>JBAIZL010000003.1:10961372-11231372 GCA_036971475.1 Prosapia bicincta | reverse complement strand
GTGATAGCAACACGAGAACGTAAGGACTGGTACTAAAACTTACGTGTATATACACCGGGACAAGAAGAAACTAAGTGGAAGCAACACGAGAGCGTGAAGGCTGGTACTAGTAATTTTCTATATACACTGAGACAAAAAGATACTAAATGAAAGAAACACGAGAACGTGAGAACAGGTATCAGTACTTACGTGTATATACGCCGAAACAAGAAGACACAAGTGAAAGCGACACGAGAACGTGAAGGCTGGTACTAGTAATTATATATATACACTGAGACAAAAAGAAACACGAGAACGTGAGAACTGGTAAAAGTACATACGTGTATATAAACCGAGACAAGAAGACACTAAGTGAAAGCAACACGAGAACGTGAGGACTGGTACTAAAACTTATGTGTATATGGTATGAGACAAGAAGAAACTAAGTGAAAGCAACACGAGAACGTAAAGGCTGGTAGCCTACTAGTAATTATGTATATACACCGAGACAAGAAGAAACTAGGTAAAAACAAAACGAGAACGTGAAGGCTGGTACTAGTAATTATGTATATACACCGAGACAGAGATGAAACTAAGTGAAAGCAAAACGAGAACGTGAAGACTGTTACTAGTAATTATGTATATAAACCGAGACAGAGAGGAAACTAAGTGAAAGCAAAACAAGAACGTGAAGACTGTTACTAGTAATTATGTATATACACCGAGACAAGAAGAAACTAAGTGAAAGCAAAACGAGAACGTGAAGGGTGGTACTAGTATTTAGGTGTATATACACCGAGACAACAAGAAACGAAGTGAAAGCATCACGAAAACGGGAGGACTGGTACTAATATTTACGTGTATATACACCGAAACAAGACAAAACTAAGTGAAAACAACACGAGAACGTGAAGGGTGGTACTAGTATTTACGTGTATATACACCGAAACAAGACGAAACTAAGTGAAAGCAACACGAGAAAGTGAAGGGTGGTACTAGTATTTAGGTGTATATACACCGAGACAACAAGAAACGAAGTGAAAGCATCACGAAACCGGGAGGACTGGTACTAATATTTACGTGTATATACACCGAAACAAGACGAAACTAAGTGAATGCAACACGAGAACGTGAAGGGTGGCACTAGTATTTAGGTGTATATACACGGAAACAAGACGAAACTAAGTGAAAGCAACACGAGAAAGTGAAGGGTGGTACTAGTATTTAGGTGTATATACCACGAGACAACAAGAAACGAAGTGAAAGCATCACGAAAACGGGAGGACTGGTACTAGTATTTACGTGTATATACGCCGAGACAAGAAGAAACTTAGTGAAAGCAACACGAGAACGTGAAGGGTGGTACTAGTATTTAGGTGTATATACACCGAGACAACAAGAAACGAAGTGAAAGCATCACGAAAACGGGAGGACTGGTACTAGTATTTACGTGTATATACACCGAGACAAGAAGAAACTTAGTGAAAGCAACACGAGAACGTGAAGGGTGGTACTAGTATTTATGTGTATATACACCGAGACAACAAGAAACGAAGTGAAAGTATCACGAAAACGGGAGGACTGGTACTAATATTTACGTGTATATACACCGAAACAAGACGAAACTTAGTGAAAGCAACACGAGAACGTAAAGGGTGGTACTAGTATTTATGTGTATATACACCGAAACAACAAGAAACGAAGTGAAAGTATCACGAAAACGGGAGGACTGGTACTGATATTTACGTGTATATACACCGAAATAAGACGAAACTAAGTGAAAGCAACACGAGAAAGTGAAGGGTGGTACTAGTATTTAGGTGTATATACACCGAGACAACAAGAAACGAAGTGAAAGCAACACGAGAAAGTGAAGGGTGGTACTAGTATTTAGGTGTATATACACCGAGACAACAAGAAACGAAGTGAAAGCATCACGAAAACGGGAGGACTGGTACTAGTATTTACGTGTATATACACCGAGACAAGAAGAAACTTAGTGAAAGCAACACGAGAACGTGAAAGCTGGTACTAGTAATTATGTATATACACCGAGACAGAGATGAAACTAAGTGAAAGCAAAACGAGAACGTGAAGACTGTTACTAGTAATTATGTATATAAACCGAGACAGAGAAGAAACTAAGTGAAAGCAAAACAAGAACGTGAAGACTGTTACTATTAATTATGTGTATACACCGAGACAAGAAGAAACTAAGTGAAAGCAACACGAGAACGTGAAGGGTGGTACTAGTATTTACGTTATATACACCGAGACAAGACGAAACTAAGTGAAAGCAACACGAGAACGTGAAGGGTGGTACTAGTAATTATATATATACACTGAGGCAAAAAAACACGAGAACGTGAGAACTGGTACCAGTACTTACGTGTATATACACCGAGACAATAAGACACTAAATGAAAGCAACACGAGAACGTGAGGACTGATACTAAAACTTATGTGTATATGGTACGAGACAAGAAGAATCTAAGTGAAAGCAACACGAGAACGTGAAGGCTGGTACTAGTAATTATGTATAGACACCGAGACAAGAAGTAACTAAGTGATAACAAAACGAGAACGGGAGGACTGGTACTAGTACTTACGTGTATATACACCGAAACAAGACGAAACTAAGTGAAAGCAACACGAGAACGTGAAGGGTGGTACTAGTAATTAGGTGTATATACACCAAGACAAAAAGAAACTAAGTGAAAGCATCACGAAAACGTTAGGACTGGTACTAGTACTTAAGAGTATATACATTGACACAAGAAAAAAAATTAAGTAAAAGCTTCACGAGAACGCGAAGTCTTGTACTAGTATTTACGTGTATATACACCAAGACAAGAAGAAACTAAGTGAAAACATCATGAGAACGTGAAGGCTGGAACTAATATTTACGTGTATATACACCGAGACAAGACGAAACTAAGTGAAAGCAACACGAGAACGTGAAGGGTGGTAGTAGTAATTATGTATATAAGCCCAGACAAGAAGAAACCAAGTTAAAGCATCACGAAAACGTTAGGTCTGGTACTAGTACTTAAGTGTTTATACATTGCCACAAGAAAAAAAATTAAGTAAAAGCTTCACATGAACGCGAAGGCTTGTACTAGTATTTACGTGTATATAAACCAAGAAAGAAGAAACTAAGTGAAAACATCACGAGAACGTGAAGGCTGGAACTAATATTTACGTGTATATACATCGAGACAAGACGAAACTAAGTAAAAGCAACACGAGAACGTGAAGGGTGGTAGTAGTAATTATGTATATACGCCCAGACAAGAAGAAACTAAGTGAAAGCAACACGAGAACGTAAAGGCTGGTAGCCTACTAGTAATTATGTATATACACCGAGACAAGAAGAAACTAGGTAAAAACAAAACGAGAACGTGAAGGCTGGTACTAGTAATTATGTATATACACCGAGACAGAGATGAAACTAAGTGAAAGCAAAACGAGAACGTGAAGACTGTTACTAGTAATTATGTATATAAACCGAGACAGAGAGGAAACTAAGTGAAAGCAAAACAAGAACGTGAAGACTGTTACTAGTAATTATGTATATACACCGAGACAAGAAGAAACTAAGTGAAAGCAAAACGAGAACGTGAAGGGTGGTACTAGTATTTAGGTGTATATACACCGAGACAACAAGAAACGAAGTGAAAGCATCACGAAAACGGGAGGACTGGTACTAATATTTACGTGTATATACACCGAAACAAGACAAAACTAAGTGAAAACAACACGAGAACGTGAAGGGTGGTACTAGTATTTACGTGTATATACACCGAAACAAGACGAAACTAAGTGAAAGCAACACGAGAAAGTGAAGGGTGGTACTAGTATTTAGGTGTATATACACCGAGACAACAAGAAACGAAGTGAAAGCATCACGAAACCGGGAGGACTGGTACTAATATTTACGTGTATATACACCGAAACAAGACGAAACTAAGTGAATGCAACACGAGAACGTGAAGGGTGGCACTAGTATTTAGGTGTATATACACGGAAACAAGACGAAACTAAGTGAAAGCAACACGAGAAAGTGAAGGGTGGTACTAGTATTTAGGTGTATATACCACGAGACAACAAGAAACGAAGTGAAAGCATCACGAAAACGGGAGGACTGGTACTAGTATTTACGTGTATATACGCCGAGACAAGAAGAAACTTAGTGAAAGCAACACGAGAACGTGAAGGGTGGTACTAGTATTTAGGTGTATATACACCGAGACAACAAGAAACGAAGTGAAAGCATCACGAAAACGGGAGGACTGGTACTAGTATTTACGTGTATATACACCGAGACAAGAAGAAACTTAGTGAAAGCAACACGAGAACGTGAAGGGTGGTACTAGTATTTATGTGTATATACACCGAGACAACAAGAAACGAAGTGAAAGTATCACGAAAACGGGAGGACTGGTACTAATATTTACGTGTATATACACCGAAACAAGACGAAACTTAGTGAAAGCAACACGAGAACGTAAAGGGTGGTACTAGTATTTATGTGTATATACACCGAAACAACAAGAAACGAAGTGAAAGTATCACGAAAACGGGAGGACTGGTACTGATATTTACGTGTATATACACCGAAATAAGACGAAACTAAGTGAAAGCAACACGAGAAAGTGAAGGGTGGTACTAGTATTTAGGTGTATATACACCGAGACAACAAGAAACGAAGTGAAAGCAACACGAGAAAGTGAAGGGTGGTACTAGTATTTAGGTGTATATACACCGAGACAACAAGAAACGAAGTGAAAGCATCACGAAAACGGGAGGACTGGTACTAGTATTTACGTGTATATACACCGAGACAAGAAGAAACTTAGTGAAAGCAACACGAGAACGTGAAAGCTGGTACTAGTAATTATGTATATACACCGAGACAGAGATGAAACTAAGTGAAAGCAAAACGAGAACGTGAAGACTGTTACTAGTAATTATGTATATAAACCGAGACAGAGAAGAAACTAAGTGAAAGCAAAACAAGAACGTGAAGACTGTTACTATTAATTATGTGTATACACCGAGACAAGAAGAAACTAAGTGAAAGCAACACGAGAACGTGAAGGGTGGTACTAGTATTTACGTTATATACACCGAGACAAGACGAAACTAAGTGAAAGCAACACGAGAACGTGAAGGGTGGTACTAGTAATTATATATATACACTGAGGCAAAAAAACACGAGAACGTGAGAACTGGTACCAGTACTTACGTGTATATACACCGAGACAATAAGACACTAAATGAAAGCAACACGAGAACGTGAGGACTGATACTAAAACTTATGTGTATATGGTACGAGACAAGAAGAATCTAAGTGAAAGCAACACGAGAACGTGAAGGCTGGTACTAGTAATTATGTATAGACACCGAGACAAGAAGTAACTAAGTGATAACAAAACGAGAACGGGAGGACTGGTACTAGTACTTACGTGTATATACACCGAAACAAGACGAAACTAAGTGAAAGCAACACGAGAACGTGAAGGGTGGTACTAGTAATTAGGTGTATATACACCAAGACAAAAAGAAACTAAGTGAAAGCATCACGAAAACGTTAGGACTGGTACTAGTACTTAAGAGTATATACATTGACACAAGAAAAAAAATTAAGTAAAAGCTTCACGAGAACGCGAAGTCTTGTACTAGTATTTACGTGTATATACACCAAGACAAGAAGAAACTAAGTGAAAACATCATGAGAACGTGAAGGCTGGAACTAATATTTACGTGTATATACACCGAGACAAGACGAAACTAAGTGAAAGCAACACGAGAACGTGAAGGGTGGTAGTAGTAATTATGTATATAAGCCCAGACAAGAAGAAACCAAGTTAAAGCATCACGAAAACGTTAGGTCTGGTACTAGTACTTAAGTGTTTATACATTGCCACAAGAAAAAAAATTAAGTAAAAGCTTCACATGAACGCGAAGGCTTGTACTAGTATTTACGTGTATATAAACCAAGAAAGAAGAAACTAAGTGAAAACATCACGAGAACGTGAAGGCTGGAACTAATATTTACGTGTATATACATCGAGACAAGACGAAACTAAGTAAAAGCAACACGAGAACGTGAAGGGTGGTAGTAGTAATTATGTATATACGCCCAGACAAGAAGAAACAAAGTGAAAGCATCACGAAAACGTTAGGACTGGTACTAGAACTTAAATGTATATACATTGACACAAGAAAAAAAATTAAGTAAAAGCTTCACGAGAACGCGAAGGCTGGTACTAGTATTTACGTGTATATACACCAAGACAAGAAGAAACTAAGTGAAAACATCACGAGAACGTGAAGGCTGGAACTAATATTTACGTGTATATACACCGAGACAAGACGAAACTAAGTGAAAGCAACACGAGAACGTGAAGGGTGGTAGTAGTAATTATGTATATATGCCCAGACAAGAAGAAACAAAGTGAAAGCATCACGAGAACGTGAATGCTGGAACTAATATGTACGTGTCTATACACCGAGATAAGACGAAACTAAGTGAAAGCAACACGAGAATGTGAAGGCTGGAACTAATATTTACGTGTATATACACCGAGGCAAGAAGAAACTAAGAGAAAACATCACGAGAACGTGAAGGCTGGAACTAATATTTACGTGTATATACACCGAGACAAGACGAAACTAAGTGAAAGCAACACGAGAACGTGAAGGGTGGTAGTAGTAATTATGTATATACGCCCAGACAAGAAGAAACCAAGTTAAAGCATTACGAAAACGTTAGGACTGGTACTAGTACTTAAGTGTATATACATTGACACAAGAAAAAAAATTAAGTAAAAGCTTCACAAGAACGCGAAGGCTTGTACTAGTATTTACGTGTATATACACCAAGACAAGAAGAAACTAAGTGAAAACATCACGAGAACGTGAAGGCTGGAACTAATATTTACGTGTATATACATCGAGACAAGACGAAACTAAGTAAAAGCAACACGAGAACGTGAAGGGTGGTAGTAGTAATTATGTATATACGCCCAGACAAGAAGAGACCAAGTTAAAGCATCACGAAAACGTTAGGACAGGTACTAGTACTTAAGTGTATATACATTGACACAAGAAAAAAAATTAAGTAAAAGCTTCACGAGAACGCAAAGGCTGGTACTAGTATTTACGTGTATATACACCAAGACAAGAAGAAACTAAGTGAAAACGTCACGAGAACGTGAAGGCTGGAACTAATATTTACGTGTATATACACCGAGACAAGACGAAACTAAGTGAAAGCAACACGAGAACGTGAAGGGTGGTAGTAGTAATTATGTATATACGCACAGACAAGAAGGAACAAAGTGAAAGCATCACGAAAACGTTAGGACTGGTACTAGTACTTAAGTGTATATACATTGACACAAGAAAAAAAATGAAGTAAAAGCTTCACGAGAACGCGGAGGCTGGTACTAGTATTTACGTGTATATACACCAAGACAAGAAGAAACTAAGTGAAAACATCACGTGAACGTGAAGGCTGGAACTAATATTTACGTGTATATACACCGAGACAAGACGAAACTAAGGAAAAGCAACACGAGAACGTGAAGGGTGGTAGTAGTAATTATGTATATACGCCCAGACAAGAAGAAACCAAGTTAAAGCATCACGAAAACGTTAGGACTGGTACTAGTACTTAAGTGTATATACATTAACACGAGAAAAAAAATTAAGTAAAAGCTTCACGAGAACGCGAAGGCTTGTACTAGTATTTACGTGTATATACACCGAGACAAGAAGAAACAAAGTGAAAGCATCAAGAAAACGTTAGGACTGGTACTAGTACTTAAGTGTATATACATTGACACAAGAAAAAAAATTAAGTAAAAGCTTCACGAGAACGCGAAGGCTGGTACTAGTATTTACGTGTATATACACAAAGACAAGAAGAAACTAATTAAAAACATCACGAGAAAGTGAAGGCTGGAACTAATATTTACGTGTATATACAGCGAGACTAGAAGAAAGTAAGTGAAAACATCATGAGAACGTGAAGGCTGGAACTAATTTTTACGTGTATATACACCGAGACAAGGCGAAACTAAGTGAAAGCAACACGAGAACGTGAAGGGTGGTAGTAGTAATTATGTATATACGCCCAGACAAGAAGAAACCAAGTTAAAGCATTACGAAAACGTTAGGACAGGTACTAGTACTTAAGTGTATATACATTGACACAAGAAAAAAAATTAAGTAAAAGCTTCACAAGAACGCGATGGCTTGTACTAGTATTTACGTGTATATACACCAAGACAAGAAGAAACTAAGTTAGAACATCACGAGAACGTGAAGGCTGGAACTAATATTTACGTGTATATACATCGAGACAAGACGAAACTAAGTAAAAGCAAAACGAGAACGTGAAGGGTGGTAGTAGTAATTATGTATATACGCCCAGACAAGAAGAAACCAAGTTAAAGCATCCCGAAAACGTTAGGACAGGTACTAGTACTTAAGTGTATATACATTGACACAAGAAAAAAAATTAAGTAAAAGCTTCACGAGAACGCGAAGGCTGGTACTAGTATTTACGTGTATATACACCAAGACAAGAAGAAACTAAGTGAAAACATCACGAGAACGTGAAGGCTGGAACTAATATTTACGTGTATATACACCGAGACAAGACGAAACTAAGTGAAAGCAACACGAGAACGTGAAGGGTGGTAGTAGTAATTATGTATATACGCCCAGACAAGAAGGAACAAAGTGAAAGCATTACGAAAACGTTAGGACTGGTACTAGTACTTAAGTGTATATACATTGACACAAGAAAAAAAATTAAGTAAAAGCTTCACGAGAACGCGAAGGCTGGTACTAGTATTTACGTGTATATACACCAAGACAAGAAGAAACTAAGTGAAAACATCACGTGAACGTGAAGGCTGGAACTAATATTTACGTGTATATACACCGAGACAAGACGAAACTAAGGGAAAGCAACACGAGAACGTGAAGGGTGGTAGTAGTAATTATGTATATACGCCCAGACAAGAAGAAACCAAGTTAAAGCATCACGAAAACGTTAGGACTGGTACTAGTACTTAAGTGTATATAAATTGACACGAGAAAAAAAATTAAGTAAAAGCTTCACGAGAACGCGAAGGCTTGTACTAGTATTTACGTGTATATACACCGAGACAAGAAGAAACAAAGTGAAAGCATCACGAAAACGTTAGGACTGGTACTAGTACTTAAGTGTATATACATTGACACAAGAAAAAAAATTAAGTAAAAGCTTCACGAGAACGCGAAGGCTGGTACTAGTATTTACGTGTATATACACAAAGACAAGAAGAAACTAAGTGAAAACATCACGAGAACGTGAAGGCTGGAACTAATATTTACGTGTATATACACCGAGACGAGACGAAACTAAGGGAAAGCAACACGAGAACGTGAAGGGTGGTAGTCTTAATTATGTATATATGCCCAGACAAGAAGAAACAAAGTGAAAGCATCACGAAAACGTTAGGACTGGTAATATTACTTGAGTGTATATACATTGACACAAGAAAAAAAAATTAAGTAAAAGCTTCACGATAACGCGAAGGCTGGTACTAGTATTTACGTGTATATACACCAAGACAAGAGGAAACTAAGTGAAAACATCACGAGAACGTGAAGGCTGGAACTAATATTTACGTGTATATATACCGAGTCAAGACGAAACTAAGTGAAAGCAACACGAGAACGTGAAGAGTGGTAGTAGTAATTATGTATATACGCCAAGACAAGAAGGAACAAAGTGAAAGCATCACGAAAACGTTAGGACTGGTACTAGTACTTAAGTGTATATACATTGACACAAGAAAAAAAATTAAGTAAAAGCTTCACGAGAACGCGAAGGCTGGTACTAGTATTTACGTGTATATACACCAAAACAAGAAGAATCTAAGTGAAAACATCACGAGAACGTGAAGGCTGGAACTAATACTTACGTGTATATACACCGAGACAAGACGAAACTAAGTGAAAGCAACACGAGAACGTGAAGGCTGGAACTAATATTTACGTGTATATACACCGAGGCAAGAAGAAACTAAGAGAAAACATCATAAGAACGAGAAGGCTGGAACTAATATTTACGTGTATATACACCGAGACAAGACGAAACTAAGTTAAAGCAATACGAGAACGTGAAGGGTGGTAGTAGTAATTATGTATATACGCCCAGACAAGAGGAAACAAAGTGAAAGCATCACGAAAACGTTAGGACTGGTACTAGTACTTAAGTGTATATACATTGACACAAGAAAAAAAATTAAGTAAAAGCTTCACGAGAACGCGAAGGCTGGTACTAGTATTTACGTGTATATACACCAAGACAAGAAGAAACTAAGTGAAAACATCACGAGAACGTGAAGGCTGGAACTAATATTTACGTGTATATACACCGAGACAAGACGAAACTAAGTTAAAGCAATACGAGAACGTGAAGGGTGGTAGTAGTAATTATGTATATACGCCCAGACAAGAGGAAACAAAGTGAAAGCATCACGAAAACGTTAGGACAGGTACTAGTACTTAAGTGTATATACATTGACACAAGAAAAAAAATTAAGTAAAAGCTTCACGAGAACGCGAAGGCTGGTACTAGTATTTACGTGTATATACACCAAGACAAGAAGAAACTAAGTGAAAACATCACGAGAACGTGAAGGCTGGAACTAATATTTACGTGTATGTACACCGAAACAAGACGAAACTAAGGGAAAGCAACACGAGAACGTGAAGGGTGGTAGTAGTAATTATGTATATACGCCCAGACAAGAAGAAACCAAGTTAAAGCATCACGAAAACGTTAGGACTGGTACTAGTACTTAAGTGTATATACATTGACACAAGAAGAAAAATTAAGTAAAGGCTTCACGAGAACGCGAAGGCTTGTACTAGTATTTACGTGTATATACACCGAGACAAGAAGAAACAAAGTGAAAGCATCACGAAAACGTTAGGAGTGGTACTAGTACTTAAGTGTATATACATTGACACAAGAAAAAAATTAAGTAAAAGCTTCACGAGAACGCGAATGCTTGTACTAGTATTTACGTGTATATACACCAAGACAAGAAGAAACTAATTAAAAACATCACGAGAAAGTGAAGGCTGGAACTAATATTTACGTGTATATACACCGAGACAAGATGAAACAAAGTCAAAGCATCACGAAAACGTTAGGACTGGTACTAGTACTTAAGTGTATATACATTGAAACAAGAGAAAAAATTAAGTAAAATTTTCACGAGAACGCGAAGGCTTGTACTAGTATTTACGTGTATATACACCAAGACAAGAAGAAACTAATTAAAAACATCACGAGAAAGTGAAGGCTGGAATTAATATTTACGTGTATATACACCGAGACTAGAAGAAAGTAAGTGAAAACATCACGAGAACGTGAAGGCTGGAACTAATATTTACGTGTATATACACCGAGACAAGACGAAACTAAGTGAAAGCAACACGAGAACGTGAAGGGTGGTAGTAGTAATTATGTATATACGCCCAGACAAGAAGAAACCAAGTTAAAGCATCACGAAAACGTTAGGACTGGTACTAGTACTTAAGTGTATATACATTGACAAAAAAAAAATTAAGTAAAAGCTTCACAAGAACGCGAAGGCTTGTACTAGTATTTACGTGTATATACACCAAGACAAGAAGAAACTAAGTGAAAACATCACGAGAACGTGAAGGCTGGAACTAATATTTACGTGTATATACATCGAGACAAGACGAAACTAAGTAAAAGCAACACGAGAACGTGAAGGGTGGTAGTAGTAATTATGTATATACGCCCAGACAAGAAGAAACCAAGTTAAAGCATCACGAAAACGTTAGGACAGGTACTAGTACTTAAGTGTATATACATTGACACAAGAAAAAAATTAAGTAAAAGCTTCACGAGAACGCGAAGGCTGGAACTAATATTTACGTGTATATACACCAAGACAAGAAAAAACTAAGTGAAAACATCACGAGAACGTGAAGGCTGGAACTAATATTTACGTGTATATACACCAAGACAAGAAGAAACTAAGTGAAAACATCACGAGAACGCGAAAGCTGGTACTAGTATTTACGTGTATATACACCAAGACAAGAAGAAACTAAGTGAAAACATCACGATAACGTGAAGGCTGGAACTAATATTTACGTGTATATACACCGAGACAAGACGAAACTAAGTGAAAGCAACACGAGAACGTGAAGGGTGGTAGTAGTAATTATGTATATACGCCCAGACAAGAAGAAACCAAGTTAAAGCATCACGAAAACGTTAGGACTGGTACTAGTACTTAAGTGTATATACATTGACACAAGAAAAAAAATTAAGTAAAAGCTTCACGAGAACGCGAAGGCTTGTACTAGTATTTACGTGTATATACACCAAGACAAGAAGAAACTAATTAAAAACATCACGAGAATGTGAAGGCTGGAACTAATATTTACGTGTATATACACCGAGACAAGAAGAAACAAAGTGAAAGCATCACGAAAACGTTAGGACTGGTACTAGTACTTAAGTGTATATACATTGACACAAGAAAAAAAATTAAGTAAAAGCTTCACGAGAACGCGAAGGCTTGTAATAGTATTTACGTGTATATACACCAAGACAAGAAGAAACTAATTAAAAACATCACGAGAAAGTGAAGGCTGGAACTAATATTTACGTGTATATACACCGAGACAAGAATAAACAAAGTGAAAGCATCACGAAAACGTTAGGACTGGTACTAGTACTTAAGTGTATATACATTGACACAAGAAAAAAAATTAAGTAAAAGCTTCACGAGAACGCGAAGGCTTGTACTAGTATTTACGTGTATATACACCAAGACAAGAAGAAACTAATTAAAAACATCACGAGAAAGTGAAGGCTGGAACTAATATTTACGTGTATATACAACGAGACAAGACGAAACTAAGTGAAAGCAACACGAGAACGTGAAGGGTGGTAGTAGTAATTATGTATATACGCCCAGACAAGAAGAAACCAAGTTAAAGCATCACGAAAACGTTAGGACTGGTACTAGTACTTAAGTGTATATACATTGACACAAGAAAAAAAATTAAGTAAAAGCTTCACGAGAACGCGAAGGCTGGAACTAATATTTACGTGTATATACACCGAGACAAGACGAAACTAAGTGAAAGCAACACGAGAACGTGAAGGGTGGTAGTAGTAATTATGTATATACGCCCAGACAAGAAGAAACCAAGTTAAAGCATCACGAAAACCTTAGGACTGGTACTAGTACTTAAGTGTATATACATTGACACAAGAAAAAAAATTAAGTAAAAGCTTCACGAGAACGCGAAGGCTTGTACTAGTATTTACGTGTATATACACCAAGACAAGAAGAAACTAATTAAAAACATCACGAGAAAGTGAAGGCTGGAACTAATATTTACGTGTATATACACCGAGACTAGATGAAAGTAAGTGGAAACATCACGAGAACGTGAAGTCTGGAACTAATATTTACGTGTATATACACCGAGACAAGACGAAACTAAGTGAAAGCAACACGAGAACGTGAAGGGTGGTAGTAGTAATTATGTATATACGCCCAGACAAGAAGAAACCAAGTTAAAGCATCACGAAAACGTTAGGACTGGTACTAGTACTTAAGTGTATATACATTGACACAAGAAAAAAAATTAAGTAAAGGCTTCACGAGAACGCGAAGGCTTGTACTAGTATTTACGTGTATATACACCGAGACAAGAAGAAACAAAGTGAAAACATCACGAGAACGTGAAGGCTGGAACTAATATTTACGTGTATATACACCGAGACAAGACGAAACTAAGTGAAAGCAACACGAGAACGTGAAGGGTGGTAGTAGTAATTATGTATATACGCCCAGACAAGAAGAAACCAAGTTAAAGCATCACGAAAACGTTAGGACTGGTACTAGTACTTAAGTGTATATACATTGACACAAGAAAAAAAATTAAGTAAAAGCTTCACGAGAACGCGAAGGCTGGTACTAGTATTTACGTGTATATACACCAAGACAAGAAGAAATTAAGTGAAAACATCACGAGAACGTGAAGGCATGAAATAATATTTACGTGTATATACATCGAGACAAGACGAAACTAAGTAAAAGCAACACTAGAACGTGAAGGGTGGAACTAATATTTACGTGTATATACACCGAGATAAGAAGAAACTAAGTGAAAACATCACGAGAACGTGAAGGCTGGAACTAATGTTTACGTGTATATACACCGAGACAAGAAGAAACAAAGTGAAAGCATCACGAAAACGTTAGGACTGGTACTAGTACTTAAGTGTATATACATTGACACAAGAAAAAAAATTAAGTGAAAGCTTCACGAGAACGCGAAGGCTGGTACTAGTGTTTACGTGTATATACACCAAGACAAGAAGAAACTAAGTGAAAATATCACGAGAACGTGAAGGCTGGAACTAATATTTACGTGTATATACACTGAGACAAGACGAAACTAAGTGAAAGCAACACGAGAACGTGAAGGGTGGTAGTAATAATTATGTATATACGCCCAGACAAGAAGAAACAAAGTGAAAGCATCACGAAAACGTTAGGACTGGTACTAGTACTTAAATGTATATACATTGACACAAGAAGAAAAATTAAGTAAAAGCTTCACGAGATCGCGAAGGCTGGTACTAGCATTTACGTGTATATACACCAAGACAAGAAGAAACTAAGTGAAAACATCACGAGAACGTGAAGACTGGAACTAATATTTACGTGTATATACACCGAGGCAAGAAGAAACTAAGTGAAAACATCACGAGAACGTGAAGGCTGGAACTAATATTTACGTGTATATACACCGAGGCAAGATGAAACTAAGTGAAAACATCACGAGAACGTGAAGGCTTGTACTATTATTTACGTGTATATACATCGAGACAAGAAAAAAAAGTAAGTGAAAGCTTCACGAGAACGTGAAGGGTGGTAGTAGTATTTACGTATATATACACCAAGACAAGAAGAAACTAAGTGAAAGCAACACGAGGATGTGAAGGCTGGTACCAGTAATTATGTATATACACCGAGACAAAAAGAAACTAACTGAAAGCAATACGAGAAAGTGAGGACTGGTACTAGTACACATGTGTATATACACTGAGACAAGGAGAAACTTAGTTAAAGCAGCTCTGAGACTTGATGACAAATGCTAGTAATTATGTAAGTACACCGAGACAAGAAGAAACTTAGTGAACGCAACACGAGAACGTGAAGGCTGGTACTAGTACACATGTGTATATACACTGAGATAAGGAGACACTAAGTTACATCAGCTCTGAGACTTGAAGACTCATGCTAGTAATTATGTAAATAAAGCGAGAAAAGAAGAAACTTAGTGAAAGCAACACGAGAACGTGAAGGCTGGTACTAGTACACATTTGTATATACACTGAGACAAGGAGAAACTAAGTTGAAGCAGCTCTGAGACTTGAAGACTCATGCTAGTAATTATGTAAATAAAGCGAGAAAAGAAGTAACTTAGTGAAAGCAACACGAGAACATGAAGACTGATACTAGTAGTTATGTATATGCAAGAGAAACACGCGAGTGTTAGGACTCTTTGTAGTAATTACGTGTATATACACTGCTCCTTAAAAAAAAAAACTCACTTCCCAAGGGAAACACCCGAGTGTTAGGACTCTTAGTAGTAATTACTCATGTAGAAACGCACTTAACAAAGGAAACACTCGAGTGTTAGGACTCTTAGTAGTAATTACGTGTATATACACCGCTCCTTGTAGAAACTCACTTAGCAAGGGAAACACGCGAGTGTTAGGACTCTTAATAGTAATTACGTGTATATACACCGCTCCTTGTAGAAACTCACTTAGCAAGGGAAACACTCGAGTGTTAGGACTCTTAGTAGTAATTACGTGTATATACACCGCTCCTTGTAAAAAAAAACTCACCAAGGGAAACACGCGAGTGTTAGGACTGTTAGTAGTAATTACGTGTATATACACCGCTCCTTGTAGAAACTCACTTAGCAAGGGAAACACGCGAGTGTTAGGACTATTAGTAGTAATTAAGTGTATATACACCGCTCAATGTAGAAACTCACTTAGCAAGTGAAACACGCGAGTGTTAGGACTCTTAGTAGTACTTACGTGTATAAACACCGCTCCTTGTAGAAACTCACTTAGCAAAAGAAACACGCGAGTGTTAGGAATCTTAGTAGTAATTATGTGTGTATACACCGCTCCTTGTAGAAACTCACTTAGCAAGGGAAACACGCGAGTGTTAGGACTATTAGTAGTAATTAAGTGTATATACACCGCTCAATGTAGAAACTCACTTAGCAAGTGAAACACGCGAGTGTTAGGACTCTTAGTAGTACTTGCTTGTATAAACACCGCTCCTTGTAGAAACTCACTTAGCAAAAGAAACACGCGAGTGTTAGGAATCTTAGTAGTAATTATGTGTGTATACACCGCTCCTTGTAGAAACGCACTTAACAAAGGAAACACTCGAGTGTTAGGACTCTTAGTAGTAATTACGTGTATATACACCGCACCTTGTAGAAACTCACTTAGCAAGGGAAACACGCGAGTGTTAGGACTCTTAGTAGTAATTACATGTATATACTCCGCATCCTTGTAGAAACTCACTTAGCAAGGGAAACACTCGAGTGTTAGGACTCTTAGTAGTAATTACGTGTATATACACCGCTCCTTGTAGAAACTCACTTAGCAAGGGAAACACTCGAGTGTTAGGACTCTTAGTAGTAATTACGTGTATATACACCGCTCCTTGTAGAAACTCACTTAGCAAGGGAAACACGCGAGTGTTAGGACTCTTAGTAGTAATTACGTGTATATACACCGCTCCTTGTAGAAACTCACTTAGCAAGGGAAACACGCGAGTGTTAGGACTCTTAGTAGTAATTACGTGTATATACACCGCTCCTTGTAGAAACTCACTTAGCAAGGGAAACACGCGAGTGTTAGGACTCTTAGTAGTAATTACGTGTATATACACCGCTCCTTGTAGAAACTCACTTAGCAAGGGAAACACGCGAGTGTTAGGACTCTTAGTAGTAATTACGTGTATATACACCGCTCCTTGTAGAAACTCATTTAGCAAGGGAAACACTCGAGTGTTAGGACTCTTAGTAGTAATTACGTGTATATACACCGCTCGTTGTAGAAACTCACTTAGCGAGGGAAACACTCGAGTGTTAGGACCCTTAGTAGTAATTACGTGTATATACACCGCTCCTTGTAGAAACTCACTTAGCAAGGGAACGCGTGAGTGTTAGGACTCTTAGTAGTAATTACGTGTATATCTTCCCTGACATGAAGAGACTAACTTAGTCAGTGAAACACGCGAATGTTAGGACTCGTAGTAGTAGTAGTAGTTACGTGTATATACTCCCTGACATGAAGGGACTAACTTAGTGAATGAAACACGTGAATGTTAGGACTCATAGTAGTAGTAGTTACGTGTATATACTCCCTGACATGAAGGGACAAACTTAGTGAGTGAAACACGCGAATATTAGGACTCATAGTAGTAGTAGTTACGTGTATATACTCCCTGACATAAAGGGACTAACTTAGTGAGTGAAACACGAGAATATTAGGACTCATAGTAGTAGTAGTTACGTGTATATACTCCCTGACATGAAGGGACTAACTTAGTGAATGAAACACGCGAACGTTAGGACTCGTAGTAGTAGTAGTTACGTGTATATACTCCCTGACATGAAGAGAATAACTTAGTGAATGAAACACGCGAATGTTAGGACTCATAGTAGTAGAAGTTACGTGTATATACTCCCTGACATGAAGGGACTAACTTAGTGAATGAAACACGCGAATGTTAGGACTCGTAGTAGTAGTAGTTACGTGTATATACTCCCTGACATGAAGAGACTAACTAAGTGAATGAAACACGCGAATGTTAGGACTCATAGTAGTAGTAGTTACGTGTATATACTCCCTGACATGAAGGGACTAACTTAGTGAGTGAAACACGCGAATATTAGGACTCATAGTAGTAGTAGTTACGTGTATATACTCCCTGACATAAAGGGACTAACTTAGTGAGTGAAACACGCGAATGTTATAACTCGTAGTAGTAGTTACGTGTATATACTCCCTGACATGAAGAGACTAACTTAGCAAGGGAAACACGCGAATGTTATTACTCGTAGTAGTAGTTACTTGTATATACTCCCTGACATGAAGGGACTAACTCAGTTAGTGAAAGACGCGAATGTTATTAATCGTAGTAGTAGTTACGTGTATATACTCCTTGACATGAAGGGACTAACTCAGTGAGTGAAATACGCGAATGTTATTAATCGTAGTAGTAGTTACGTGTATGTACTCCCTGACATGAAGAGACTAACTTAGCAAGGGAAACACGCGAATGTTATTACTCGTAGTAGTAGTTACTTGTATATACTCCCTGACATGAAGGGACTAACTCAGTGAGTGAAACACGCGAATGTTATTAATCGTAGTAGTAGTTACGTGTATATACTCCCTGACATGAAGGGACTAACTCAGTGAGTGAAACACGCGAATGTTATTACTCGTAGTAGTAGTTACTTGTATATACTCCCTGACATGAAGGGACTAACTCAGTGAGTGAAACACGCGAATGTTATTAATCGTAGTAGTAGTTACGTGTATATACTCCCTGACATGAAGAGACTAACTTAGCAAGGGAAACACGCGAATGTTATTACTCGTAGTAGTAGTTACTTGTATATACTCCCTGACATGAAGGGACTAACTCAGTGAGTGAAACACGCGAATGTTATTAATCGTAGTAGTAGTTACGTGTATATACTCCCTGACTTGAAGGGACTAACTCAGTGAGTGAAACACGCGAATGTTATTACTCGTAGTAGTAGTTACTTGTATATACTCCCTGACATGAAGTGACTAACTCAGTGAGTGAAACACGCGAATGTTATTAATCGTAGTAGTAGTTACGTGTATATACTCCCTGACATGAAGAGACTAACTTAGCAAGGGAAACACGCGAATGTTATTACTCGTAGTAGTAGTTACTTGTATATACTCCCTGACATGAAGGGACTAACTCAGTGAGTGAAACACGCGAATGTTATTAATCGTAATAGTAGTTACGTGTATATACTCCCTGACTTGAAGGGACTAACTCAGTGAGTGAAACACGCGAATGTTATTACTCGTAGTAGTAGTTACTTGTATATACTCCCTGACATGAAGGGACTAACTCAGTGAGTGAAACACGCGAATGTTATTAATCGTAGTAGTAGTTACGTGTATATACTCCCTGACATGAAGAGACTAACTTAGCAAGGGAAACACGCGAATGTTATTACTCGTAGTAGTAGTTACTTATATATACTCCCTGACATGAAGGGACTAACTCAGTGAGTGAAACACGCGAATGTTATTACTCGTAGTAGTAGTTACTTGTATATACTCCCTGACATGAAGGGACTAACTCAGTGAGTGAAACACGCGAATGTTATTAATCGTAGTAGTAGTTACGTGTATATACTCCCTGACATGAAGAGACTAACTTAGCAAGGGAAACACGCGAATGTTATTACTCGTAGTAGTAGTTACTTGTATATACTCCCTGACAAGAAGGGACTAACTCAGTGAGTGAAACACGCGAATGTTATTAATCGTAGTAGTAGTTACGTGTATATACTCCCTGACATGAAGGGACTAACTCAGTGAGTGAAACACGCGAATGTTATTACTCGTAGTAGTAGTTACTTGTATATACTCCCTGACATGAAGGGACTAACTCAGTGAGTGAAACACGCGAATGTTATTAATCGTAGTAGTAGTTACGTGTATATACTCGCTGACATGAAGAGACTAACTTAGCAAGGGAAACACGCGAATGTTATTACTCGTAGTAGTAGTTACTTGTATATACTCCCTGACATGAAGGGACTAACTCAGTGAGTGAAACACGCGAATGTTATTAATCGTAGTAGTAGTTACGTGTATATACTCCCTGACATGAAGGGACTAACTCAGTGAGTGAAACACGCGAATGTTATTACTCGTAGTAGTAGTTACTTGTATATACTCCCTGACATGAAGGGACTAACTCAGTGAGTGAAACACGCGAATGTTATTACTCGTAGTAGTAGTTACTTGTATATACTCCCTGACATGAAGGGACTAACTCAGTGAGTGAAACACGCGAATGTTATTAATCGTAGTAGTAGTTACGTGTATATACTCCCTGACATGAAGAGACTAACTTAGCAAGGGAAACACGCGAATGTTATTACTCGTAGTAGTAGTTACTTGTATATACTCCCTGACATGAAGGGACTAACTCAGTGAGTGAAACACGCGAATGTTATTAATCGTAGTAGTAGTTACGTGTATATACTCCCTGACATGAAGGGACTAACTCAGTGAGTGAAACACGCGAATGTTATTACTCGTAGTAGTAGTTACTTGTATATACTCCCTGACATGAAGGGACTAACTCAGTGAGTGAAACACGCGAATATTATTAATCGTAGTAGTAGTTACGTGTATATACTCCCTGACATGAAGGGACTAACTCAGTGAGTGAAACACGCGAATGTTATTACTCGTAGTAGTAGTTACTAGTATATACTCCCTGACATGAAGAGACTAACTTAGCAAGGGAAACACGCGAATGTTATTAATCGTAGTAGTAGTTACGTGTATATACTCCCTGACATGAAGAGACTAACTTAGCAAGGGAAACACGCGAATGTTATTACTCGTAGTAGTAGTTACTTGTATATACTCCCTGACATGAAGGGACTAACTCAGTGAGTGAAACACGCGAATGTTATTAATCGTAGTAGTAGTTACGTGTATATACTCCCTGACATGAAGAGACTAACTTAGCAAGGGAAACACGCGAATGTTATTACTCGTAGTAGTAGTTACTTGTATATACTCCCTGACATGAAGGGACTAACTCAGTGAGTGAAACACGCGAATGTTATTAATCGTAGTAGTAGTTACGTGTATATACTCCCTGACATGAAGAGACTAACTTAGCAAGGGAAACACGCGAATGTTATTACTCGTAGTAGTAGTTACTTGTATATACTCCCTGACATGAAGGGACTAACTCAGTGAGTGAAACACGCGAATGTTATTAATCGTAGTAGTAGTTACGTGTATATACTCCCTGACATGAAGGGACTAACTCAGTGAGTGAAACACGCGAATGTTATTACTCGTAGTAGTAGTTACTTGTATATACTCCCTGACATGAAGGGACTAACTCAGTGAGTGAAACACGCGAATATTATTAATCGTAGTAGTAGTTACGTGTATATACTCCCTGACATGAAGGGACTAACTCAGTGAGTGAAACACGCGAATGTTATTACTCGTAGTAGTAGTTACTAGTATATACTCCCTGACATGAAGAGACTAACTTAGCAAGGGAAACACGCGAATGTTATTAATCGTAGTAGTAGTTACGTGTATATACTCCCTGACATGAAGAGACTAACTTAGCAAGGGAAACACGCGAATGTTAGTACTCTTAGTAGTAATTACGTGTGTATACACCGCTCCTTGTAGAAACTCACTTAGCAAGTGAAACACGCGAATGTTAGGACTCTTAGTAGTAATTACTTGTATGTATTCCCTGACATGAAGAGACTAACTTAGCAAGGGAAACACGCGAATGTTATTACTCGTAGTAGTAGTAGTTACTTGTATATACTCCCTGACATGAAGTGACTAACTTAGCAAGGGAAACACGCGAATGTTATTACTCGTAGTAGTAATTACTTGTATATACTCCCTGACATGAAGAGACTAACTTAGTGAGGGAAACAAGTGAATGTTAGGACTCGTAGTAGTAATTGCGTTTATTAACATCAAGACTTACTCAGTGAAGATATTGCTAGAATGTAAGGACTCGTAGTAGTATTTACTTGTATACATACCAAAACTTGAAGAGTCTTACTCGCTGTAGGTATCGCTAGCATGTGAGGACTCGTAGTAGTTATTACGTGTATATACACTTAAACTTGAAGAGACTTACTGAGTGATGATATTGCTAGAATGTAAGGACTCGTAGTAGTATTTACTTGTATACATACCTAAACTTGAAGAGTCTTACTCACTGTAGGTATCGCTAGGATGTGAGGACTCGTAGTAGTTATTACGTGTATATACACTTAAACTTGAAGAGACTTACTGAGTGATGATATTGTTAGAATGTAAGGACTCGTAGTAGTATGTACTTGTCTACATACTTAAACTTGAAGAGTCTTACTCACTGTAGGTATCGCTAGGATGTGAGGTCTCGTAGTAGTAATTACGTTTATACACACGTAAACTTGAAGAGACATATTAAGTGAAGGTATCGCTAGAGGGTGAGGACTCGCAGAAGTAATTACGTGTATATACAATTAAACTTGAAGGGACTTACTTACAGAAGGTATCGCTAGAGTGTGCGGACTCGTAGTAGTAATTTTGATTATTACCACCTAGACTTGAAGAGACTTATTCAGTGAAAATATCGGTAGATGTGAGGATTCGTAGTACTAATTACGTGGATATATACATAAACTTGAAGAGTCTTACTCACAGAAGGTATCGCTAGAATGTGTGGATTCGTAGTAGTTATTACGTGTATATACACTTAAACTTGAAGAGACTTACTCAGTGATGATATTGCTAGAATGTAAGGACTCGTAGTAGTATTTACTTGTATACATACCTAAACTTGAAGAGTCTTACTCACAGAAGGTATCGCTAGAATGTGTGGACTCGTAGTAGTTATTACGTGTATATACACTTAAACTTGAAGAGACTTACTGAGTGATGATATTGCTAGAATGTAAGGACTCGTAGTAGTATTTACTTGTATACATACCTAAACTTGAAGAGTCTTACTCACTGTAGGTATCGCTAGCATGTGAGGACTCGTAGTAGTTATTACGTGTATATACACTTAAACTTGAAGAGACTTACTGAGTGATGATATTGCTAGAATGTAAGGACTCGTAGTAGTATTTACTTGTATACATACATAAACTTGAAGAGTCTTACTCACAGAAGGTATCGCTAGAATGTGTGGAAACTTGAAGAGACTTACTGAGTGATGATATTGCTAGAATGTAAGGACTCGTAGTAGTATTTACTTGTATACATACCTAAACTTGAAGAGTCTTACTCACAGAAGGTATCGCTAGAATGTGTGGACTCGTAGTATTTATTACGTGTATATACACTTAAACTTGAAGAGACTTACTGAGTGATGATATTGCTAGAATGTAAGGACTAGTAGTAGTATCTACTTGTATACATACCTAAACTTGAAGAGCCTTACTCACAGAAGGTATCGCTAGAATGTGTGGACTCGTAGTATTTATTACGTGTATATACACTTAAACTTGAAGAGACTTACTGAGTGATGATATTGCTAGAATGTAAGGACTCGTAGTAGTATTTACTTGTATACATACATAAACTTGAAGAGTCTTACTCACAGAAGGTATTGCTAGAATGTGTGGACTCGTAGTAGTTATTACGTGTATATACACTTAAACTTGAAGAGACTTACTGAGTGATGATATTGCTAGAATGTAAGGACTCGTAGTAGTATTTACTTGTATACATACCTAAACTTGAAGAGTCTTACTCAGAAGGTATCGCTAGAATGTGTGGACTCGTAGTAGTTATTACGTGTATATACACTTAAACTTGAAGAGACTTACTGAGTGATGATATTGCTAGAATGTAAGGACTCGTAGTAGTATTTACTTGTATACATACCTAAACTTGAAGAGTCTTACTCAGAAGTTATCGCTAGAATGTGTGGACTCGTAGTAGTTATTACGTGTATATACACTTAAACTTGAAGAGACTTACTGAGTGATGATATTGCTAGAATGTAAGGACTCGTAGTAGTATGTACTTGTCTACATACATAAACTTGAAGAGTCTTACTCACAGAAGGTATCGCTAGCATGTGAGGACTCGTAGTAGTAATTACGTTTATACACACCTAAACTTTAAGAGACATATTAAGTGAAGGTATCGCTAGAGGGTGAGGACTCGCAGTAGTAATTACGTGTATATACACCTAAACGTGAAGGGACTTACTCACAGAAGGTATCGCTAGAGTGAGCGGACTCGTAGTAGTAATTTTGATTATTACCACCTAGACTTGAAGAGACTTATTCAGTGAAAATATCGGTAGATGTGAGGATTCGTAGTACTAATTACGTGGATATATACATAAACTTGAAGAGTCTTACTCACAGAAGGTATCGCTAGAATGTGAGGACTCGTAGTACTAATTACGTGTATATACACTTAAACTTGACGTGACTTACTCACTGAAGATATCGCTAGAGTGTGAGGACTTGTAGTAGTAGTAGTAGTAGTTACGTGTGTATACACCTAAACCTGACGTGACTTACTCATTGAAGGTATCGCTTGAGTGTGAGGACTTGTAGTAGTGATTACGTGTATATACATCTAAACTTGACGTGACTTACTCACTGAAGATATCGCTAGAGTGTGAGGACTTGTAGTAGTAGTAGTTACGTGTATATACATCTAAACTTGACGTGACTTACTCACTTAAGATATCTCTAGAGTGTGAGGACTTGTAGTAGTAGTAGTTACGTGTATATACATCTAAACTTGACGTGACTTACTCATTGAAGGTATCGCTTGAGTGTGAGGACTTGTAGTAGTGATTACGTGTATATACATCTAAACTTGACGTGACTTACTCACTGAAGATATCGCTAGAGTGTGAGGACTTGTAGTAGTAGTAGTTACGTGTATATAAATCTAAACTTGACGTGACTTACTTATTGAATGTATCGCTTGAGTGTGAGGACTTTTAGTAGTGATTACGTGTATATACACCGATACTTGTAGAGACTTACTTAGCAAGGGGAATCACGAAACGTTTAGGGCCCATAGAAGTAATCACTGATACGTGATAAGATTTGTAGACTATTTTTTACAACATTTGATTTATTTATAAATATCTAAATATGTTTATTGATATTGGTCTGGTCATTTAGTTTATTTGTTTTTTTAACGTGAAAATTACTATTACAAAAGAATATAATATTAACATAAATATATATTTCTTGATATTATAAACTATAATAAATGTATTTAAATGACGAAAATAATTTTATATCCGATTTTCATAGTTCATGGTAATATTTTATTCGTTTCATTTACCATTCTTTAAACAATATCGAGATTAAAGTTTTTACTAAAAATGATAAATATTTGAAATGCAACAATTTTCTAATATGGGTAACCATTTCTTTATATTTGAATTTTGAAATGATCTTGGAAAATAAATATTTTGGAATTTTATATAAAATAAAGAAACAAAGAACCTAACGCAAACACTGAAATAGGTGAATGTTAGGTTACAGATAGTAATGACTGCACTCTGAAGCATTGCGCATGTAGGGGAGGGCAGTGGGGCAAACAATTTTATACAAACCTTTCTCGTCGCTTAAATTTCTTATAATTACACCCAACATATGTTCTAAAGTCATTGCGCTTTCATAGCTTCATAGAAATGGAGTATCTTATTTCTTGTAGAAATATAGCAATGAGGCTAACATCTTTACTGCAAAGTAAAATACAAAATAAGGGTGGGGTTTTAAACAACTAAACGTTCCTTGGGATAAATTTACGGACGTTAGGTATTTCTGCTTTCTTACAGGTAAATCAGGTGAATTTTTACCTGATTTTATTTCAGAAGAAATAATTTTTTAATACTAATTTACAAATATTTGGTTTAAGTTGACTGCAAGTCGATTTTAATATAAACTTGATTATCTTGACATGAATTAAAATTATTTTTTAAAAAAATTTAAAGTAATTATCAGACGCAAAAACAGTCAGCCCAAAATATCCAATATAATAAAATCTAATAAAATCTCATTACAATTAGGCCTACCTGGTGTTCTCTTGTGGAACTTTGCCTTTCCGGCAGTCCTTGTGGCAAGACACTAGCCTTTGCTCCCATAATCCTAAATTTGTTTTTTTAATAACTAATCTATATACCCGCACAACAAATGTCAACAATCTCACTAAGACGCTAATGAAACACAACTACTTCGACCATTGACAACTCTGTACTGGCGTGTTTTTTATCTCTGGCCGCCAGTTAGCGACACTAGTGCGGACAGCTGACTACTGCTAAACAAATATTCTTTTTAATTACATAGAGTGCTCCTTTTATACTCCTAACCTCAAATGCTATATTTTAAAAGAAATATAGGTAATTGAACAGAAGACTTTTTTTTAATATTTCATTTCTTTAATAAATAAGGAAATCTTTATTTAATAGGATTTTTATGCTTTTAGCTTTAGGTCTACATTATGCTACTCTTTTGCATACACTTTTTTATACATAACTTAATTGTTGATTTCTTTGCCCCAAAATAATACCCTAGAGTCGGAAAATTTATGTGATTTCTGATCTTTAAATCACCTTAAATTAATATGATCAATTATTTTAATTAATCAAATAATATACTTTAGTTTTTATGGTTAATTAAAGATAAGAAAACTTATCTTATTTTAGGATGTTAAATTAGTTATTAACAATTTAAAAATTTATGGCTATGTTTAAACATTATGATTTAGGCTAACTACTTTAATTGTATATTAAATACTTACAGATAAAAATCACTTCAATGATTTCCCATCGTGTTCAAACGTAAATACACTTTACACACCATTGTGAACAACACTTTGTTAATTATACGATTTAAAGGAAATAAATTTAAAAATTAGACAACAAACCTGCAGCACTTCACATTGTGTGGCCTAACAATAGGCTAACGAAAACATAAAATTGAATTACTTAATTTAAATTTGCAATGGCTTCAGAGTTTCTTTTTTTACCTATTTTAAATTGTGGTAGCATAGAATTGTTGTATATTTTAACTATAAGGTTAGTTTTGCTAATTATATTTATACTACGAAATTATACAATAACTTTATTTATTATTTAAATACTTCTCTATTTAGATTTTATTTTAAAATGATTTTAAAAAATTATATTAAATAACAAAGATTAAAAGCCAGTAAATTGTATAAAGAAAAATTACTAAAGCTAAACAAATTCAACCTAAAGCCACTGCAAGTTTTTTTTAGCCCCGCCCTAGAAAAAAATTGTATAAATACTGACACGCTGAACTTGTTGTCGCTTTTATAAATAGTCAAAGTACACACTGAATATATAAAAGCGCATAAACCTATAGACCGGGCAATATACAAACACAAACGTCTTATTTTTCACGCCAAAGGGTGTGAGAACATCGGAGAGGGGAATAGCTGGCCGGTTTACACTCAAGATGCGCAGGCTGTTCGTAGCTATGGCGACAGAGCGGCCTGGTCCTTACACCCAATCAATACGCTATGCTCCTGCTTTCTGCAGGAATTTAAATCAGCTAAATTATCATTCAAAACTGGTCGCTAATTTAAAACGCTCGCTAACATATCATCTGAATTGTATCAACCCTTCTTAATGTTAATACTGATTGAAAAGTGCTTTAAAAATTGTAATCAAGTGTTAACTATTTTACTTGTTTCAATTCAATTAACATTTTTCTTTATTCTACGGATTTTTGAAGAATTCAAAATAAATAAATACATTAACATTATAATCAAGTGATTTAAATAGTTTACATACATCTCTTATGTTAACGTGTATAGGTAAATAGTTATAAATGTATTTGTGTATACAATTTAAATTATAAATTTGATCATTGCTAAATGAAATTCTGTCTTATCCTCCGTTCATGAACTTTACAACATATGGTCTCCTTCTTATGCCCCCATTCCACGACAAATTTTGGCATACTGACTTACATTTAACCCCCCAACAGAAAATACCTCAAATTAATTTGAACAATAGTTTTGTATTAAATAAAGATTCGTTGAACGAGGTGGAACATGTCAAAGAAGGTTCCTTAATGCCACCTTTCAAGATGTTTTAATTTTCAAATTTGTGATATTTTACGGTTGTAGCTACTTTTATTTGAAACGTGCTTTGTTACCGCGTACAATGAACAATAAACAATATTAAACTTCGACATGTTTAAATATTCAGTAGCGGAATTTAGTTTTATAAACATTTTTAATTTATATTCTTTAACAATTTTTCCTGTTATACAATTTGGAAGCTGTACTTGGTGTTAGTATTTCTACATAGGCCTACAGCAATTAGTGCAGGACCAGTACCAAAATTTAGGAGGTGCAGGCTCAGGTGGCGCTGAATTTCGGGGAACTGAAGAGTTTTCTTAATTATAGGATATTTCTTCAAAATATTTGTAGGGACTAAACAATTGGGCGGAAGTGTAAATCCAGTAGAGAGTAGGTATGAAAAAAGTTCCAAATTTTTTATTTCCTAAGGCAAAACTTTATTTTTTATTTAGAAACTATAAAAACATTCTATGTAAAATTTTTTGCACTTTGAGCAATTTTTTCTCTTGCATTTGTTTGAGATCTAATAAAATTTATTTTTCATTAGAGTCTATGCATCCAGTGATTAGACTAACATCAGAATTCAATGTGAGAAAAACTAATGCATTGCGAGATTTTTGTTGGTAGGCCTACGATCCAGTTAAATAAGTTACAAAAGTTGTTTATCTCCGCCTTGTTCTTTTAATAGTTATTTATAATACAAAAGCGTAAATTTTCTGTCATGGAGCGAAACGACACGTGTTGCGTGGCAATCACGCGAGTTGCAGAACACCTTACAAACATTTATTTTCACAAAGATTAGCGTAAAAGCGATTTCGAGGTGTAAGCAGAATAAGACTGTTACAGTTGAATATACTTCTTAATAACGGTAAAACTATATCAATTACTTTACCCTTGCAAGGGCGCCGAAAGAAATCTTGCCCGACTAAATGCTAAAGCCCAAACCCGGCGCTGTATGAAACTGAACAAAATTCTATCCAACAGTTGTTGTACACTGATTTAAATTCCAAAATAATCCAGGAAATTTTATTGAAGTATTTTTCTTTTCAGCTTATGAATTTCTCTACCTTCCAAATTGTTTACTTAACAATTTTTAAAATCCTTAAAAAGACCGATTTAGAAACACAAAACAAAACAGAGATTTTTAATTTAACTAAACATATAGAAAACATTACAATAAAAATATTGGAAAGAACCCCAATACCACAAAAATAATCAAAAATAACAAATAAAACAAGTTACTTAAGATTAAACCCTTATGTACATTTCGATGACCATGTCATCATCACCAGAGGGCCTTATTACAAAATTACAATCTAGGAAACAAGAAGTTACAAACTAGAGTGATGATGTAACTTCTTGTTAGCTAGATTGTAATTTTGTAATATGATGATGACATGGTCATCGAAATGTACATAAGGGTTTAATCTTAAGTAACTTGTTTTATTTGTTATTTTTGATTATTTTTGTGGTATTGGGGTTTTTTCCAATATTTTCATTGTAATATATTGTACCACTGTCCTCTTGATATTGTATATATAGAAGACATATTAAATAATTTTAGATTATTTCTATACTTGCTGTAATTGTCAATGTCTTAGTCGAAACATTCTTGTCAAAATTAAATTAAGTAAATTTAAAGCTGTGGTATATTATATAAGACTGGGTTTTTAGTAGACCAATGAGTGTGTGTTTTCAATAGTGATGGTGTGTCAAGCATTTCTACACACGCTTCCCTAGTTCACGGTTCATCTATAAAAACAGAAATAATTCTATTTAGTTACAGTAAGAATTATAGTTCATATAACTTAAATTTTCGTACTTTAATTTTATTTTTTCTTAATTAACATAAAATTAATTAATTAATATCTTATAAAGTGATAAGAGTATAGGAACCAAATTTCCTACCCTTTCAACTGAGGTTAAATAATTGTTTGTATCGGAAGTGGGAAGATGATTCTATTTGCGAGTAATGCTGCTCTCTAATGCGTTTAAGGCACAGCAATAAAAATTGGCTGTAAATCAATTACGTACCCCCTTTACCAAAGGTTTGAAGTAGTGTATACATGCCAATTTAGAAACATAGGTACCCAAAGGAGTAGATCGGGCCCCAGACTGGGACAACTACCCCTAACTCGGCCGCTACGTAACCTAGGACTATAGGGGTAGTTTTGGATGATGCTGAAGGTCATCGCGCACCTGATCCCAGTCTTAGGGGTGGTTTCGACCACGTTTAGAGGGGTAGGGGTAGTTTTTCGAAAAAAATTATTTCTAACCTACTGACCTAAGCTAGCCAAAACGGATCTAACCTAACCTAACCTAAGTGTTGGGGGTGACCTCAGCTACGTTCAGGACCATCTCCGGGGGTAGCTCCGTGGGTGGATTGGGGGGGGGGTAGTTTTCGAAAAAATTTTGGGAAAACGTTTCTTGACCGATAGGGTGTGTCTAGAGTACATTATAGCGTCGGTAGGGGTAGTTTCACCTAGGGGTAGTTTTTACAAAAAATACGAAAATGCCGAAAATCGATCGGTTGGATCAACAGAGAGAACGGGAAATGTCTAGAATCCTTTTTCGACCGTTGCGTGGGCGGTTCACCTAGGGGTAGTTTTTAAATAAAATATGAAATTGCCAAAAATCGATCGGTTTGATCGAAAGACCGTACGGGATATGTGTCCATTATGGTAGGCTGTGTGGGTGGGATCACCGGCTTTCAGATTGCCAAAAATGATCGAGGTCCTAGGTAAAAGCCACCTAGGAGTCATGCTCGAGGTAAAGCCATCTCGAGTAAGGCCGCTTAGGTAAAGTAACCCAGGAATAGCTCCGGTGGTGGGGGTAACTTTGGAAAGATTTAATGGTTATCTGATTAAGTATCAGCGCTCGAGCGACTCTAGGCAAGTAGTAGGCTCACCCTAACTATAGTGGTCTACCCTTAAATGATATGGGTGATGAGGGGCCCAGGGGTTGGCAAACTCAAAATTTGTCTATGCTACTAAATTAATAAACAATGCAGGCAGCCTTTAAGTAAAGCTACACAAGAGCAGGGCTAGGATGGTTGCTATATCAACTACCAAGAGAAATACCTCCACCAAGTCTTAGGTAAAGCTATCTGTGGAGCAAGGCCTCAGGAAAAGCCATCACTTAGGCCGACCCTTAGGTAAAGCCATCCAGGTGTCGGACCTTCGCACCAGGAGTCGTGCTAGAGGTAAAGCCAGCTAGGCCTTAGGTATAGCCAACCCGAAGCCATACCTTAAGTAAAGCTACCCGGGTGTCAGACCTCCGGTAAAGTAACCGCGGAGTCGGGCCTGAGGTAAAGCCGCCTAGGAGCCAGGCCTTAGGTAAAGCTACCACCGAGGCAGACCTTCGGTAAAGTAACCGCGGAGTCGTGCTCGAGGTAAAGCCACCCAGGACATAGGAATAGTCTATACGGAGCATGGTCTCGGGTAAAAGCCATCCCGAAGACTGCCCATAGGTAAAGTAACCCTGGAATAGTAGAGATGGGTATACTTTATCCCCCCAATGAGAGAGCAGTATTTGTTACCCCCACCACGAGCTAAGCCCCGCCCCTAGAGGTTGATTGGTGTCCTGGATCGGGAGGGCCATTTTGTTTTGGTGTAAGCCCTGCGGGCCATTTTGTTCTGGTGACGTAATTTTGTTGAAAAAATATAAATGCGTATTGGGGAATGGAACCGTGGACGTTCGGTTTGCTGGCGTGTGACGCTAGCGACTGAGCTACGATGTAGTCAGTTGTGTGTTGTGGTTAGATGTTGGTAGAAGTATGTCGTGAGTGTTGGACGTTGGTTTGGTTGTATGAAATAAGAGTAAAACGTGTATTTGTATAAGAATAAATATTTTTATTGTGTTAAGAATATAATTATAAATATGAATAAAATAAAAATCTGACAATATGAAGACTAGAATAAAATATTATGTTAAAAATATGAATATAAATACAGGATTATACATATACGTAAATAAAATAAAATTCTGACAAAATGTAGACTAGAATAAAACTCAATATTACATATTACAAATATAATATAATTAAAATCTAACAAAAATAAAATGATAAAACTAAATATAAATACAAATACGAGTAATATATAACACGCACACCAACAGTCACAAATACGAACACAATATAATATAATTGAAATATAACCATAATAAAATAGTAAAACTAAATATAAATACAAATACGAGTAATATATTTAAAATATCACAATAATAAAATAATAAAAGTAAATACAAATACGAGTAAATCTAACAAAAATAAAATGATAAAACTAAATATAAATCAAATACGAGTAACATATAACACGCACACCAACAGTCACACAAACATAATTTTAGGAAATACGAACACAATATAATATAATTGAAATATAACAATAATAAAATAGTGAAACTAAATATAAATACAAATACGAGTAAAATAATTAAAATATAACAATAATAAAATAATAAGACTAAATACATATACGAGTAATATATATATATAATACGCACACCAACAGTCACACAAAAATATTTTTAGAAAATATATTACGCACAGTAGGTTAGCGAATATTGGGTTCGCGTGACTTTAAAATTCGGTGTAATATTTGTAGGTGACATCACAGCAACATCACAGTTATGCGATATCGAAGTCGAACCACACCATCAATTACTCCTCATCAGAATTGAACTACAATATAGGTCAATTCTAGTAACGAGTCTTTGATGGTGTGGGTCGATTGCGATAGTGCATAAATATGATGTTGCTGTGGGTGTCAGAGTACAAATATTACACACCCGATTTTAAAGTCACGCAAAACCAGCATTCGCATGTATCCTTGGCTGTGGGTAAAATATTTTCTAAGGAAGACAGCTCCAGCCATCGCTGTCCTCAGTGGTGGCCATTCCATTACAACATGCCACCCCCAAGCAGACACACACACACACGCACACAGTAAGTAGGTTAGCGAATGCAGGGACCGCGTGGTAATATAGGGGAAATAAAATAATTACGATTGGGATCTCAACAACATCAGCAATTACTCACTATCAGAATTGAACTACAATATAGGTCAATTCTAGTAGTGAATCTTTGATGACGTTGCTGTGGGTTCCAAATCGTAATTATTTTTTATTTCCAATATTACCACGCAAGACCGGCATTCGCATGTATCCTGGGCTTACCGGGTGCGTAAGCTGCCTTAAGGGCTACGGAAGGCAGCCCCATCCATCGCTGCCTTCTGTGGTGGTCATCCATTACAACATACCACCCCCAAAGAAATGCGGGACACCTCTTCAAATGAGAAAAACTGTTGGTTTTACGTGAAAATGAATGTAGGAAGTAATACTTTAAAACAAGTGTCACTGCAAGGTTTAAAATACTGCTCACTATTATCATATTCACATGAAAACAATAATCTTACCGCTTTGCGAGAAGTGTTATTCCTCTAGACTCCGCATTTCTTCGTCCGTAACCGTCAATAGGTCTATTAACTCTATCCCGTCCAGGTCCCCGAGCGTGACTGGCGGCTGTTCAGGAGAAGGTGATCTCTCAGATGCCATTTGACTCTGTAAATCGGCTAAGATAGCGTCTATAAAGTCCAGGCTCTGAGGGACCACCTCCGCTGCCCTCGAGGTGGACGGTTGAGGTTGCTGGGATGCTGGTGGTTGGGATGCTGGTGGCTGGGATGCTGGTGGCTGGGATGCTGGCTGGGATGCTGGAGGCAGGGACGTCGATTTCCAGGCATGCGCTGGTGGTGGTTGTTGTTGCCGCTGGCCGTCGTTGCACGTCCTGAGATGCCTATCCCATGACTGGCTGATGATGATGCGGCCGTCGTTAGTACATGGGAGATAGGAAACCCCCGACGAAATGTTCAACGTTACCAACGGGTATCCCGATGATGTAGCCTCCGCCCTGAGTCTCAGCATCTGGCTACCGACAACACAATATAGTAATATGAATACACGAAATACTATAAAATTGCTCTGAAAGACTAATTCACAGTACAATTTTTAAAATTAAGTCAATCTAATGAATAAATAGAACGTTTATGAAAATACAGTACTACTGCCTTATACTATTTTATCAAAAATTGATTGGTTTGATATGAGTTTAAAATATAAAATATCCAACAGTTTGAGCTCTCTTAAAGTTAATAAAATATAATTATTGGTAAAATTTTAAGAAGCAATGTGATTCAAATTCAAAAAGTAAACATATAAAGTAATTTAAAATAAAAGATGACAAAGTAATGTGATTTAAATGAAAATATAACAAAAGTAAACATATGAAGTATTTTCAAAGATGACAAATATAAATATTCGTTGTCACTTACCTAAATAGATCTTCAGCCAAGCCCGGTAAAATAGATTTGACCAGCTCCCGCAGCATGCCGTCAGTATATCTGGTAATATTGAAACCTGGCACCATTATCCTGGATCCTGGTGAGAGATTAACAAAATACGAAAATATAATTATAATAAAATATTAATTGGTAAAATTTAAAAAGCGTTTGAAATGATAAATATTCAAAAAAGTTGACAAATAAAATTTAAAAAAGAAGCATTGTGATTGAAAACAAATGTAAACATATAAAGTATTTTCAAATGAAAGATGACAAATTAAAAAGCAATGTGATTGATATGAAAAATTAACAACAGTAAAATATTTTCAAATAGAAAGATGATAACTATAAATATTCGTTGTGAATTACCTAAACAAAGTTTCAGCCAATCACTGCAACCTCTTCCTCAGACTCTCGTCGGTCCAGGCAAGCTACTGTGAGAGATCTACAAGTGTGTTGTTGATATATATACTCTTCAACGTTTGGTGGGGTATCAAAGTCTCACAGTTGGCATCCGGTTGTCAAGGTCTGCTGGTTCACGTTCTCACGCCGAGTTCACTAAACACTCACGACCCGCAACGTCCGGTTCTCAAGGTTTACCAGTTCCCAAGCCTATGAAAGATAAATACGTATCGTGGCGGATGTGGGCGTTCTGCACACGCTACATACTTCAAGGCTAAGCGAGCACAATTGACAGGCAAACACATGTCCGCATGGTAGACATACAACTTGTACTTCTTCTGCATAACAAATCTTACATATCGAACGATCATCCTCATTACGTTGTACTAGGTCACCGTCGTCATCGTCATCATCATCATCGTCGTCATTGTCATCATTATCGTCATCATCATCATCATCATCATCATCATCATCAGTTGCAATATCGATTTCCATTTCTTCTTCTCTTTTAGATTGTACAATCGATGCAAATTTACATTTATGAAACCATAAAACGTGTTCACCAAACGGGTCATGTGTAGGTTCCCAATCGCTTAGACCTCCCCCACAACTAAAACATATAGTAAGGTCATCTTTTCCGGTGTAGAAAAAACCGGCCAAGCTTAGAGTATATGGATTCACTGTTTCGTTTTCCACACCCTTCCAATTACGAAAAGAGCATAATCTTGTGTTCGCAAGTGAATAACGTCGATAAACTGGGTTCTCAATTGTAAGAGAATCGGTCCAAACCATGTCTGTCTGTGGAATGGCTGAAAATCTTAAATGTCTTGTATTCTTATACACTTGTTCTCTGTGTCTCATACGGGGTTGAAACCGTCATCATTATGCCCACATTACAAGTTTGGAAATAGCCGACGCTATTTACCAGTGACTGCCACAAAATGCAGTCCCCACGGGTAATCGACTGTAGGGTGTTTACCCCAACCTTCGAGGTCGAAAACCCGAATGAAAATGGCTCCAACCAACGCCATTTCCTGTAACTGCCACTCCATGACAAAATGCAGTTCCCAATGCAAACAGCCAAGAAGGTTTAGGAGGACTTGTCCTACGCCAGGGACCTTCAAAGGCAAAGCGTTTTTTTTTTGCTTTAAAAGTTTACAGGGAGTTACCCCGTGGCAGAGACTTTTAAAGCATTTTTCTTTTGGTTTAGGGGGAGTTAACCCGCGCCAGTGACCATTTAGTTTTTTTTTTTGAAGCTTTAAAGGTTTACAGGGAGTTACCCCGTGGCAGGGACCTTTAAAACATTTTTCTTGAAGGTTTAGGGGGAGTTAACCCGCGCCAGTGACCATCAAATTTGTTTTTTAATTTTTTTTTGAAGCTTTAAAGGTTTACAGGGAGTTACCCCGTGGCAGGGACCTTTAAAACATTTTTCTTGAAGGTTTACGAGGAGTTACCCTAACGCCAGTGACCTTCAAGTTGTTTTACACACTAAGACTAAGCGATAAGCAAATCGTAATAATATCTTGCACTGCGCAGTGCACATTTACAATCTACATAACTGTTGTGTTGCGGTAGTATGCACTTGAAGTAAATACGGCTCTTGTTGTTGTTGCTAGACGAGTATTTCTCAGGCAATTCCATGACATGTGGATGGAACTGTCGCAAATATTGAGCCTTTTCCAAACCCTTTGTGAATATGGTGGAAAACGGTGTTAACATGTTTCGCACTGTGTCTTCGTCAAAAGGTATACTACCTTCGTACCAGCTGATACGGTGATAGCTTGACTGTAACCAACGAGCAGACTTTTGCGATGACTCATTTAAATTGTGAAATTTGTAAGGCGGTTTAAAAATGGCAACACTTTGATAATGTTCGGCAACCACAGCCAGTTCCTTGACAACGTATTTACCTTCGTTGTCGACGAAGGCATGAAACTCAACCACTGCTTGCATGCTTCTTGTACAAAACCACTTCCTCGTACAACTTGTCTGCCTCGGGGAGAGAACTGGACACGATCTCGTCCGTGGCTAGACACTCAATGATGTAAGACCCTAGTTGTGGTTCATTATAAAACAGTTCGCTGATGCGCCGGTTTACGAGCGGTAAGGTATCCATTAATAAATTCCATTCTGGTAGGCCCAAGGTGACCCTGTGTTTTCCGTCAAACAAGGCGATATAACGTTTACCGAAGATAGTCTTTATTGTGATATCGCCGTTAGTTAGTGTAAACTTACGTTGGTCTCCTTCAGGCAGCGGTAGTCGTGTCTTGAAATCATTAAAGTCGTTGTATGTGAAAAAAACAAATTTTCTACCAGCCTGTATAAGGACGCCTAGTTCGTAGACGGTGTGCTGAAAAAGCCCGGTCGCGACAAACTTCGTACACTGGTCATTCAGAAAATACACAGACTTTAGAAATATGTTCAACGGACGAGCGGTACGGTCTACATCCATCACGTCCATGACGACAACTGAGACTAAATGCGCACGGTATCGCAGGGTGTGGTCACAGATTACGTAATCTTTTTAACAACACCTGTTAGCAGGTTATAGACAATATGCGAATCGTGAATAATCAAGCAGTAACCGGAAGTATTAGTCGGAATATTGGCAGACGCCTCGATTTCAAGTCTCACAGAAAAGAAAACGTAACGGGGATTTTGATACGCTACCTTATGGGTACTGTAAGGTTCCACGCCTAGAATGATTCCCATCATCCTGAACGGTGTTGTGAAATCAAGTCGTTCCATTTTAGTTTTTGTATGACCTATGCTGTGTGGAGATCCTAGGCTGAATGAATGGGCCCTCTGTCACGGTCTAATCGCCTATAAGGTTGTGTGAATGGATAAGTGTTGTAGCAACAAAAGAGCATAGCTTCTGTTTTGACAGATTGTGTGTGTTTGTATTGAATAAAATACCTTTTTGCAAAAGGTATAAAATATTTGTTGCACGAGTGTGTGTGTGTGTGTGAAACCTAGGTTGAATGGTCCTCTGTCTCGACTTAATCGTCTATAAGACTGAATGTGTGTGTGGATGGGATTAAAAGTAAAATTGAACGACAAAAACTGATCGCCTGGGAGGATAGGCCTTGGAATGCTTCACATTCCCGGGGAAGCTTCCAAAAAACAAGAACGACTTCGGACTGTACCTCTTGGGTGTTGATGGAAACCTAGTCAGTTGGTTTAAAAGTACCAAAAGTAAAATCAAGGTGGTCAGTTTTGAAATGAACGTTAGACGTGCTATTGCTAACGAGCTTCATAAGCCGGCTCGTAGAAATTTTAAAACACGTAGTGTTACTTTGAAAGGTGTAAACGATCTTTATCAAGCGGATTTAGTTGAGATGATTCCCTATGCAAAGGAAAACAAAGGCTATAAGTATATATTGACTATGATTAACTGTTTATCAAAATTTGCGTTTGCGGTGCCGATAAAATCTAAAACCGGTTCCGAAGTAGCTTCGGCATTAAAGCCTATACTAGAGAAACACAGTATGAAGCATTTTCAGACCGATCAGGGTAAAGAATGGTTTAACAAATCTGTTCAAAACTTATTGAAAACCTATAAAATTAATCACTATCACACTTACACCGAGAAAAAAGCTTCCATCGTAGAAAGGTTAAACAGAACTTTGAAAAGTAAAATGTGGTTAGAAATCACGGCTCGCGGTAGTCATAAATGGACTGATATTTTAGATGATATTGTAAAGTCATACAACAAAACCGTACACAGTACTATTGGTATGAAACCGTGTCAGGTGAGAAAAAAACATGAAGCAATGCTGTTGGCTAGAATAAAAGACAAAGTAAATAGTCGTACTATACCTCAATCGCGATCATTCCAGGTAGACGATAGAGTTAGAATATCCAAATACAAAAAAGTTTTTTCGAAAGGATTTTATCCAAACTGGACGCAAGAAGTATTTACCGTGTTTGCTGTTGTACCGTCCTCACCTAAAACCTACATTTTACAAGATTCGAGAGGTGAAATATTAAAAGGTGGGTTTTATGCTGAAGAATTAAGTCGAACAAATGTTGGCGACGTTTATTTGGTGGAAAAGGTTTTGCGCCGGAAAGGAGATAAGCTTCTTGTGAAATGGCAAGGTTTCGATAAAAAGCACAACTCTTGGGTAGATAAAAATAAACTTATACTGTGAAACAATTTACCACATCCGGCCAGCTGCGCCCATCCGGCCATGTGCAAGCGATGACGTGAATGGAAAAGTACTGGTCGCAATTGCTTTGTCCCAACTGACCTTACACGCATCCGACCACGAGCATGCGATGACGTCAATGGAAAAGTACTAGTTGCAGAGTCAATGTGTCACAATTGCTTTATACTGCGATAGAAAATATGTTTCGAAAATAAATATCAGGTTTTTCACACAATTGATTCATTCTGGTTACGTCTTTCGAGATGCGTGTAGTGGTTGCTCCATATACGATGCAGCTACATAATTTCGACGCTTATGTAGGTGAAAAGGAGAAACGAGTTCGACACAGTCCCCTATTGCCCAACACTATTAGAGCAATTGTGTGTGGTCCTTCAAATTGCGGTAAAACAAATGTAATTTTTAATCTTTTGTTCGAGGCAAACGGGCTGAAGTTCGCCAACATATATATTTTTTCAAAATCACTTCACCAACCGAAATATGAGTTTCTGTCTAAGGTGATGGAAGAATCGGGTATCGGTTATTTTCCGTACAGTGATAACGACAACATCATCAATCCACATGAAGCGGAACCGAATTCCATTATGATTTTTGACGATATACAGTGTGAAAAACATGATAATATACGTAATTACTTCAGTATGGGGAGACATAGCTCAATTGATTCTTTTTATCTCGGTCAAACGTACAGTAGGATTCCCAAACATTTAATCCGAGACAATACCAATCTGATTGTTGTATTTAAACAGGACGATATGAATTTAAGACACATTCATTCGGATCACGTAGGCACGGACGTGTCGTTTAACACTTTCAAAAAGCTCTGCGCAACAGCCTGGAAAGAGAAATTCGGTTTTATAGTAATAGATAAAGACAGCGATATAAATCAGGGTCGATACAGAATCGGGTTTGATTCCTTCGTAAAAGATTTATAATGCGTATATACACTTATAATGATATTTCGCCATATGCTAATAGCGGCACTACGAAAACACCAAAATCAAATTTATGTTGTTTCTATTATCCCGATAAGAAGAGGTTTTGCGGAAACTACTGTAGCCGTACGAATAGACATGGACATGTATTTAATAGGCGCTGCTGGAGACATAAGCGGTTCGGATCGTACAGCAAGAGCTTACCGCCTATAATTCTGTTAATGATCACATCCGCAAATAGAATTTATAATCGAGACATTTGGATTAGGTTCATGCACGAATGTGATAAAGGAGGTGTACCATTTGAATTGATATTATACAATGAACACATGTTGAAAGGAACTGTTCGCCATCCGCAAAACTTGGTATCCAGATTCCGGCCGTTTCCTGATTTTTTCAATCGGACTTTGACTCTCAGTCACGGAGGCATAGAGTACACGCAAGTATACCTCGATATGTTACAGTACAGCTGTTCATTGCCGTACGCGTCCCGTTGTGTAGTAATCACGGAAAGGACAATTCCCATAGTCGGTCCTATAAAGGCGTACAAGCTTATCAGCGGTATAAAGTGTTGTGTAGACATTAGCTACAATGTGAAATACGGTCCTAGACCTTCGTCGCTACCTTTACGCAGTAGAGGTAAATTTTACGAGGCTGTAAATAATAAGGCACAAGGTGTGTTTACAACCGAATTTCTAAAGGCCGCCCTGCCGACGGTGCCTAATCAGTGTCATCATTTCGGCTTGTCTTTTGACGGATCAAAATATACTGTTGTCGATAGTAGGCAGCTTCAAATGTGGTGCACATATACGGGGGCAAATACTGATGAGTTTCTGCTTTTGAATAGTTATCTTCTCGAAAACTCTATACCGACGCTAAAACGGTACATGCAAGATATGCCCAGAGATGATAATCTAATAGTAGCCGAAATACCGCAATGGCGCGAAAATATAAAACGTACCTTTGTCTTTAGGAGCGCCGAGAAGGTGGAAAGTATACCATATTTTGACAACAACATGTACAGATACTGCCGAGGTTTATCTTGGATCAATTCGAAATTGATGAAAGCGTCCGCATCGCAGGTTGTGCAGTACCTATTGCGTGAAAAGCGTTACGCTGTGTTTTTTCGATCTTTGGAACTGTCTTAAAAGCTATTTGATAGTCGAATTACTGTTCATTTCGCAATATGACACCAAAGGAGGAGCAGGTTATCTCTGAGATCGCCCGTTTGAGGGAGAACATCAAGAGAAAGTATCTGCAGATAAAGTTCGGCGATGCAGATGCTGAACGGATTTTGACTAAACAATATAGCCCTATCATTAAGGAAATTTCGAAAATTCGTCGTCCAGAGCCGAAAATGGAAATTAAAAAAGAAGAAGAAATGGATGTAGACATGGAGGATGATGCTTCACAAACCCATGTTCCGAAATTCATCGATACCGAAGTAATAGCTGAATCAACAGATGAGCCTGGACCTTCAGTTACACCGATGCGCCAAAGTAGTGTTGTTAAAGAGCTACTATCAACACCGGCGGGCCAGGAAGATAGTGTTCGTTATGTCCATACAATGTTCAAACATCGTCTACCGCGGACCTACGTGTTGAGAATGATTAAAGACAATAGGAATACAATTGATAACACATACGGTCCTCGAATAACAGGAGACGGTACTGTTATGATAGGCGATAAGTATATAAGGTTTGACGACGAAAACGGTGACATCATCATCGACGCGGACTCTTACAAGGGAACCGAAGGGCTCTATGAATTGATATTTATGCGCAAACCCGATGAAACATTATACACAAAGGCCGACCTGAACACCTATAAACAAATCTGTGAACAAACCAGTGCTCATAGGAAAGGTTATAATCATCTATTAGCCATAAACCGTGCTAGTAAATCCGCCAAGTACAAGGCAATTATATCGAGATTATTTCCGCCCACCGGTTTGCATAGCGGTAAAGGCTATGCCTATTGGGACAACCCTAACGAACTCTGTGATAGGTTACGACTCCTTTTGTCATCTCAAGAGGTAGGTCATACGGGTCATGAGAACGAAATTGCCTCCATTATAGAAGAGCTGAGGGAAGCGGGTTTTATAAAAGGCAGTGGAAATAGAAAAATTAGGACATTAATAAGATGAGCGTCGATAAGTTTGGTCGTTTTTCGGACCAGATTAACGCTCCGCACCCCCATCATCATCAGCACGGGATAGGTCTGACTCCCGATGGTAATCATTATGACGCGATAGGTAAGTTATTGCGCAATGTTGGTGATCCTATTGAGGACAGCGATGCCGTCAATGCGGGTACGATAGCGAAAAAATGTTTAGGTTTCGACGAGGATAGGAAAAAATACTACACTAAAGGCTTTTCTGTAGGCGGTCTAGGCCATCCCGTTGAGGACGGCGATGCAGTGTCCAAAACGTATCTCGAACAACACTGTTTGACTCGAATAAAGAATAGATATCATACAAAAGGCTTGCCTTTGGGAGGTCTCGGAGAGCCGAAAGAAAAAGATGATGCCGTAACGAGAGCCTACTTGGAATCGTTGGTTCCTATTAAACTAGCCGATTGTTTTTCCTTCGGCGACCAAAGGGTGTGCGGTGTATCGGCGCCTATGAAAGACTCTGACGCTATTAACATGAAGTACGTCAGAGATAATTTCTTATCGAAAAACGCAGAGGGTAAATTTGACGCTCACGGAGTGGCCATATGTAATGTTAAAGCGCCTTTGTATAAAAATGACGCCGCTACAAAATTATACGTGGACGATAGGGTGCCTCGAAAAGACAAAACTGTTTGGAGTTTTCAAAATAAGCGGCTCGCTCAGGTCGAAGAACCTTTGTACCAACAAGATGCGGTCACACTGGGTTTTCTAATGAAAAATACGCTGTTTCTCACCCTACTGCCGATCGGTGAAATGTATAACGCAAACGGAAAATGTATAACTAATGTTCGAGACGGTTTCACCGATGTCGACGCTGTTAACGTTCGCCAGCTTCATGAAATTAAATCTTGGATAAAGAAATACACTCTGCATTCCGAGGAGACGGGCGACTACTACTGGTTAAACTCTAAGCGCTTATCGGGGATAGCCGATGGTATAGCTGATAACGATGCTGTTTCGCAAAGGCAATTGAATACGGCTATTCAAAGCCTACGAGACACGCTAATGCGAGAGAAGCCTGTCGAAAAATAGATCGACAAGGTCAATACACGAAAATAAATACGGGAACACTTTAAAAATAATATCAGTCGTTGAAATGTTCTTCAAGCTGATGTTACTGTTCGCCTTGTTGAGCTCCTCGCTCGCAACGTCGTCGTCGTCGTCGTCGCCTTCCCCTATCACCGATACGACGGTATTTTGTGGATATACTGAAACTAACGGTAGTAGTAGCAGTATTGTTCAGGCTAAGACCAACCGTAAATGGGGTATCAACGGACTAACTTGGTATATGTATGGTAATAGAAAATATCTCAATATCGCTTCGCACGCTTTCAATCTCTGGAGTAGATATATCCCTTTGACTTTTACTCTCGACTCGACAAGGCCAAATATCGCTATACTATTTGGGGACGCTGAACATATAAAACTGTCGGAAGGAACAATGTGCGGTACTAGATTTGACGGTAGAGGAAGAGTCGTTGCCCACGCTTTTGCGCCTCATGTGCTTCAATCGCAAGTAGAGATACACTTCGATAACGAAGAAGAGTGGGACTTTACAATGTCTACATCCGGTAATGGTCGTGACTCGTTTTACGCTGTTCTGGTTCACGAAATAGGGCACGCTCTAGGACTCTCTCATAATAAGAAACGTGATTCGATAATGTATGCCTATACGACCACCCGAAATATATCCAATATGTATTATTTAGACCTTTCTTCAGATGATATTAATAATATTCAGTATCTATATGGTGCAAAACCAACCACCACTACCCCCTCCACCACCACAAGCACTACCACCACAAGCACTACTACCCCTACTACCATCAGCTCCACCGCTCGTTCTAGCCCTACGACGATCGAAACAGAAATAAACACTATAGATTTATGTTCTGTCCGCGGCTTTGACGCCGTTTTAATAGCGATGAAACATATGTACTTGTTTCACGGGCAGTATGTATGGATATTGAATTTGGATCCGAATAAGAGAGAAGTTGTTCCGAAACCCGAAATCATTTCGGAATGGTTAAACTATTTGCGACCTGGTTTTACTAACGTTACCGCCGTTTATCAATCACCCAGCGGAGATGTGGTGCTCATTGCTCACGGATGGGTTTACGCTATAGAATATCCTAGTCTTTTGAAAAGATATATGTACACGCTGAAAGATTGGATAGGACGGCCGATGAAGACGGTTAACGCTATTTTCAACAGTCATCTGGGTAAAACAATTGTCCTCTACGACAACGCTTATGTGATGAGATATGATGAATGTAGGTACACCGGTTTATATCAAGGACCTATGACCGAAATCTACCACGGTTTACCAAACGATTTGCGCGGCGGTTTCAGATATATGGACGGAAATCTTTATTTCTTCACCGCCGACAATCAGGTTTTTGTGTACAACGAATTTCTGGAAGCTGTGACGGCAGTTGAAAAGGATATTTTCGATGTTTTGAAAATACGATGCATGAAGACGACTAGACTCCGAGAGTTATATGCAATCTTGAAAGACATATTTTATAAGTAGGCGTAACAGTGACTGTTATGAATCATTAATAAAATGGGTGTCAAACGGAAAACAGCTGTTAGTCGTAAACGCGGTGTCGTAAAGACAGGACGTGGACTAGTGTCTGGTGTTTTGAATAAAGCCATCGATTTACTTCCAGTCGAATTACACTTACCTTCGTACAATTATTGCGGACCGGGAACAAAATTGAAGACACGGTTGGCACGCGGTGATAAAGGTATAAATCCGTTGGACGAAGCCTGTAAACAACACGATATCTCCTACAGCAACTACAGTGATTCAGATAGAAGACGCGTAGCCGACGAAATCTTAGCGGGAAAAGCTTGGAGCAGAGTCAAAGCGGGTGACGCATCGCTCGGTGAACGCGCTGCTGCTTTGGCCGTAACGGCGGCGATGAAAGCTAAGACCGCATTTGGCGGCGGTAAAAGACGTCGTCGTCGAAAGCCTACCGTTCAACACCTGTTGAAACGTCTGCAAGGCAAAGGGCTTTACTTGAAACCGTACAAGAAACAAGGTAGCGGGAAGAAGAAGAAAAGATGTACGAAAAAAAAAACGTCGATAGATTGTATACCCATTAGACCGTTGACTAATATAGAACTGGAAAGATACGCCTTAGCATTGGGAGTACCGTGGTTCAGAGGTGTATACATGAGAGATACATTACCTGCACGACCTTTAAGAAACGAATCGGCTATCGTGAATTTGGATAGTATAACCGGCCCCGGCACCCATTGGGTATGTTACAAAAAGAGAGGAAACTCTATAGAGTACTATGATAGTTTCGGAAATCTGCGACCGCCAATTGAGCTAAGTAGGTATTTTGGCGAAAACGCTAACGTACACTATAACTACAAGAGACATCAAAAAGACAACTCAGTCGTTTGCGGTCATTTGTGTCTAAAGTTTCTAACGTCATGAGCATAGTTCTAACAGATCACACTGCCGTTTTGTCTTGTGACTTTTTCCCACCAATTGATGTATCAAAAGGCGAGTGGGAAATAGCTTTTATCGATCTGGCAACATACAACTCGATACCAAACATCGTTGAGGATGTAAACAATCTTTTTCATTACGGCGATGATAAAAACGTTCACACGATTTCATTACCGACCGGATCGTACGAAATATCCGATATTGAGAGGTATATTAAAACGAAACTAGTTCCCGATACTGTTTTAGTATTGACACCGAATAATAACACACTCAAAGTGGAAATAAAATGTTCGCACGCAATCTTTTTCGACAAGGCCATGTCTATAGGCCAGCTGATGGGGTTCAGTAAGAAGAAATTAGAGGCAAATCATAAACACTCTTCTGACCGGCCTGTAGATATCATCAGGGTTAACGTGATACGCGTGGATTGCAATATAGTCGCAGGATCGTTTCAAAACGGCATAGAATGCCATACTTTGCACGAATTTTATCCGCAGGTACCGCCCGGTTATAAAATTGTAGAAGTCCCTCAGAGCGTAATATATTTACCTGTCAACGTAAGCGTCATTCATAATATCACTGTAAGTCTACGAGATCAGAACGGCGATATAATAGATTTTCGTGGAGAAAACATTTCCTTACGATTACATTTACGTAGACGTCGAGATGGGGCTAATATTTAACGAGCGCTTCTATAAGAAGGGCGGCAGTTTACGTCCGACGACGGCACAGTTAACACTGCGAAACGTTAGGTTCCTCAGATCTTTGGGTTTTAAAGTGAACAATGGAAAACCTTTTGGCAATCGACTCTAGCGCCCAGTACGACAACACCCTCAACGGGCTGGAGTACCATACTCATCGACCGTACTCCTCCGCTACGTTTGGTAATAACGATGAAATTCGTATTCCCATTCATCAACAAGATGTCATTACGATACCTTTTCAGAGCACGCTGCATATAAAAGGTACTTTGACAGCGACAAAAGACGGAGGAGCGGCCGCTGACGTGTCTTTGATAAATAATGCTATAACTTTTCTTTTCGACGATATCAGATACGAAATCGGAGGCAACGAAATAGACAGGACCAGGAATGTCGGTATAACGACCACCATTAAGAACTTGCTTTCTTTGCGCGAACACGAAAAAAATAAACTCGGAAATTGCGGTTGGCTAGGAGTGGGTAAAACAAATAACGATTGTAAAGAGTTCAACATAGTTATACCGTTGCGTATGTTGATGGGATTTTTCGAGGATTACAATAGAATTGTAGTCAACGTGAAACAGGAGCTTGTCCTTTTGCGTTCATCTTCAAATTTAAACGCAATAGTTAGCACGGATGCGACAAATATTGATCTGAAAATAAATACTATCTATTGGCGAGTTCCGCACGTCTCCGTAGCCGATCCGATAAAATTGAAACTTTTGAAAATGATTGAACGCGATGTCACCGTTCACGTACCACACCGGAAATGGGAACTAATAGAATATCCCGGTTTACCGGCCACGAAACAACTCTCTTGGACTGTAAAGACATCTTCGCAACTGGAAAAACCTCGTTACGTAATTTTCGCGTTGCAAACCGATCGCAAAAACAAGATTAAAACAAATGCTTCAGAGTTTGATAGCTGCAAGGTAACGGATGTAAAATTGTATCTCAACTCTCAGTACTTTCCCTACGATAATATTCTCGGCGACACCGCCATTTTGTATGACATGTACGTTAGATTTCAACAGTCCTATTATTCACGCGAACCATCACCGTGTCTAGACTTGTCAACCTTTAAAGAGAAAGCACCGATTTTTGTAATCGATTGTTCGAAACAAAACGATACGATAAAATCAGGACCTGTAGACTGTAACACACAGTAACAACACCATGATCCTTTCTGCGACGTATACGCGATTCATCGACCATTATGCTATCCTCCTCTGTTTGTTCATTCAATACTAGTTTCTTTAAAGAATCGAAATTTAAATAACCTGAGGTGCGGAGATTTAAAGTCAGTCCTTTAATTTTGCAAACTGTAACGGTTTTGTCATTTTCCGGACACATTACCTTGTAGCCGTACGTTTTCGGACCTCCCGAAACAAATTCTGTAATGTATGCAGAAGGACCATAGTCAGCCAGTTCGTCTGTCATCTGCCCCAAGTAGTCTCCTGTCGATATAGCGTGCGTACCGTCTTTGTGGAGATAAATGACACTATCTGTGTCGTAATAGAGGACCTGTGATCCCAACACGTCCAAATACTCATAGAGCTTAAGACGAGCATGGGCTGTAGTGAATGCAGCGAGAACGACATTTACTGTTGGTAGTACATCACAGACGTTGTCAGTGTAGCACCAGTTCACTACGACAACGTCCTGGTTAACCTCTTGTATATTGATTACATCAATTGACGGCGACGTTAACAAGTTGAACAGTTCATTAGGCTCTCTTACTATTGTAGTCTTTGCCTGGTTTTCACGTTGTCCAAACTTACCCCAAAAGGAGTTTAACATTAGTTTAGCCAACGACCTGGCACCAGGATTTTTTTCAATTTTCAACGGGTCAAGTCTAACCCCTTCGTTGTCGAAATAGCTTTGGACATAGTCTATTTTGTCTTGTTCAGAACGACACCATTCTGGGTAACCTGAAGCCTCCTGCTTTATTTTTAAAAATGTATTAATATAGTCGGTAAACAGTCCGTTCCCTTTGTCAAATGAAGCCATTTCGTATTGCCAGAGCTCATACATTTCCAATATCACGTAACCTTTCTGCACAGCTTTGCGTATCTCATCCATAGTCCATGTTCCTGTCAACGCCCGTTCGTCAAGAGAGTGAGTACAGTCTCCAGGTATAAGGTTCTCGCCACATGTGCGGCATAGGATGAACATCAATTTATCGTTCATCCTGACCGGCAGCACTGGATGATACAGATCCCGAGGAGGTAGGACCGTACATTTCAGGAGGCCGTCAGCAGACATTCCGACTGCTCTACACTCATTATTACCGACGTGTATTATCGGATGTCCTATCGGATATTCGCGGTACTTACACACCCAGGGGTACAAGGAGCAAACATCAATGTACCGAATTTTCTCGTTCTCCTGACACATATGGTACGATTTTACATTCCCCGTACGACCGCCGAAAAACGCGTCTCGAGGGTTTAGTGGTGTGAGGTGCGTTAGAGGGTGGGAATCAAGGTATGCCATAGTTTTGTTTAATTTTTTCTTCTTATAAAATTCACACTCCCACATCTCGACAACATTATAATGACGGGACAATTTAGCCATCTTAGCTTTAGTCCTGGTCAGTCGTGCACTATGAGTGTCTGACGGGTCGTCGATTAGAGGTGAATCACGCCCAAATGTGTAACAGTTTGGACATCCGTGCCAGTAACAACCGTGAAATTCATATACGGTCTTCGTTCGGTCACATAGTCCGTCGACCTTTATACCGTCTACTTTAATTTCACGACCTCTACCGGCATGCTCCAGTCGATAGCCGTTCTGGTCTTCGATCCATGCGAGCCACTGTAGAGCGATGGCGGATTGATTATCGACGCGTCTGTACCCATTCTTTGGCAGTATGCCTATTGTGTTTGGCTTGAGAAACTTTCTTCTGAACGCTAGGCTACACGCGCTAGCAATAGTGACGGCCTCGAGAAACGGATCTACATTGCATTCCTGCAAGAACGAAGCACGAAACTTTATACAGGCTTGAGCTAATATATCAACATCAGAGAGGCAATATTCGAATATTTCCGTTTGAAAATTGAACACATAACCGTTGGAGACTTGTTCATCGTACCACTGTAAGAATTTTGTATTGTTCTTTTCGAACATTGAGTCAGGACAGTAGTATTCCTTTCCAGGAATAGGACCTACATAATTTTCATTGGCCACTGTGTTGAAAAGGTGAGGAAAGTAACCTTTCTTTTTTTCGGGAGGTAGGTCGAACGCTTCAGGGAGTTTAGACAATGCCATTGGCATATAGTTTAGAGAATCGATAAACTTTACGTTATCGATCTCCATCAAAATAATCCTAGTTCCGCGCATTATCAATTCAGGTGTAAACTGAGTTTCTTCCAGAACGTATTTCAAAAGGAATTGAAAATCAAATGCCTGTCCATTATGAGCGATAACGCACACCTTTTTAAACGTTTTACGCACATCCATTATGTAGGCTATGAACCCGTCAACTGGACTCTCTTTAAAAACACGAGTTCGTGGCGTACAATTACGACAGCGTTCGCCATTTATGCATTTCCAACAGTACTGTTGAGAAATGCATAAATTTACCCTGTGAACGTGAGCGCTATCAAGGACTTCGTCTTGACGCGTTTCCAGATCGAAAAAAAGAAACACGAAATCTTTAACTTGAGGCGTTTGGGTATTGATTTTCATGTAACAACGATGGTTAGCCGGTTTGTACTCTAAGCACATTTTACAATAAACCTCTCCACACTGATGTGTGGTTTTACGATCTAGAGTAAATATTACCTTCTCACACATTAAACATTTTCTAATATACTTGCAAACGCTTACGGAATGCGTGTTGTAACATTGCTGGTTCATAAAGTGACGGTTACAGTCACCGCATTGAATACCTCCGTTGTCGTCTAGCACACACGGCGGAGACCGTTTACAAGAATAACAGATAGCTGAACATCTGTGTTTGCCTAAAGTGTTGTACGGTGTTCGACATGCTTCACAGTAGAAATGACACGCAAACGCGCTAGTTAAACTGGTAATCACATTAAAATGGGAATTGTGAAATAGCAAATTTATTTTATACTTGGGATTGTTCACATTACCTTCAAATAACACATGCCTACCTCTACTACCGTAACTGTACACCGTGATTTTATATTCTGTCAAATGATTTTGAAACGCTTGTAACTCATTCACACCGGCACCTGACTCGGTAATTTCTACATTAGCGTCAGCCATTAGTTGCTGTGCCCTAACGGTCTGACGTTTACCTTTGTTCTGTATTATAGCTTTATATTCTTTGTCATTTTGCGCCCGAGCAATGCCAACCACAAGAGCACAAGGCAAACACAAAGCATCTTTATTTTTAATTACAACGATTCCCGTTCTGCTGTGACACTCTTCGTCAAAGTTATTGTAAATCCCACGCCTACGTCGACCCCGGCCTACAGGTACTCTAACCTTGGTACACGATACCTGGAAGGTATCACCTGACATAAATCCCTCAGCGTTACTCTGGACTATTCCGCCAAAAACGCTCCAAAGCGTGTCTAACGTTATTTCCGAAGCAGGTCTGAAGGCTACGTACCCAGGTGTACGATTCTTAAAGTTTATGCTAGTCATAGTAAAACCAAGTCGATCTTCGTCTGTTGTACCCCTAGTCACAGATTCAACCAACTCTTGAAGTCCCTGTCTAACCCATTCAATCTCTCCTACACCTTCAGGGGGTGTATTGAATTTAAAAACAATTTTATTCCCGTATAAACGGAATTTCTTTACATAGGTTTGCACATTAGAAAAAATATACACGGCCATAATATAGGTTTTATTTTAAGAAGTCAAATTAGAAACAGAGATAGGATAACAATCACACTTACCTCTTTGCAGTCAGAATGAGACCCGAGTATACTGTGCTAACTGTTATATAGCTAACTGTTTATTAGAAACAGAGATAGAATAACAATCACACTTACCTCTTTGCAGTCTGAATGAGACCGGAGTATACTGTCCTACCTGTAATATACGGGTTTATATAGCAACCTGTTTAGAGTGGGAGACATAGGCCAGCGATTTCTAATCCTTTCACTGCACGACCGCGAGTAGGAGTGAAAGTAGGTCAGCGATTTCTAATCCATTCACTGCACGACCGCGAGTGGGAGCGAAAGTTCAACGATTTCACACGAACCTCGAGTGTGGGAAAAGGTCAATGATTTCTAAACTTTCCGTTGCGTGACACAGCCGCTTTGGGCAACTACGTCATGGGAACTACACAAAGGACGCGTGGGGAGTTGCACAGTATATAAGCCGGTACCAACATACAGAGAGCATCAGTCTTCAGCGCTTTGCAGTTAGGTGCGTTGTGTGTGTGTTTTATCTTAATTATGAATACTGCAAGTCAGCTCTCCAAAAATTCGACAGTTAACCGGTTCAATGCGGTTCCGGTTTACGAGCGAATTTTGGTGTCGTTAAAGTCGTTGGCGTTGAACAAAGAATACGGCATTATCTGTGCGAAACTCGTAACAACCGTTCATGGCTCGTCTATTCAGGTTGACTTTGATGACGACGATATAAAAAAGACTACTTTTTTTCCGAAACGGTATACAGCGATAGTGAAAGATTCCGATCTTCCGGAGTTGGAGAAATGCAAATTTGTCATTACACGTCATGTCGGTAAGACGGTGATAATGGAAATACGGCCGTAAATCGTATTTATTTTCAAGGGGGTGACATATTTTAATGGAGTGGTCACCACTGATTACAGCGTGGCTGGAGCTGTTTTCACTGGGACGAACTATTAGAGTTCGTCCCACGGGGAGCTGGCTTGAGCGGTTCCGGTTTACGAGCGAATTTTGGTGCCTTTAAAGTCGTTGGGCGTTGAATAAAGAATACTGTATTATCTGTGCTCGTAACAACCGTTCATCTGTTCAAGTTGACTGACGATATAAAAAAGACTACTTTTTCCGAAACGATACTGCTATAGAGAAAGATTCTTCTGGAGTTGGAGAAATGTCGGTAAGACATGGTGATAATGGAAATACGACGGTAAATTTATTTTCAAGGGGGTGACATATATTAATGGAGTGGTCACCACTGATTACAGCGTGGCTGGAGCTGTTTTCACTGGGCGAACTATTAGAGTTCATCCCACGGGGGGAGCTGACTTGATTAACGAATACTCTTTTTAAACAAATACTTAATTTATTTCAAAAATTATCGATTTATTTCAGAAACACGATGACCGATAGACGTAATCAATCAGAGGTGAGTATGAAATAGTGTGTTCTTTTTTTTTTGTTAAAGTTTTTATGTTTCGTTATTGCAATTTTTCATTGGTTTTCAGTCTAATGACACAACAAACAACGATGATTCTAGCTACGATGAAACGGGCATTTGGGAAGAATTAGATAATCATGCTAACGAAATCGATCGTAACAGACGTAGCCCATCAATATTACATGGGGTTACATGGACACCGTACTATAGACGCCAATCGATAGTTGATCATAGCGGGGAGACTCCGTCACAGGTAATTATAAATAATTTAAATTATTAACAGTTTCATTTTCATATCTAATAAGCTTTTTTCTTTCAGGAAACAAACATTACGACTCCTCCTAGAGTACCTTTGACTGATCGTAGCAACACCGCCCACCCAACATCGGTGATTATTAATGAACTGCCTTTACCGTTTCCAAACAATTTAGATTATTAACAGTTTCATCTAATAAGCGTTTTTTTCTTTCAGGGAACAAACACACCTTCTAGAACCAGAGGGCCTTTGACTGATCGTAGCAACACCGACCACCCAACGCCGGTGATTATTGTATTCTTAATAAATTATTACTGTTATATTCTTATTTGCTCATTACTAATACATTGTATTTTATAGGCTGCAATATTAGATCACGTTGTAAATAGACTCAGAGATCGAGCTTCTTATTCGGGGGAACTAGATGAGGAACTAAAGCACATACAAGGACTCGAGCATTCCCGTATCGACTGTTTCCTTTGCTTAGGAAGTAGGACACGGTATCCTCCTCAATATTCAGTAAGTTTTATTGTACGATGATAATAGCAGTAATATCAGAGGATTATAATTGAATTTCATTTCTAATTAATTTTCTTAGACGGCTGTGGGAAACGCACGGGCAACTGCAGCTTGTAGAGTATCGGCTGATGCACTGCAGATACTAAAAAGACTCGTAGCGGACTTAGAGGCAGCGTTTCAAAGAGATGGATACGAGGAAAATTTCTATGCGGTCGGCGTATGGCGGATAATGATGAGCGATCTACATAAGCTACTCGAAGAGGGCCGAAGAAGAGTGGCTGTCGCTGAAGCGGCGGCGATAATGGCCGATCGAATCCCTTCAGGCGTAGTCGTAAGTGTTACAATTTGTAAAACCTGATATTTATGCTATTCATTTACAAGAAAATTATCTTCTTTGTTTTGTATGTTGAAACAGAGAACATCAGAAGAGCAGATTGTAGGAAACAGTGGCTACCGTATAGCAGACTGCACTGTCTGCTTAGAACGACCACCATGCACTGCCATCATACCCTGCGGTCACGTCTATTGCAGGGAGTGTGTGGAAAGGGTGCAGAGGTGCCCCATATGCCGGAAACCCGCAGACAGACGCTGCCGACTATTTCTGAACATGGAATGATTGTGCAAAATATCATAGTTAATCAAGTCTCCCCTCTAAATTCTGTCAATTCCCAGATTTATATTTTATGTATAATCCTGTATTTATAATTATATTCTTAACACAATAAAAATATTTATTCTTATACAAATACACGTTTTACTCTTATTTCATACAACCAAACCAACGTCCAACACTCACGACATACTTCTACCAACATCTAACCACAACACACAACTGACTACATCGTAGCTCAGTCGCTAGCGTCACACGCCAGCAAACCGAACGTCCACGGTTCCATTCCCCAATACGCATTTATATTTTTTCAACAAAATTACGTCACCAGAACAAAATGGCCCGCAGGGCTTACACCAAAACAAAATGGCCCTCCCGATCCAGGACACCAATCAACCTCTAGGGGCGGGGCTTAGCTCGTGGTGGGGGTAACAAATACTGCTCTCTCATTGGGGGGATAAAGTATACCCATCTCTACTTGGAATCTTACATTAAGTGAGGGTGGTTATCAAATGAAATTACCAAAAATGATCGGCTAGATCAAACGACCGACGTTCCAACTAAACACTAATTATAACCGACCAACCGAGTGCAAATAGTCAACAAGTTGAATCGACCAATCACATTGCAGGGGCCCGGTGGGCCTACGCAAACGGTCGCAGTAAGACGTGAAGGCCCATATACCGTGTTAAACCAATATATATGATAGCCCACATAATGTGTTAAACAAATACGCAAGCAAGCCTACATACATACTATGCTAGGCCAACATACATGGGCCTACTATGTCTGTAAACACAGGCCAAAACCTTTATGACCTGAGCTATTTTCACCTCTTCTATCAGGTTGATCCTGGCAACCGTATAATATGGGAGGTACTATAGGGTACATCTACCAACGCATAACCTATCAAGCCCACGTAAAGATTGATGACGTATTCGCGTTCGAGCGACTTTATGCAGTGGGCCCCCCCTAACTAGAGTGTTCTACCTTAAACAAATTGGATGATGCAGGGCAAGGGGTTATGATTGTCTATGCTACAAAAAACCCGCACAGCTGTGTCGTTGTGAATCAAGGTGACTGTATCGATCTACTATGTACGACCGGCACACGAAAGCTATGTATACATCCTACAGTCAGGATTGTGTTTAGATATAATCGTATTAGGTATACATAAATGTAGGCTGTTATAGTTTAAGTAAACAGGTAGCTTTTATGGATATATTCTATAATTGTAAATAGGTTTAGATAAAATGGTCCATGGAGAAACACACAACATGAATAAATATACAAATGAAAAACGAACCTAACCATCTATTCAACAGAGTGTTTTAGCAATATAAGAGCGGTATAAACATATAATATTGGATAAGGCCAATGATATAAGGATCAGAAAAGGGCGGGTATATGAAATAATATATACAATAAGGGTATTCAGCATGACGATTTATTAAACTAACATATAACAATAATTTTACAGTGCATAGATATAAATTGCTCTCAATATTACAAATATAATGTAAATGTATCGATGATCCGAGATCTGCAATGTGGGCAGCGAAAACATCTTGAGAGACAGTTTAAGCAAAAGACATGTCCTCATGGTGTGGCAACAGCGTTGCGAGGGTTCTCCCAACATATAATGCATAAGCCAAACTCCGCCGGTCGTGGCTGAAGGCAAAAAAAAAGTCAATTAGTAACAACTGTATATGCATATACAAATCCTGTAAGAAACAATATGATTAGTAAATAGGTCCAGATAGCCTGAAAGAAAAGCCAATTGAAATAATATTAAAATCTACCTACATTATTGGTACGCTGGACAGTGTAGTCTCCAGCCACCACAATATCCTTTAGGAACCGTCTCGTCATGCCCCAAACGTTATACGCAAAGGTCCGGCTTGTCTTGTAGTAAGATTTTTGAGGCAGCCGTCCGCAGATCCCTAATAGCCAGCTGGAGCTGCATTAAGGTGTAATCCAGCGTCTGTATGCATGTGCGGGGTGAAGGCGGGTTCCTCGGTGGATGAGAAACCATCAGAAAATCGTGCAGGCGAAACGAAAACGAATCATCACAACTATAGCTGGGTCTATGATCTTCCTCATCGCTGTCCGTATCAATGCTGGGCGGTCGGGAAGGTAAATCTCCTGGAGACGAGCCCGTAGGTAGTAGTAGAGGCGAATAGGATGACGAATAGGTTAGTGAAGAATCTGAAAGCGCAGTGTACGCCTAGAAAAAAGAATCTAAATAAACCAACTCCGTGATCTAGGCTTCAGATAATTTGAACATGACGCTACCTCATGTCCAAAATATGTATTAGGCGTTATTGAAAACAGACTACCATTCATTCAATATACTGTGTGATCTAAGCTTTACAAAAATTGAAAAAGACTTGACATTAACATAGAATATCTCGTGTCCAAAATACACACCCACTCATTCAATATAGTGTATGACCTAGGCATTACAAAAAAATGAAGTCTGAAAATATTCTCTCCTATAAATAAACACCTATTGTGTCATCTAGGCTTAACATAATTTGAAAAAAGACTAGTTACTTACAATGCGAGTGTTTATAGGTTGTTGTGACGCCATCTCTCGTGAATGTATGACCTGCAGATTAACGGATCACAATAGTTGATCAAAGTCTCTTCCGGGGTTGATTGTAGAAAGTCTTCAAAACTAAATAAAGGGTTTAAACAGATATCGCATCAGTTATTAGCGTCTCAAATAAAATCTAAGCCATCCACCTCGGCGTACGTGTAACCGGCTCTTGTGATGTCGAAACTCTCTGCCTGACGGAGCACAAAGTAACTCAAACACTCTCGGCAAATATTATTACACAGATCGGTGTAGTGAAATTTAATAAAGTTGAAAATTGTCCTCTCACTCTAAACACAGACTATGCAAAAGCACTATATCTCCACCTGTATTATACATAGCTGTGGAAGAGTCCATTTGAGAGGTGAGTGGACGAGTCCAAGCGAGTTGGACTGATCCATAATTACGTCACAACTACGAATGTTGATTACAGCACGGCGGGTGATGCCGTTTGTAGAGGTAAACACATCGTATCCGATGAGAAGTTTAAATACAAGTTAACATATAATATAAAATGCACGGTCTGACTAGGGTTTAACAAACAGTATCCGATGAGTAGATTGACTAAGGATTATCTCATAGTATCCGTAGAGTAGGTTGATTACAAACTAACACATAATATTCATTGCATAGTCTGGCTAACGGTTATTAAATAGTACCTGTTGCATAGCTAGGCTAATGATTAACACATAGTACCCGATGCATAGCCTGACTAGGGCTAGCACATAGTATCCGAGGTATAGATTGACTAATGGTAAACACATAATATCCATTGCATGGCTTGGGTAATATATATATAGTTAGCCTACAATATGTGTTATGTATGTAAACCCAGATATTATGCTAAGCCAGTTACCCATAGACATGGATCTATGGTAATGCAAGTGTAACCCATACCCTGACAACATACCTGGCCTGACCATAGGCTACATAGCTAGACAATAGATACCCAACCCTGAATCAAATACATACCCTGACAACCGATACATGGCCTAACAACAGAGCTAGATCGAATGGCTAACGTTTCAACTAAACAACATTACGCTAAACTTAGCCGACCAACATACACGAAGTTCAAACGAACGACATTGACACCAAGTTCAATTAGGGTACAGCAGGTGAAGGTCAGATCAACGTTTCAGCTAATGGGTTATGGTTAGTGAAGGCACTGGCAAAAGCCTTAGGCCTTAGACATAATTATAGCCACCAACGCATACCAAAATAGCTATGTAGAAACCGTCAATGCCTTTACATATATTGTTTAGGTCTGTTGTATCAGTTACAGCATACTAATAATACCTCCATCAGGTAAAGCTAGCTTTGAGGTAGGCCCTAGGTAAAGTCACCTCGAAGTCAGGTCTTAGGTAAAGCTACCTTGGAGTCAGGCCTTAGGTAAATCCACCCTGGAGCTAGACTTTAGGTAAAGCTACCTTAGGGTCAGCCCTAGGGTAAAGCAACCCCTGTGTCAAGCCATAGGTAAAGCCAGCTCGGAGTCGGTCCTTAGGCAGAGTCGTGCTTGAGGCCAGGGCTCAGGTAAGGCTCCTCTGGAATCAGACCTTAGGTAAAGCTACCTCGGGGTCAATAGTTACGTTAAAAGAGCTACCGATGCTCACCCTACCATAACAGCTACGTACAGACGGCTAATATTGTATAACCTATCACAAGACTTATGTAAAAACAGCTATGCATAACCTGTCACAATAACTGCGTAAAGGCAGCTAACAATGCCTACCACATTAAAATAGCTACGAAAAGATAACAACCACCTCAAGCGACTCTGTTTACATGTGTATGCACTTAATGCAAACAATATAGGTAGAGGTCAACAAGGGATAAGGTAATAAGTAATAGTGTCTTGAAAATAGTGACGTATATTTGAACAACAAACATTCAATCTTAAATCTAATTACAATTGCTTTATACACACTTAAAAGCTTAGACATATTACTAGATATCTAGGTAATTAATACATCAACTAAGCCTATAGACACTAGCTTAGACATATCTCATAAATATTCCAATCATATGGCATAATTTAGGCTAACTTATGTCCTAGGTCTAACAAAAATATAAGCTGATTAGGGCAAAACACAGCAAAGTCATTGTTAATATCGTCTGAGAACCTGTTGATAGTATTCTCATGTGTTTGCCTGCAAAGTCTAAAATTATAAATCTGTATGGTTTACAATAGTGGCAATATAACATCTGCCTCAAACAAATGATTACAAGTATAAAATTGGCATTCAACTGAGGCATGTTATCTATACCATGTTCACACAAATATCCCCCGAAGGGGGAAAGGAGAGGCCCCACACCCGCCAACTCCTCGTGACATCCTCCAAAAACAAAATGATGCCTCCGTATATCAACGACCCTCCTGCTTGACAAGTACATTCACCTTACGGACCATTACGGCCACTCCAGAGGGGATGCATACTCCTTACGGACTACGTAGAGTCGCGCCAGAGAGCTCTCATCCATCTCATTCACATCACCCGTCAAGCAGGGGGGTCTTAAAAAATTACTTTTCAAAAAATCAACATTCGTCAGCTATTCATTTTGTTTACTCATTCGTGGAATTTTGTAGCCATAAGTTGGTATTCATTCTGGTTAATCTGAATATTTATAGAAAACATAGCTAATCATTGTAAATATTTAATACTTGTTAATCTAGCGTCTGTTAAGCAGACTATTTATACAATACATAGCTAATCATTGTACATACTTATTAATCTAGCGTCTGTTAGGCAGACTATTTATACAAGACAGTAATCATTGTGTATAAATAATACCTATATATGTAATCTAGCGTCTGGTACATATTTATACAATACATAGCTAATCATTGTACATACTTATTAATCTAGCGTCTGTTAAGCAGACTATTTATACAAGACAGTAATCATTGTGTATAAATAATACCTATATATAATCTAGCGTCTGGTAAGTTACATATTTATAAAATACATAGCTAATCATTGTACATACTTATTAATCTAACGTCTGTTAAGCAGACTATTTATACAAGACAGTAATCATTGTGTATAATTAATACTTATTAATCTAGCGTCTGTTAAGCAGACTATTTACAGTACATAGCTATTCGCTCATGCGAGGACGTTTGTAACCGTAAGGCAGTGTATTGTATCCGTCGTCTCCGTCCAATTTCCTCTTTGCACCTGTTAACCTGAATATTTTACTTTCAGACATCGTGATGACGTCACGATCTTCTGTGCGGCGAATCCTATCACTGGTGGTTACGATAGGATCGCTACCTTCCAAAACCATCCGTTTAATCGACTCAAAATTGACCGTGGCGGAAGTACTGAGATTCAGAGTCAAGCCTTTGACTTTGCACACGGTCTCGTGTTTGTTTTTATTTGTAGACCAGACTTTGTAGGCGTAGACTTTAGGACCTCCAGAGACGAATTCGGTGATGTAGGAACCCTGGCCGTATTCCAAGAGCTCGTCAGTCATCTGGCCTAAATAATCTCCAGTCACTACTCTTGGCAAACCCTCCCTATGAAGGTATACCACGCTGTCGGTATCCTTGAAGATAAGTTGTGTATCTAGAGCATCCATATATTCGTACAACTTTAGCCGGGCGTGAGCGGTGGTGTAGACGGCCAACACAACGTTGACAGTGGGTAGTATCTCGCAAACGTCATCCGAAAACTGCCAATTCACAACCAACACGTCCTCGTTTACTTCCTGAATGTGATTTACGTCAATGGAAGGGCTCTGCAGCATTTTAAACAATTCCTGAGGCTCCCTGATAATTGCCGTTTTAGTCTGATTTTCCCTTTGTCCGAATTTTCCCCAAAACGAGTTTAACATCAGTTTGGCCAATGAGCGGGATCCTTCGTTTTTGGCGATCTTTGATTGGTCCAAACGGACACCCTCGTTGATGAGATAATCCTCCACATACTTTGCCTTGTCCTCTTCGGTCTTGCACCAGCCGGGGTAGCCAGACGCCTCTTGTTTCATCTTTAGAAATTTATTGATAAAATCTTTAAACAGGCCGTCGTTTCCTGAAGCCATCTCGTACTGCCACATCTCGTGCATTTCCACAACGACATAGCCCTTCTCTACCGCCTTGCGTATCTCGTCCATGGTCCATCTGCCCGTCAGAGCGCGCTCGTCCACCGTATGGCCGCAATCGTCGAGATTGAGAGTTTCGCCGCATGTCCGACAGAGTACAAACATCAGCTTATTATTCATCTTTAGCGGCAATACGGGGTGGTAGAGCGATGTAGGCGGCAGAATTGTGCACTTGAGCAACCCTTCGGCGCTCATCCCCAGTTTCCTGCATTCGTCGTTGCCGACGGCCAACTTTGGGTGTCCAATCGGGTATTTTCCATACTTGCATACCCACGGGTAGAGCGAACACACGTCGGCGTACTGGATTGTTTCGTCCTCTTTAGCAGCGCAGTAGGTCTTTATATTACCCGTCCTGCCACCGAAGAATGCGTCGCGGGGGTTGGGAGGCGCTGCGTTGAGGACGGGGTGGTTGTCGAGGTAATCCAAGGACTTGTTGTTTTTCTTCTGCTGCCTGAATACACACTCCCACATCTCGACGACTTCGTAGCCGGCCAGTGTGATTCTAGCGTTCTTGGCTTTTGTCCTCTCGAAGCGTGCGTCGTGCGTGTCCGCCGGATCATCCTCCAGGGCATCGTCACGTCCGTTGGGGAAGCACTTGGGGCAGCCGTGGAACCAGCATCCTTGGAATTCGTACACGGTGTTTGTCTCCATGCACAGTCCGTCGACCTTTAAGCCATCGACCTTCATCTCTCGGCCGTTACCAGCATGACTTATTCGCAGGTTGCCCTCTGTTTTGAGCCACAACAACCATTGCAGAGCGATAAACGATTGTTTATCGGCCAAACGGTAGCCGGCTTTCGGAAGTATGGCTATGGTGTTTGGTTTTAGAAAGTTTCTTCTAAAAGCAAGGTTACAGGCGCTGGCGATGGTCACCGCCTCTAGAAACGGATCGACATTACACTCTTGTAGGAAACAGGCCCTGAATTTCAGGCACGCCTGTGCCAAGATCTCCACGTCCAATAGGCAGTATTCAAATATCTCCTTTTGAAAGTCAAAGACGTACTCGTTGCGCACCTGCTCGTCGTACCATCGTGAGAACTCTTCGTGATTCTTGTCAAACATGGAGTCGGGGCAGTAGTACTCTTTGGCAGGCATGGGGCCAACATAGGATTGGTTTGCCAGGGTGTTGAAGAGGTGCGGAAAATATCCCTTTTTCTTTTCCGGAGGCAGATCGAAGGCCTTGGGCAGTTTAGACAGAGCCATAGGCATGTAGTTTAGAGAGTCAATGAACTTTGTGTTGTCAATCTCCATCAGGATGACCTTGGTGCCCCTCATAATCAGGTCTGGTGTAAACTGTGTCTCTTCTATTACGTACTTTAGGATAAATTGAAAATCAAAGGCCTGGCCGTTGTGAGCGATTACAATCACCTTTTTGTACGCCTTTCGCACTTCCATAAGATACGCCATGAACCCATTGACGGGGTCCTCTCTGAACACTCGGGTTCTATCCGTGCACTGTAGGCAAGCGCCTCCCCCGTTCATACACATCCAACAGTATTGCTGGGATACGCACAAGTTGACTCGGTGCACACGAGCGTCGTTAATGACTTCGTCTTGTCGAGTTTCAAGATCAAAGAAGACAAACAGAAAGTTGGTTGATAGCGGGCGGCGTGTATCAATTCTCATGTAGCACAGATGGCCTGCAGGCATGTAATCCTTACACACTTTACAATAGTTCTCGCCACACACGTGAGGAGCTTTTCTTAGCCTCTTTAGAATGTATCTATTACAGTCTGGGCACTTTCTTATGGCCCTGCATAAGCTTTTCATGTGCGCCTTAAAACAGGCTCTATTTTGAAATTGTCTATTGCAGTCGCCGCACAGGATGCCGTCGTCTTCAAGCACACACGGCGGAGACCTCTTGCAAGAGCTGCATAGGGCTGGGCATCTATGGCGCGTGCGCTTATCGTATGGAACATGACACAATTCGCAATAGTATTTACAAGCGAACGCACTTGTCAGACTTGTAACAACGTTGAAGTGGTTGGCGTGATATAACAAGTTTAGCTTGTGCTTGGGGTTCTGAACGTCGCCTTCAAAGTAGATATCACGACCTTTGCTGCCGTAATTGTAGACGGTGATTTTATAATCGGAGAGTAAATCTTGAAACTGTTGCAACTCTCGAATGCCTGCACCGCCATCTCCTATCTGCACCCCGGCGTCAGTCATTAGCTGGTTTGCTCTGTTGGTTTGACGTTTGCACCTGTCCCTACACACAAGCTTGTACTCTGGGTCTCTTAACGCATGCGCTATAGCTACAACCAGCGCACGGGGTAAACAGAGGGTGTCTGTGTTTTTAATCGTAACAATCCCATTCCTGCGGTACGATTCTTCTTTGAAGTTATTATACAGTCCGGGTCTTACACGCCCACGCCCTATAGGTACTTTAACCTTTGTACAGGTCACTCTGAAGGTGTCGTTGGCTTTAAATGTATTAGCGTTACTCTGGATAATGGAACCAAAGATGTTAAACAAGGCGTCCACAGTTATCGAGGAGGCAGCTCTAAAAGCGATATATCCAGGGGCGTGGTTTCGGAGATTTAAGCTCTGCATGGTGAAGCCCAATTGTATGTCTTCGGTAGCGTTGTTCTTCATAGTCTCCAAGATTTCCTCTAGTCCTCGTCTGACCCAATCCAACTCGTTTTCCGCCACGGGTACGGGGTTAAAGTTGAATGTCACTCTAGTACCGTGCAACCGGAATTTTCGTACATATGTCTGGTCCGTTGATACAATACGAACAGCCATTTTACAGATACAAGTCACTACAATGGATCTTAAATTAAAACAGATATATTCAAATTGATTCTATGTGAAATAGTTTTGAGAAAATAACTAGAATAGATACTGGTTTGACAATGGGTTTATACAATGAATCGCTAAAAATTAAATCTAGTTGTTTGCTAATACTAACAATTGTATTTGCTAGATATTTATTAAAATATTGTGATTAATTTGTTTTCATAAATATTCAGATCAACAATGATATTAGATTATACAAATTATTCGACTCACAAAATGATTACAAGTCGCTCTGATTAGCGATTGCTTTAATATAGGCTACAGATTTCCCACGAGAACAAGTAACAATAGATAGCTTACCAGAATGTTTCTTCTTCCAAAGCTGTATAGCAAGTATTGTTTTTCGCGATGAGATTTATAATTCATAAACGCCTGCCCCTCCATACCAAATGGGATCGCCCGCCTAGATCAACAGAGATCGGTCCATCTCGAATGGGCTCGTCCACCCCTCTCGAATGGACTCTTCCACAACTATTTGTTTACTATACTAGCATGCATAATAAATCGATACGGTAGTCGACCGAATTACAATAGCCTTGCTTCACAACAACAACTCAGCTGTGCGGGTTATAGACCAGCGGTCACCAGGTGTCTTTGCGGTTCTATGCGTTATCTCTGCATGGTTGCACATGTAGGTTAAGCTTGTTCACTCAGGCGATAAGGCCTTGTTGCACTGTTTCACCTTTAGAGGTGGGCCATACTAGATACCTCTGTATGTTTTTAGATAATTTAATATGTAGCGTGGGGCGCTGGCTCGTCTAGGATCGCACCCCTCTGTATTGTTTAACATTACACCTGTGGCCCTCGTTACCCGTGGTATACCGTTCATTTTAGGCTAGTGATTATAGTGTGTTTTGTATATGTACCAAGTGTTTTGTTTTCACTACATTGGATCTTCTTTGGTGAGTTAATATTTTCATGACATTATTTCATACGATGATAGCCTTTCCAGTTTTTTTTTTCACCTTTGGAGGTGGGCCGTACTAGATACCTCTGTATGTTTTTAGATAATTTATATCTGTAGCGTGGGGCGCTGGCTCGTCAAGGATCGCAGCCCTCTGTATTGTTTAGCATTACACCTGTGGCCCTCATTACCCGTGGTATACCGTTCATTTTAGGGTGGGCCTACTACCTAGAGTCATTCGAACGCTGATACATCGTCATATATATAAAATCTTTCCACAAGTTAACCCCTCGCCGGTAGCTACCTCCGGGGAGGGTCCTGAACGTGGCTGTCCTAGGGGTAGGTTGTTACGCCTATTAGAGTTTCCAAAAACTACCTCTGGACGTAGTCAGGCTCGCCCTACTAGGATCAGGGACATTCAGAGCCTCCTTCATCCGTAACATCCTCTCCCTGGGAAGGTCCTGAACGTAGCTGAAGTCACCCCCCAAACATAGCTTAGGTTAGGTTAGATGCAATTTGGCTAGCCTAGGTTAGTAGGTTAGAACTGATTCTTTTCGAAAAACTACCCCCCACCCTCTAAACGTGGTCGAATCCACCCCCTGGGCTAGGATCAAGGTCGGGACGTCCGCCTGCATCATCCAAAACTACCCCTATAGTCTTTGGTTACGCACTCTATCGGACAGGGCACATTTTCCAAAATTTTATCGAAAACCGCCCCCACCCCTAATCTACCCCCGGAGCATCCACCGGGGAAGGTCCTGAACGTAGCTAAGGTCACCCCCTACACTTAGGTTAGGTTAGATCCATTTTGGCTAGCTTAGGTCAGTAGGTTAGAAATAAATTTTTTCGAAAAACTACCCCCTACCCCTCTAAACGTGGTTAAAACCACCCCTAAGGCTACGGTCGAGGCCGGGATGACCTTCAGCATCATCCAAAACTACCCCTATAGTCCTAGGTTACGTACAGGCCGAGTTAGGGGTGGTGCGCACCAGTCTGGGGTCACATCTACTCAAAGGTGATCCTTGATATGGCGCTCAAGTTGGCCTACATAAGGGTAGGTGATTAAATTGGGTAAATACCCATAATAATAAAAGAATATATGCAAGAACCGAATTTATTGAAATTAGCTAACTATATAGAACTCAGAATAAAATATAAGTATACAAAATGAACTCTATATTCAATATTGAAACATTTTTCCATGATTCGAATTACGTTTTGTTAATTCACAAAAAAATTTTAATCATGATTTATCAAGATAATTTTAATTTCGACTTTAAAAACTTAAAATTACAATGAACAGAAATAATAAAATTAAAATTATTTAATTAAAAAAACCGCCCTAGTAAATACTATTTGTAAAACTGTACTAGAAAAAACGAAAGTGGAGTTTTAAGAATTACTTAATGATAGAAGAGTTTTTGTAAAATTTGCAAACAAAATGTTTAACTTTAAATTTCACAGGTATACGTTCACAATAATCGTGAACGTACTGCACACATATAGGCTAGTGCATAATCTCATAGGCCTATACGATATCCGAACAACCATACACAAAAGGTAAAACCAAGACTGTCTTCTGATTTTTTCTTACATCCACTTTAGCTGGGAGCTAAATATATTTCTTCCTCAACAAACTAACTTGCTGTTAGATTATTTTCAGGTGTTTGTATCTCTTGTGTGTTAAAAACTTGATTACCTTTTACTGAGGTTTTCGCCTGAGTTTTAATCTTACTCCCGATAATATTCTTATTCGGTTGGAACAAACTTTCAATGACCTTTTGAACTCTGTAGTTAACTGCTTTTCGTCTAGGAGTATTCTTTTTCAATCTTGATTTTGGTGTGTTGAGCAAATCAGAAAGATTTGGTGAATCCACATTATCTTTAAAAGAGACATCAATTAAATGATGTTTATCAGAAGAATTTACTAAAAAAAAATCTGAAATCGGACCATCTTCACTGCTGATATTATTTTTCTTTTTTCTTCTGATCAACAAGGTTGTGTTTAGGAACAGACCTATCTGGACGATTATCCTTGTCTTATTTCTTTCCCTGTCATACTTGAGCTGAACTCTCCACTGAAGTTTCTGCTTTAGCGAATTGAGAATTAAACTGCTTTTGGTTATATTCTTGAATGAGTCAATGATTTGCAGCATATGCCTCTTCTTGGATAGATCAAAAGGGTAAACTCAGACGTTGAAAGGCGATCCAGATTCATTCTAAGCTTTAGAAAAAACTTTCTAAAAGGATATGGTCGAATTGGACGATCAGCGGTCATTTCTTCAATTTGCCCCGTAGGAGTTTTAGAATAGACACTTCGAGACCCTCATTTGTCTCATCCGCTTTAAATACGCTCTTGTCCAGTGGCTCAAGTTTTTGCGTTCTACTGCTTGGAAGACAATACAACGTTATGACATGAAATCCAGCCACTTGTACGATGTTTGCGTCAAGATAAGATGATGCACCGTCCAAAATAAGCGCAGGTCCTGCAGTTTTAAGCTTTGCAAAGTGGTGTTAAAAATTGGGTGGTGAAGCTTTTACAGTCATGAAACGTCATTTCCAAAAAGTATATTTTCACACCACTCAGGCATCAGACGTTCTCCTTAGAATAGAATTACAGGCGACATTGTGTGATTGATTGCGTTGACACCGGCAACAATTGTGCAATTCTCTCCGTGATCACTCGCCACATTGTGAAATAGTCTTGCCCCCTTTTTAGCTAACACCTTACGAGCTTTGTTAAAGCAAAGCCTGTTCCCTTTCTCGTCCAAGTTGTACATAGATTCAAGCTTGTCCATAACTGCAAATTCACGCATAACCCTTCTTAGTTTTTCAAAAATATCGTTCATTATAAATTTATTTAGCTTCTGAGCTCTTGCAGGATTTAAAATTTGGGATTTTTGCAAGGGAATATCTGGATGTCTACGGGAAAACGCTTTCATTCACTTCTTGCGTTTTCTTGATTGAATGTTTTTTTTTTATTCTTCAGCTGCCAAAAGTTGTAGACAGTCCGTTTAAGAATATTTAGTTTAGTGGCGTTCCAACATCAGCTAACCTAAGTATTCTGCCACAAATTTCTTGGTTATTAGATAATGTAGGTTTCCTACTTTTTCGAAACTACCAGAAATTAAATGGTTGCGAAGAGTTCTTCTGCGGGGACCAGAGGTTTCTGCAGCTTTTCTGACTTGACTCTTTGGATCTTCATAAATTGTACAGTTCTTCGCTTTTGTAAGATCTTCTTGAGTTCACGTACTTTCAAGTCTTGACTTAGAACCAATCTATAACAAGTAAGAAATAGGGCCTAGTTATAACACTGGTCAACAATGTTTTCTTAGCACAGATAATATTGCCATTATATTGTTTATTTTTGTAAAAACAGCCTGTAAAATCTAGAACTAATGCTGGTTTTAAAAAAAGAAACTAGGGCAAACACCAAGTAAGAGAAACAAATGAAAAGGTAGGAGGAAAACCCCAATTTATATCATGTAGATTATTTTTCCTATTGATGAATTATCTAAAAATATGTTTTTCCTTATTAATTTAATTATCTTTACGTGTGTTGTTATAAAGGCCTAAACTACATATTTGTCAGAAATATGAAAGTTTCTTATTTCAGAACTAAAAATACTATAACAAAAAAACGTACGTCTGCTTACCTCTATAATAATTATTGTAGTGATGGCTTCTCATGGAACAAACTCCCCTCCGTCTATTAGCGTTTGTAATAGGTACGACCTTCTTTAAGGTTGTGTTTTTTTTTCTACGCTTGGTGGCAGCACTATACAATGTGCGCATAAAACAATGCTTCTACACAAATGAAATACTAAAATACAGAACTGGGCCGCATCAAGATCCCGGGCGACCATTCAATCTCCTATTTTATACAAAGTACTGTAAAAACAGTATGTTTCATTATTCTATGATGCGATTATTGAGCTACTAGGTTTTCACTAAGAAAACACTTGAGCATATATTAGTATGTTACACTTGCCTATAGTAGGCTATCACTTATTCTTTTGATTATTGAGAACGGCCGTTTCGGGAGATATGTCCCTTTGTCAACTCAGACCGACTACTATTTTTTATTTCCTCATTGAACAGTGGACCATAGTACAAGGTACAAACAACAATTTCTAGTTTATCCTTCTAACAAAGGACTTTGGGAGGGTTATTTTTCTAACATAGTGTTATTTTAAATACACTGTGTAGGAAACATTAAAAAAATTATCGTAAGAAAGCGACGCAAAATTCAATATTTGTAACGTAGACGTCACCATAGTCAAAGATCACCCTAAATAAGATCTTTAAGAATGTTATTTATCCACATGTGGTTGTTTTAGGGTCACTGTATAAAACAAATTAGGAAAAGAGATTTGCACCAATTTGCCATAAAACATTCAATATTCTTAACGTTGTCGTTACCTTATACAACGATAAACCTGAAGAAAAAATTTAGTACAATTTTTTTACGTTATTGCTATTTTATGCTCAAGACATTGGAAACAATATGAAAAAAACAGAAAGAATGAATATGAAAGAATTGTAAGTGGTTAAAAATACGATATTCGTAACGTAGACGTCACCGTAGACAAAGATAAACGTTAAGCAATTTATTCTGTAACATATGCTTACTTTAAGTTCAATGGAGGGGAAATATTATAGAGATTTACCGTAGTAAAGCAATACAAAAATTTCATACACCGTAGACAAAGATAGGCGAAAAAAAGATTTTTATTTAAGTCCTTTTTTGTACGTAGTTGTTTTATGTTCAATATATAGGAAATGTTATACAGTAATAGGTTTTTTTACTTTGTTTGAACGTAAAGTTTTAGGTTATATTCATATTCTAAAGATTTGCAAAGGTTTGCGAGAGGTTTGCAGTAGGAAATCGATAAAACATAAATTATCTGTAGCGATGACAATAATAAGAAAATTACTGAAGACAGTGATAACCCTTAGCAAGTGCTTTGATAACCCTTAGCAAGTGCTTTGGTAACCCTTACCAAGTGTTTTGATAACCCTTAGCAAGTGCTTTGATAACCCTTAGCAAGTTTCTGATAACCCTTAGCAAGTGCTTTGATAACCCTTAGCAAGTGCTTTGATAACCCTTGGCAAGTGTTTTGATAACCTTTAGCAAGTGCTTTGAAAATCCTTAGCAAGTGCTTTGATAACCCTTAGCAAGTGCTTTGGTAACCTTTAGCAAGTGCTTTGATAACTCTTAGCAAGTGTTTTGAAGATGTTATATCTTAACTTAAGGTTATTTTAAGTTCAATCCATAAGAAACCTTAAGATAAGAGATTTACAGTAACAAAGTGATTTTAAAAAATCAATATTTGTAACGTATACATTACCGTAGACAATGATAAACCTAAGGAAGGACTTTAATCATGTTATTTGTGACTAGTCCTAAGGGCACTTATTCACATAGTTCTTTATATAAATAGTCCTAAGGGATATTTTACGATCAATGCATAAGAAGAGATTACGTTCAATGCCATACTATAAGAGATTAAAAAAAAACAATAAAAAATTAATATATGTAACGTAGACGTTACCGTTGACAATGGTGTAAACTGAAAGGAACAAGGTGACGGTAACCGCTTTAATCTATTTACTCCCGCGCCATTGCAGTTTTAGATTTTAACATCGTCTGAGAAGAATGTTACACAGAATAGTTGATCCTATACAGCCACAATTAAGATGTTTGGCTACCTATTACATTTGATTAGTATTTAATGTATGATTGAAGTTTTAAATAAAAGTTGAAGATTATACCCTTTTTTTAATTTAATGAAAAAAAACTTTTTTTTTATTTAACCATATTAATTATTTCATTTTGTATTTGCGTCTATCTATTATAAACGAAATACACTCGGTGTCCTAGAGCTATTTAGGTTTCGAAAATTAGCAATGCTAGCAAAAAAACGCTAAAATTGTATAAAAAGAAATAAAATGTTTTCTGAGACAAAAACTGTTATTTTAACTTTTATTACGAAAAAATTAAATAACTAATTTGTTTAACTTGTAGCATGCAGGACACATCGAGAGAGTTTTGTTCATCTAAGGAGCGTTAGGCTACTGGTAAATTTAGCAATGTGTGTCCCCTTGTTTCCCAGATCTTACACTCTCTCATTATAGGCCAGTCTCTAGGGACGGCACCGCATTTAGTATTGATAGTCCCAGCTAATCTAACCAGACCACTACTGTACCTTAATACAACATGCGAGCTTCTATTGTTCGTGCTATGTTTTACACTCCACGAATAAACTCATCCAGAAACGAGTGTTAGAGTATAATGAAAACGTAATACTAAGTGAGTTTTAAATGTATGTAACAGGTACAAACAATTCAGTGTTAAATATCATAGGTAGGCCTACACTAAATAATTTCTAACCAAATATGTATTTATCATGAATGTTTTGAAGTGTTAGAAATAATTTGTTGACAAATAATGAAATTTAAAATTTAGTAGTAGAGAACAAAGTTCATTAAAACCCAAATTTAGAATGGTCACTGATGTGCCTGACATAATTTGATGCTAAACCATACTTTTTCATTTCACTAAATACAATAATTCATGATAAACAATGAAAAGTACTTTTAACATGAAACAAGGAATTTTCTTGTGTGGTTCCTTTTACTGCTTTGGTTCTAACATAGGCCTATATGAAGGCCTACATGTTTAAGTAGAGGTGACTTAAGAAGTTGATCTCCATAACCATGCAAGCTTCCAAAGGATTAGAACTGGGTGTCAAACAAGTAATATGAAAAAATAATTTTAAAGTAAATTACTACTGAGATCAAGAAAGAAAAATTTTATCATTGTTTGCTTATTTCCAGTTGGTTTATTTATTAACATTTGTTGATTCCATCTTCGCGTGAGCTACTAGTAATCACTTACAACTTTTTTAAAAAAATGTTTTAACTTGCCTATAGTAGCACTTACTTTTTTGTGTTGAGGACGGCCGTTTCGGGAGATGTGTCCCTTTGTCAACTCAGACCGTAACTCAGAGTTACGGTCTGAGTTGACAAAGGGACACATCTCCCGAAACGGCCGTCCTCAACACAAAAAAGTAAGTGCTACTATAGGCAAGTTAAAACATTTTTTTAAAAAAGTTGTAAGTTTATTTATTAGTTTTGTTCATTTTTACCTTACGGCACTATTTATGATATTTTGTGGTAACCATGGCAACACTTCAAGATTGTACAATGGAGGTTACTACTACAACCAGATTGGGGGGGAGGGATGTATATATGTCTTTGAGAAATTAATTTCTTCCTATTAGAAAGTTGGCGCAGTGCCAAAGCGTGTTAGACTTTGAACATAAAGATTCAAAGTTTGAATCCCGATATTACCTAATTTTTTTTTTTAATTTTAATTATTGAATAAATATTTGAAAAACTTTAATAACATCAATTGTCATTCACTAAAGGTTAAAAGAAATACATTTGAACTTGATTGTATGAATAAAAAAAGGTATTTTTTTAACAATTGAAAATTTGTACAAGATATATATCAGGAGAGTGTGAGCTAATAGAAGTAATTTAATAAAAAGAAAAAATTACCAAATCAATTAGATGAAATTAAACATGATATGGTTAACATAAAACATCAACAACATCTATATCAGATTTTTTTTTTGGAGGTGTCAACAATTTAAAGGAAACCCTCATTGAATGAACCCTTAAGCATGAACCCTCATTCCATTGTGTATTTAAAACTTCGATTTTTCTACTCAAGTATTTTTTCACTGCGTCCAGCAGTGGTAAAGAGTGCTACCGTATTATAACTTCAATTACTTAGCTACTAATCATTTTACTTTGATAAACTCAGTGTGGGAGACTATTCCACCTTGATCATTGTGTACCTTGAATCAGCCTTAAATTTCTTAACAGATGATGTTTTCTATGTAACAGTAACTGTACTATTTAAATATTTACTCACTAGAGTGCAGTGCGGGAGATTGGATGCTCATGTGTTTTTAAATTATACTTTTGGTGTCAACTTGGCAAAAAAACCAGTACTTACTTATATATTTCAGCAGATGCTTTTCGCACTAGGTCGATGCATTGTTCAATACTGTGAGCATAGACAAGGCTGTTGCTAGGTGTGTTGTGTTATTGTGAGTTTATGGTGTGATATCGTTCGGTGGTGTATTATTGTTCATAGAGTAGATTTTAATTATGTGCTTAAATATAGTATTTGATTGTAAGTGTATTTTGTCAGTTAGAATGTGTTCAGGATAGTTTTTGTGGTGTTTATATATCTTGTAGTTTTCTGTTGTGTTCAGTTTGTTACTTTTTTTGAGGCAATGTAGGATTTTTAGATTAGTGCCTGTGTTGGTGAGTGAGTGTAGTGTGTTTTGTATGTGTATGGCGAAATTTGATTTGAGTTGTATCTTTTTATGTCTTTTATGTGTTCTTTGTATCTTGTCAACCGAAATCAAATTTCGCTATACACATACAAAACACACTACAAAATACAGAAGGAATATCTGTCTCATGTTTCAACCTCCTTGTAAAAGAACACAAAGATAAATACTTATGTGGAGGATTTTCATTCCTGAGTATTAAAACCTGCTAGCCCAATGTAGTTTGTTGCAATTTGTATATGTCTGGTGCTTGTAGTTATCTTTGTTGTTGGTGTTGCATTGTATTTTGTTTTGTAGTTTGTTATTTGTATTTTTGTTATTAGTAAAAAAGACCACATCTCAACACACTAGAACAATATTATATTTACAAACACACAAAAACACAAGTACAAACATATTAAATGAACAAACCTAATACAAATCACACATACTCTTTGACACTATTGAAAACCTGCCTTTGAAACGGTCACCGCTTAGCCTAACAAAAACTCCAATCAGAAAATTTAGACACTGATAAAGATCGCCAAAGAGCTATCGAAAATATTCTGTCTCCGTAAGTTTTTACAAATTTACATAAATTAAAGTTCGGATAGTCATAAAATAATGTAAAAGTGATTACTCAAGTTTTGCCGAATGTAATGGACTACAATATTCAAGAGAAAAATATATTAATATATAACCCAAGGTTTTCTTTTAGATGGTAGCATATGTAATCATTGACTTCCTTTTTATTATTATCTATTACTGAAATTTTAAATAAGCTTATGAAAGCAAAATGTCCACCCCACTAATTGATAAACCCACAAAACTATAAACATACCACCACAGTCCTGACAATTACTCAATCTGTAACAAACATAGACCACAAATTACACTAGTTTAAGCATAAAATCCTCATTATGTTTATAAAAAACAAATGCAAATTTATAATCAGTATTCAGTTTACATTTTATTAAAACTGAAAATTGCCATCACATATCAATGTATTCTATCTTAAACAATGTTTCAGAACCTACAATAAATCTAACAAAACTATTTGAAATGATTTCTGCCAAAATTCAAAAATTTTCAATCACAAATTAATTTTATTTGTATATTCTTATAGTTACCTCAACTGAAGAATATTTAAAAATGTATGGAATATTTATGGAAACAAATTCAAGAACAACTCTTTCAAATGAACACCATTTTGTCTTCAGTAAAAAACAAAGACGTCTTATAGATTCATTAACAATGAATGTTAAAGTTATAGTATACTATGAGAGCGACATATGTGGCCAGAAAACTTTAAATTATTATTGTTGGTTTTTCTAATCATCGTGATTTCTTCTAAATATTTACGTATGCTAAATTATTATTAATCTAAGTGTTGAAATATAATGGTTAAAGAATGCCAAAATATTTACTTACAACACATATTATTCTAAAAATAAAATAATCGTTTTTATAGAAGAGATATTTGTATATGTTTCAAGTTTTGTTTTACATAGTTTTGTTGTTAAATTAATTATTGAATTACTGAAGCAAAGACTGTTTGAGCAAAGTTTCAGTTAAAAACAGTATACAAGAAATTCTAATAAAGATTTTAATTTTTTAGTGTTTTTAGTTTTATTTTTTCATTACTTCTATATCAACAATCCTTTAACACCACTAAACTTGATTCCAATCTTCTACAACATCCAATGATTTCTTCAAAGGCTTGTCACGATCTTCTAATTTTAAAATATTGTTGACAATGAAACCATGTAAGCTATTTGGCACTGAACCTTAGAATTACACAGACCAATTTGGGCAACTCTCACTGAATTTATTGCAGTGTTTACTGTAGAAGCAGGTTTAGAGAAATATTTCACAACTGTCCTCTTTAGAGAGGAGGCTTTAACTAATATAATATTTAGTAATGCACAAGGTATGCCAAAAGGCAGTTAGAGCCTTAAAAGATATATATATATATATATATATATATACCCTCTTACGTCCTTGCAGCAATGGGAAAACCTGCAACAAAATAGAAGCCACTACCTTTGACAAGTAGGCTTTTTTTATTTAGTTAATTAGAGCTTATCTAGTGAGAACTATTCAAAATGGTAAAAAATAAATTAGTCAACTCTAAATCTCACCACACATTAGTTTAATAAAAACAAACACACTAGTTCATAACACAATCAGCTAGTTTTTGCGTCAATGTCGCCTTCCTCATTGCTTGGCTACTACTAACAAATTTCGTCAAGCTTTCGTACAATAACACAAACAAGATATAACTTAAAAAGTCAAGCAATAAAAATAATCTAACTGTGGAGCACAAAACTCCTTACTCAGGAGAGTTATCGATTTTAAATTTTTTTTTTTTTGTTTCTTATCCCACATCATCATCCAGATACAAACTCTAAGCAAAGCTAAAACAGTTTTAAAAAAATAACTATGATATATTGTATAAATACACCCTATAAACAATTCACTTATAAAATAGGTTTATACAAAGTTATAACTAAATAACAGAAAGTCAAGTCAAAGATTAATAAACAAACATCAAAATGTACACACCACTTTAAACATTTTAACAAAGTAGCGGTAGCAACTAATTTAACACTTATTACATCTGAAACAGAAAACACAGTAATAAATCAAATGCTTAGTAGAACAACACAGAATTCGGAAACAGAATGGAGGAACCCTGGACGGAGCCCAACTCATTGTTTACTGAGACTTCTGAAATTCGTTAATAAACCAGGTCTCCCAAGCTTACATAGTGTTGTACCTCATAACTTGTTTCAACAACTTAGGATGGTCAGACTTAGAGTAATGCTGGTTGTCCAGCCAATGCTTGACTATTGCTGAGTATTCCGGCTTGTTGTTTTTAAAATGAACAATATTCTCCCTCCTTCTTGTCTTAATACTTCATCGGGTTTGTTCAATATATAATCCATCGCACATCTCACATTTTAAGCTTTAAATCTCCGATTTCACAGTTATCTGTGAAGTCCTTCGGAGATCCAAGCATTCTACCCAAACTCCATCCTGAAGCCGCCTACACTCGAAGCCATTAATACTTCATAAAGTAATTCTTGGCCACGGTATATACTGGAGGGTTGTAAGCTAGCCTAACCCAGTTGTTTTCTAGTTTGTTCCTTAATAAGGTTGTTCTAGCCAATATGTTTTTTTAAATTCTGCTTTTCTAATGATACTCTGTATCAGATCATTCCTGAATCTATTAAATTCAGCTATTCCATATATCATGTTTAGTTCTTTCAAATAGTTTTCCCTCAACAATGGAAAATGAGGGACAACAATGAGCTATATTATGAAACAGCCCGAATTTTTGCTCTTTCAGGGGGGTGTGAACCAAACGGGATGCACCTGAAACTTTATTTAGGCTTCCTATAGACGTGAAAAGAAAGCTTACCGTTTCCTCTTGCCACCATTACATCTATAATGGCAATGCTATTCTTCACCTCCACCTCAGTGGTGAACTTTATCAAAGAAAAGAATCCATTAAATTCCCGACAAAATTCATCAAGGTTTTTCTTTCCATCAAAAATAAAAAACACATCATCCACATACCAGATTCAAAACTGTGGAGTAATTTCATTCTCTTCTTAGCCTTGGTCTCAAACCTCCTCCAAAGGTTCAAAAGGAGGAGATATTCTTTAACGGTAAATTCCTCAAGGTTGTTATATTTGAGCCACTCCTCTATCATACACATAGTTTCCTTAAGCAAAACACTGGGGTATAAAGAGACAACATCAAGGGATGCTATATACTCAGACTCAAACAAGTTAATATTCTCCAGAATTTAACAAAGTCAATGCTGTTATTTACTGTAAAAGTCGAAGCCGGTTTTATTTTCTTCAAACTTGCTACCAACCTTTTAGCAATCCGACAAGTAGGTGAGCTTATACCAGAAACAGTGGGCCACATACTTTTGTTTAACTTATGTACTTTGAGTAAACAATACAGCTTAGGTAAAAATGCATTGCTAACAATTGTCATTTAGAATAAGAATAATTATTTTGAAAAAGTTGAAAACTTGATAAATTCGGATCCGTGTTTTTGCTGTGAAGAGAAACCCGATTAAGAAATTTGTGGCTGAGGAAAATGATGCATTAAAAAGCTGTAAGAATTTGATTGATGGTGGTCTCCAAATTTGAAATAATGGACCATGCCTTTTTTAAATCACATCCAAGCTTTTGGGTATCTAGTTTTAGGGAGTTGTTCTCTTCCAAAAGCAATTATAGCTAGGTTTCATTCAGAGATGGTGCACAAGTAGTTATTCTACGATTTTCAATAGGGTTATGTATTGAGTTCAATAGGGTTATTTATTGAGTCTGCGGAGTTATCTAGCAATGTTTGTATATTTTTTTTTACTTTCCTGCCACTACTACTGATCTATCAAATCTATTATTTCGGAATCCTGAATATTCCATTGAAAATAAGCATAGTGGAAAATATGTTAAGTATGGAAAATGCTTCCTTCTTGAAATTGTGTTTTTCTGATAGTTATTAAAGTTCTCCTTTAGTCTTGTTCAAAATCATTTGCTGAAAAATTGTTACATTCATGCTTTTGGGGGTTGTATTTATCTTGTCCTTTACAAAAGTGAACCCACTGGTTATTATGGTTACTATCTCGTGAAAATCTGTTAAACAAAATTCTCAATTCTTTTGCATGATCTATGTGATTTGTGCACCCGGCAACTACGTAAGGGATTTTCCTTTTATTTAAACTTATTCATTGACTACTTTCTACAATTAATTGTGATGTGTTATTAACACAAAAATTATCATAAAGGAGGTGACTTTGTGACACTTTTTGGTGTTGTTCTGGTCTAAACCTAAATAAAAATTATTTAACCTCAGGTATATTTATTACTCTATGTAACTACAGACTTTGTTTATGTAATCGCTTGAAAGAACAAATTAAACATTAACATATGGCCTAATTATAAATAATAATAATTGTCATAATCTCACCCCACAATCCAAAGTGACTTTGTAAAGATTTGGTTCTTCTATGAAAACTAATTAGTAAAGAACACCGTTGTTACTGTAATGTGACCCTATGAAACTTTATTTTAAAATCAGAAATAAAAAATTATTAAAATTAATTTTAAAGGTAGATTTTTTTAAAAAATGCTACAGCTTTTACAGTTTATTCTGAACCTAATCTTATTAATTTAAACCAGTTATTTAAAATAAACCTCTGTTACTTATTTCTTTGGGAGGGTTTATACTATACAAAACTTCTGCGCCATAAAAAATAACATCTGGCTTTGAAGGCAATTTTCAACTCTTCTTAGTTCACTCCAGATAACAATGTAACTAATTGTCTTTTTCTTGACGACCTTCCCTGGAAACAAATTGATGACAACATAATCTCCAACTGGGAAGTCTGTATTATTACAATCTTCAGATGCAAATATTTCATGATTTGCCTCGTTTGATCCTTTAAAACAGTTGTCTTCATTCGATTCAGATATCTGATCATATAAAAAGTCTGTGGGCTTTTTATATTCCACTTGAATCCTGTAAAGAAAACATGTCCATGATGTAAGATTCATCATTCAACTAACTTATCTTTTCCCTATACTCTTTTGGTGTCTTTCCTTTTTTGTCTTTGAAAGTTTTTAGGTCTGTCTCAGTTTTCTTGCTTTCCTTATTTAAAACATCTATCTGATGTTCCAATGCACATCCCTGCTCGAACATTTAAATTCTTTCCTCTTTTCTGCTCTAACCCAAATTTCTACCTAACATAGCATTAGGAAGCCTTGAAAAAATGTTTTGTTTGTTTAGTGAAAAATTCCTTTCCTGTGGAAACCAGATTTCAAATTATTGGAACGAGCTCCAATTTTTCATACATATGTTCTGGGCTTGATAGACAATCTTACTACACCAATATTGATGGAACAACTGAAAAAAAACAAACATATTAGGAAAATAAACATTGTAGCTTGACTTTGTGACCAGCTGCATCTGTCACATATTCCCCTTATCAACATACTCTTTTTGGTTAAGTATGTATAACTTTAAAACAAATGTATATAATAAAGCTTCTTCAATGTTATATGATTGCAATGAAACATGGTTATTAATATAATTACATGTATAAACACCAGCAATTAGGTTGAATGTTGTGCAATAAAATGTTTACACAAACACATAGTTTTATTTAACACGTTCACTGCTGAAAAGTCTCTGTTTCTTACCAAAAATCTAACATATATTTTTGTACGAAAACTTACCTTTATTTTTGTTTTGGTGATAGTGATGTCCTTTTCAAGATTTCTTTAAAAAAGTCAATATTTGGACTTTTTGGAACAATGCCTGTACTCTGAACTATTCTACCAAAATTATAAGTTTAAAAGTTATCATTTTTACGCCAAATGAAGAATTAGGGACTGTTTCAACTATATATTATATTTTGTTTTGAATATTATATAAAAATTATGACTTTCAAGAATTTTTGTACTGGTTGTTCAGAACACCTAAGAACACTAGTCACATAGCACAAAATTCTCCAACTTCTGTATGTATTAATGAACAGTGATAAATTCCTAATAAATGTAAAAGACAAATGTAAAAACATTAATAAAACATGTACAAAAAATATCTATAATAAATCAATGTAAACAGTTTTATTGCCAGTAGTATGTCTCAAAGTCCAGGCTTTTCGAAACAAGCAAGACACTCATATGTTGTGTCTGACTTCTTTTTGTGCTTTTCACACTGAAAACACTTTCTTTGCTATATCTTGTTTGTGTTTGTTCTTTTTTTAGTGATTCTTGAAAGGGTGTGTGTTGGAGGGGGTGTCAAAAATCGAGGTGTATGTGGAAGTTCGGGATTAAGGGCATTCACTATTGAATGCCTGAAGTCATACAGGTTCATGTTTTTTAATTTGTTCACAATTTACACCTCATTGAACAAATAATTTTGAGATTTCACGATATTTTGAGATTCCATTAAATTTGACCCTATTTCTATTTGAGCCTAATTTATCATTTTGAAAGAAAATGATGAGCCGGGCTTCCAAGAAATGTTTATATCTATACACTATACTAAGAAAATGAGTTGGGCGTCCAAGAAATGTTTATAGTAAGTTCTATAAGCTTATGTAGTGCATTTTGAATTACCTATATTTTTAAGGATCATTAAAACTCCTATTTTTTCTAATGCACAGGATTGTACTTCCGTGTAATTCGAGTTTTCAGTAATCCGAGGCCCCATCTACCTCGAACTCTACTGTATACATATCGAGATTCTACTATTATCAAGACTCTACTGTATATATATATATATATATATATATATATATATATATCGCAATATGTATTCTTGTGTATTAATAAAGAAATAAGACAAAATACAAATTCAAGAATAATTATTGAATTTACAATAATAATATTGTAATATTTTGAATAATATTGTAAATTCAATAATTATTCTTATTTTTGTATTTTGTCTTATTTCTTTATATATATATATATATATATATATATATATATATATATATATATATATATATATATTCTTGATATTTAACATTATCCATTGTTTTTCCGTTGTACTGACTTTATGAAGTTAATATATTACTATGTGAGTAATTTTATCCACCATTAAGTGCAATAATTTTACCTTGAGTGATGAGGCACCTTTCGGTCGTTGACCATTGTCGAATCACTCAGTGATTCCTCCTATATATAGAGGAATGAAGCCACGCCCATTGACGTCAATACACACACTGACGTCAATCCACACATACCTGATCCAAACAATTACTCACATTCCTTTGCCTTTGTTCACCTTTCTGCCGATAAAATCTATCGATGACACACTTCCAAACTGCGGGCAAATTCAAAGTATCATCGCGTTTGTTAAGACTCCCTTGCTTCTCTATTTCGATAGCCTCTAATTCTAGTCCTGTAGTTTTCCACTTGAGCAATCTGTCGGCAAGATTGGAAATCAATGGTATGCCCTGTATCGCAGTCGTGCCTGTACAGAGCCGACGTTTTCTGCTTGTTTTTAAGGCCCAGTTTGTGCTCCTCAAGCCTAGCTGAGATACGTCTGTTCGTTTGGCCAATGTACGATTTCTTACAAACTCCACAAGAAACGCTGTAAACACCATGGTTTTCCAAGAAGATCTTGTCTTTGGCGTTACCAAAAACCTTGTCGATGGTTTGTAAACGGAACGTAAACCATGCCTCCTAAAGAGTCTGCCAATCCTGTCAGTAGTTCCTTTAATAAAGGGCAGAATAACAGTACCAGCTTTCTCAGTCTCTTTTTCATCCACGTCAACAGGAAGGGCACTTTGGCGGTGTAATGTTTTATTAATGGCATATTCCTTATAGCCATTGCTTCTAAGCACCTCTCTCATAGTAATGAGTTCTTGGTCCCTCGAATCGATGTCTGTTAACTTGTGAGACCGAGAGAAGAGCGTGTCGGCGACAGCCTGGATCTGAGATGGGTGGTGATGTGACTCAGCGTTAAGATATCTATTGGTATGAGTCGGTTTTCTGTAGATCGAATGGTGAACACAACCATTCTGACCCTTCCTAACCAAGACGTCCAGAAACGGCAAGCAGCCATCACTCTCCAGTTCCAAAGTGAAAAATATCCTGGAGTGGCGAGAGTTTAGGTACGTAAGAAACTTATCAAGTTCTGTGCCACCATGTTGCCAAATCATAAAGACGTCATCTACATAACGAAACCAAGCTTTAGGCCTGAGAAAAGCATCATTCAGGGTGTCTTGCTCAAAGAACGTCATAAAAATATTGGCTACAGCTGGAGAAAGTGAAGATCCCATAGGCGCACCATCAAGTTGCCTGTAAAACTGTTCATTAAACAAAAAGTAAGTGTTTTTGAGACAATGCCTAGCCAGATCCAAGACATGCGGAGGGAGCTCTTCAAAAATAGACATCCTCTGAAGCACTTCATCAATGGGAACGCTGGGGAACAATGATTTGACATCCAAGCTAGCCATTATGTCACTTTCTTCAACTTGGATTCCTTGCAGCACTTGGACAAAATGTTCAGAGTTCTTGATATAGGAATCAGCCTTCTGAACCAATGGCTGCATAAGTTTAGCCAAATATTTCTCCAGTTTCTGAAGAGGTGAATTAATAGCACTCACTATAGGTCTCATAGAAGTGCCCAGTTTATGGATTTTAGGTAAACCATATAACTTAGGACATCTACTAGATTTTTCCCGAGGAATTATCCTGGATTGAGTCTCCTCATCGATAAGAGTCTGTTTAATAATCCGCCTGGTAGTCTTTTCCAAGTAGGTGGTCGGATCGTTCTTAACAACTTTGTAATTTTCATCATTAAGGATCTCCTTCATCTTGTCTATATAATCTGAAGTATTTAAAACAACAGTAGCGTTACCCTTATCAGCCGGCAGTATAGTAATGTCTCCATTATTTTTCAGTTTGAAAAGGGCTCTCGTTTCTCCAGGGCTGAGATTAGGTTTAGGATTTCTGCTAGTACGTAAAATACTAGCAACCTCCTGACGAATCTCTTCAGCTTCAGTTTTATCCATGTAGGCGATAGATGTTTCAACCTCAGATATTATTTCCTCTAAAGGAAGCCTGGTAGGAGCAATGGCAAAATTAAACCCTTAAAAAAAATTAAAGGGTTCTTACACAGCAAAATGTAATTCTATGGAGTGGATATCTCTGTCAGTAGTCTGAATTATCCAAATTAGTGAGCCATTACTTTATTACAATCACAGCAGTCACTTTGTAAAAATACCTACCAATAAAGTAGTAATATAAGAGGAAGATTGTAGTCATATTTATAATGGAAAGATACTTAATACAATATTTAAGTCTAATGGATTCTAACTTATGCTTAATTGATTTTTAAATCAGTCATGGTTACAAGATGCTACGATTAGGTAAATTTAAAACATTTTAAGCCTTTGGCCTTATTCCAAGTTTACCTACCCAGAACATTATTCTTATTCAGAACTTATTCAACATTGCTATCATAATGGCTAAATTGAAAAAAAACATACTCTGCCCCTTAAGAAAGCATACAAGCTTGTTGAAAAAACTATTTCTCATCATCCAGGTACATGAAATGTCAGTTATATGATTTAATTACTTTGCACAACTAAGTCATGTTATAAACACCAATTTATTTCAGATGAGTTGTTATCAGATCATGGTCATTGTCTTGAAATTTTCTAAATATATTAAATGCAATTAAATAGGTCTATTTTTAAAAAAATAATAAATTACTATAAAAATACAATATCAAGATAGACAAAGTAATTTATGTGAATTACAAATAAAGTTTTATTCAGATAGAGAAAAGATAAACTCTTAATAAAATCAAGAATATTACACAACATTATAACTTTTTAATAACATAAAACTATCCCATATAGTAACTATAAAATAGGAGAAGTTTCTGATCAGTTAGATCAGTTTCTAATTTAGCAAATTATTCTGTTGAAATTATTTTATAGCAAGACATTATGGAACAAAGCAGTTCTGGAGCACAAATTTTGGAGTTAATTATTTACTTTGGAGCATCATAGAATATCTATTAACTACACATGATAAATAAAAACCTATGAAAACAATAAAATTAATTTATTTAGTAAAAATCATTACGATATACATTTCTGTTACAAGTTAATCATCTTCCTTATCTACCTATGCATAAATCAAAATAAAAGTCTGTCCTTTTATGCATTACTACAAACATTTATTTAATTAACATGAGACTAGATATCGTTCATTTGGGAAGTAGCTTAGTACACTCTTACTAAGGTTACTGACACATTGGTAGTACAATTTGTGACCCATAGGTCTATATTTTCAAAACAGTCCTTAAAAATTGCATCAACTTTTCTGCCCAAACATTCAATCACTTAAATTGGGATCTACCTATAAGAATTAATAATATATGTGCACTAATCCAACTGAAATGAAGTTCAGGAAAGTATTGAGATCATGCCTGTAAAGGTTTCTGGCCCAGTACATCTATTCAGTGACAGGTGGTACATGCATATGCAAGAAAATTATAATCAAAATAAAATTAAATTGAAATCTAGGAATTATTAACATAGACGCAACAAATAATCACACTATAACCTACAACTGACACTTAGGTGAAAACATGATTTCATACAATTTGTATGTGTTTAGGTTAATTTAAATTACCAGCTGTTTTAACATATCACTTGTATTAGTTTTGTTTTGCTGTTCATTATTAAATTAAAGTGCTATTGAATTGAAAACTTCTTTAGTTTATAAAATAAATTGTATTAAATCATATTAATATGATAAAAATTAAAAGTATTTTGTGTGTGTCAAAGTATTATTTGAGTATAGGTGTAATAGATATAGTAAGCTTGTAATGAATAAACTTTTTTGTTGTGGTTGTTGGGTTTTTATTTATTGTGTATAGTTAAACTTGGGAGTGCTGCGATTAAGGATATGCATACAATGAGTGTTTTTTTTTATTTTGTAAAATGTTTATCCTCAAGTTAGGATCAATTTTTTAAATTATCTTATCAATAAAATAAATTTAACATTTAGTCAAACTATAATTAAAAGATACTTAACTAAGTGAATACGTGTTAGGTACAAAGGTTGACGGGATTTATGACTGTGGGGTGGGTTATTTTGGTTTTGTACTATCTAATGAACAAACGTGAAGGGTGCTATGAAGGGTGTTGGCTTCAAAATGTGTGTGATCATTTAATATGTTTTCTGTATCTGTTGCATAGTGTTTGCATATCTCATATTTTTCTAAAGTTGTTAGTTGTTTACTTTGCTTTAATATGTGGAGAATGTTTAATTTAGAATGTATGTCTGTGTGTGTGTGTGTGGCGTGTTTTTTAGGTGTGTTGCGTAGCTGGATTTTGGGTTTGTTTGGTTTCTTTGGGCAATAGAACGTTTCTATTCTTCGAAGAGTGTATAGAATAACGTACAGGTTTGGCCGATGTAATAGCTGGAACAATCATTACATGTTAATTTGTAAATACCGGATAGTTTGTAATTGTCTGTTTGTTTTTGATAAGGTTGTATCTGCTGTCTTAAAGTGTTTGTTGTTTTGTAAGATATTTGATAGTGAATTTTTTTTTAGCTATTTTGTGAGTATTTTGCCTTGGTAGGTGAGGGATATGTACTTGTTGTTTTTTGTGTTGTTTGTCTGTGTGGCCGTTTGATGATGTTTATGTTTAATTTTCAAGAGTATGTTGTCTATGAGTGTATGTTGGTAGCCGTTTTGTTGAGCGATGTATTTTATTGTATTGAATTTTTTGTCATAGTCTTTCTGTAGCATAGGTTTATTGATTGATTAGGCGGTGTAACATATGATTAAATGCAGCGTGTTTGTGTTGTGTGGGGTGATTAGATGTATTATGTATGACAGTATTGATAGTTGTTGGTTTTCTGTATATTTTGAAATTGTGTTTGGTGATGACAAGGTCTAGGAAGTTTATTTTATTGTGTTCTTCTAATTCGAGGGTAAATGTGAGGTTTTGGTGTATGGTATTAATGTAATTGTGTAGTTGTTTGATTTGCCATTTGTTGCCATTGTATAATATTAAAATGTCATCTACATATCTATGGTAATAAATTATTTTTTGTGAATGATTGTTGTTCTGTAGAGTGTATTGTTGTTCAATTGATGTATGAGGATTAAGATGATTACATCAACCAACTTTATTTGTTCAACTTAAAATAAAATGAAAACATACAAAACTTATAATTCAAGTCTATTATGAAAAACTTACTGATCATCAACTTTTGATTGTTGGTCAAACATTTCATTGATCATCATGGGTAACAAAATCCATGCATTTAAAGTTTGAATAATTGAATGTATTTAAATATATTTCTAAAGAGATAGGTATAAGAAATATATTGAATAATATCGTATTGATCAAAAAATTGAGAATTTTACATAACTGATTGCAAATTACTATACAGTAATACCCAGTACTTACGCGATAGGTGGGACCAGGTGATAACCGTGTAAGTCAAATTCGCGTAAGTTGGGGTATAATTTTACATACAATCACATAGGAATCATGTTTAATTTGGACCAAAGACTAAATAAACTAATAATTTAGAAGGAAAATGAGTATATAACAAAATCTTAAATACACAATACAACAAAAAATTATATTACATACATACGTATTGCAAAGAAGTAAGTAAGAAGTTTTTTGACATAGAAAGCTTTATAAAATCTAGTAAATTCGTTTGACGAATTAAAGATTCTTTTCTTCTCACGCAAAATTATCTCAAAACTTGCTAATTTTTTTGTTTTGTGGCAGAAATATGCTCATCGTTGAAGTCTAAATTTTCCAAAATTTGTAAGCCTTGTTCAATTAAACCAAGGTCTTTTGTCAAGTTTCTAACCGTCATTTCATCTTCTACGTCAACTGGGTCTAAAGGATCTACATTTTTAAGATCTTGCACTTGTTCATGCTTTTCTATGAGCTCATCAATCAAATGTCAGCTCCTGGTTGTGTAAATCCAGCAGTTCTTGAACGTCAGCATTATCCATTTCTAAATTGAATTGTCTGGCAAAACCAAAACTTCTTTAGTCACATCAGCAATTTCATCAGACTCTGGGCGGATTCTGCTTGAGTTTCAGGGGTGAAAAAAATAGACACACCGTTTTACAAATTCCATTCAAAGTTTTTTGTGGAATTTCATTCCAACATTTCCAAAGGAACTAAGACATTGAGTTGTTTCCAAAAATCTTCAACAGAGAGTTCGTTATTCTATCTCATAGTGTCATGCAGATGCACGAATGATCTTCTTGTGTAATAAGCTTTAAATGTACTGATGACTTCCTGATCCATCGGTTTAAGCAAACTAGTTAGGTTTGGTGGTAAAAATATCACTTTCACACGTGTTGCAATGTCCCCCCCTCCCCCCAGCTCGTTCGGATCTTACTTTTTGTATTTTATTTATTATTATTATTCGCGACTGCCTAGTTGGAAAAAACTAGAAGTTTTATTGGTTATTCAACACAGGATAAATTTAAATAGCAAAAGTTTTTATAATACATTTAATTACTGTTTCAAACTAAAAAATAAATTTATCATCAACTGAAATACAATATAATCTCTTGTTACTATTACTTTGTCTTTCTTATATAATCACAAATAATTTTTTAAACTTTTCTTATACTTGACATATTTAGTTACTACATTTTATATAGAATCAAATAATTACATTTACTTCTTTAAACAAAAAAAACTTTCCTAATCTAACATAATAAAAATTTTCATCCTTTAATTTTACAATTGAATTGGTAAATTACAATTTTTATATCAAATAATTTTAACTTTGTATAAGTCTATAAATTTTGTCGTTCTGAAAATGACTTATTTATGACCAAAACCACTTTGAGAATCTAAATTTAATATTTATTCCTTAAGCATTTTTATCATTAAAATTATTTTTACTTCATTTAACATTTATTTAAAAATTCTACTTAGAGTGAAGTCATTGTTTAATTTTCATTTTATTAAAAATTTTTGAATTTAATATTTTTAACTAACTAAATTTGAAGTTATTTTTATGTAATAGAGAAAATGACTTGCCAAGAGTTTCACTGCCAATCCTAGGTTCCTCTTGTCTTGTTTCCACGTCCCTGGACAATGGAAGTAGCCATTCCTGTTAAGTCGGTGTAAGTCCTTCTCCATTCTCCGCTGATCTTCACTTCTCGAAGGCTGAGTCTGAAGCTCTCGTTCTTGGATCGAATTAGACGGTAGAAACGTGGTTGTATGAATCCATCTGGCCCTTGGTGTTGTTCTAGGCGCAGACCTACATTACGACCGACGGCACCTCGTATTAAAAATTTTTTACAGACTGCCTTTTTACAAGCTCTCCCGTTCCTGTATTTATTGCGGCAATGTAACTCTTCTCCCCCCCCCTCTTAGCTCATCGCTATCCATGCATTTTTCTTGTACAGGCGGGTTGGACAAAGTCTTCGATTAAACCTGCAATATTCTGTTATCGATTTGGAACACTGAAAAAGTCTATTTCTTTAAAATGACTGTAACTATTTTGTAATTTAAGTTTTTTAGATTTGGTTTTCACTATTGTTCTTTTTGGATTTTGCTGGTCATTTTAAAATCTCAGTGATTGTTGTATGTGGCCTAGTTCTCAAGTTAGCATTTTTCTGTTATTTTTCGGCACTTAGAAATTTTCACTGCACTCCTGTTTGTCAAATTTAGTTAGTTATTACAATTTTCTCTTATTTTAATTTTTTGTTTGTTCTAATAATAATTATTTAAGAATTTACTAGCTTCTTTACTCTTTACAATGTTTAATTAGACACTAAATTAAATCCTTATTACTTAATTTTTGAATTTGTTATTCAAAATTTTGAAATTATCAATTTCTTAACTTAAGTGGTCATTCTGACCGCCTCAGTGTGTCGAAATTAGTTAAAGTAGTAGGAGAATGGCCAGGTGTATTATCAATTAATAGGAATTACTTTAAAAGGAATTTGTTTAGACCGACAATAACGTTCGACTTGAGGTATGAAATGATGACCAGACCAGTCCTCAAAAAGGGAAGCTGTCACCTAAGCCACGAGCAAGCTAGCTTTAGAAATATGTTTTAATGCCCTTTTATTTTCTGAGCGATAAACTATGAGAGGTTGCAATTTACAATAACCAGCTGTATTTGTGCCAACCATCACTGTCAATCGGTCTTTGGCAGCCTTAAACTTGAAAATAAGTTATATAATTTTAAAGCTCTATAAAAGTTCTTTTAGGCATTTTCTTCCAAATTAGGCCAGTTTCAGCGTAACTCGGGCATCATGATTTAAAACCGGGTAACTTGGGAATCGAGTGAGATGGGGTAGCATAGGACGAGGTATTACTGTACTGTACTTTATTTTAAAATGAAATTCCCCGGTTTCATTGAAAAGCTATCCGTGATAACTTTATTTTTTTAAATTTAATTTTAGTTTGAACAACAATGGTAAATTATAAATACCATTAATTATGAGCTATGAACGTCCTTGGGTTATGAAGGTTCGGGTCCACGAGATTTTGCTTCTTCGGCTTCAGCTGGAAAATGTTTTTGTATTGCCATTTCTGCTGAGAATAAGAAAAGGAATATCAGCATAGTTTAAGAAAAGGCTTTGAGTAATTAAAATTGAAATTAGAGCAGCACAAGATTCGGTTAGTAAAAGAATTGGTCACTAAACCATTCATTTAGTCTTCTAAGTATTGTTTCAAGAACAGTATAACGAACATGTCATCACCAAAATCACTGTGCTTTGCTTCACCATTTCAGTCACATTTTGCGCCTTCCTGAGTCACTTGAAGCTCATACTTTCTAACACTCAAAAATAATTAAACTTAATTTTAAAATTTTTCTTGTTACCTTTATAATGCTTGAAGCTTTTTGAATTTTCTATGAAAATTTTATGTTTTTGTTGAACTCTATTATTTTCTCCCAGGTAACCCAAAATTCTGAATGTTTTCAATTTTCGTTTTATATTTTAATGATTTATTGAATGACATTTAAAAACTTCCTTTAATGTGACTACATCAGATTATAAGTATTTGGTTCAAACATAATATTGTTGTAGTCCATTAAGTTCGGTGAAACTTAATTAATCACTTTTATATTAGTTTATGACTATCCGAACTTTAAATTTTGTAAATTTATAAAAACTGACTGAGACAGAATGTTTTTGATTGCTATGTGGCGATCTTCATCAGTGTCTTCTGCTTGGAGTTGTTAGAATAAGCGGTAGGGTTTTAAAGGCAGGTTTTTGATAGTATCAAAGACAATGTGTGATTTCTATTATGTTTGTTCATTTAATATGTATGTACTTTGTGTTTTCTTGTGTTTGTAAATTTCATATTGTTCTAGTGTGTTGAGATGTGGTCCTTTTTGGATGATGTGTAAGACTTATAGGTTATGGTTAATGTCTGTGTATTTGTGTCCTTTTTTTATGTGATTGTAAAATACTGAGTTGGTATTTTGTTTGTGTTTCTTGACTCTTTTTTGAAGCTGCATCCTGTTTGCCCTATGTAGAATTTGTTGCACTTGTTGAAGTTTAATTTGTATACTCCTGGTACTTGTAGTTTACCTTTGTTGTTGTCGTGTTGTATTTTGTATTGTAAGTTGTTATTAGTTTTGTATTGCTATTTTGAATCCTGTTTTTTGAAGTTTGTGGCCTATTTTATTTGATGTTCTGTTTATGTATGGTATTGTGATGTATTTGTTTTCCCTCTCTGTAGTTCTAATTTTAGTAATTTTTGTATATTGTGCCATAGCTTGTCTATTATCTTGGTCTATTATCCATTCGTGTATGCTAAATATTTAATGGTGTCTATTTCTTTGTTTATATTTTCTGTAGTCATTGGAACTTCTTTAAGTCTATGGAGCATTGATCTGAAGGTAACGTGTTTCTGTTGGATAGGGTGGTTTGAGGTGATGTCGATGTATAACTGTCATTGTGGGTTTCCTGTAAATAATGAAGCTGTGTTTTTGTGTGTGACTTTTTGTTATGGTGAGGTCGAGGAAGTTTCAATCTCTGAGCTGAACTGGAGTTTTGGAAGTATTTTATTGTGAAGGTGAGGAATTTTTTGCATTGTTAGGTCTTGCCTCTATATAGTGTTATAATATCATCGACGTATCTGTGCCAGTAAATGATTTTGTCTGTGTGTGTATTGTTTGTATCTTTGTGTTTTCTATGTGTTGTAGGAAAGTTTTGCTTAGGACACTGCTGATAGGACTTCTCATAGGTAGGCCATCTGGTTTTGAATAGAAGTTTGAGTTGTGGGTGAAATAGTTTTGTTTGGTGATGGTTTGGAGGATGTTTAGGATTTCGGTAACATGGGTTTTTTGTATGTTGTTCTGTATTAATTGGGTTTCTAGGATGCTGCGGATTTCGGATACGTTGATGTACATATTTGTTATCTTGAGTGATAGTAGTGTTGAATTGTGTGATACGTTTATGTATTTTATTTTATTTATGAGGTTTTTTCTGTTTTTTATGTGTGTGTCTGTGTTTAAGTTAATAGATTCTCTGATTATTTTGTCCATGTATTTTGCTAGTTTATGTGCAGGGGCATTTTGGTAGTTGATGATAGCTTGGAGCCGGGACATTGCATTTGTGAATTTTAGGGAGAGCACTGAGGCTAGGTGCTTTAGGGTGGATTTGTTTTAGGTGGTATTTTTTTATTTTGCTGAAAATGTATTTGGATGTACGCCTTATTATTTAGTTTTTTGATGGTTATGTGGTATTTCTCAGTTGGGACTGTATATAGTTATATTATATTATTATTTATTATGTATTCATTGAAATTGCTGTTTAGGCTTTTTGTATTAATAATTACTGTGGTGTTGCCTTTATCCAATTTGGTGAGTGTGATGTTCTTTAGTTGAGCTTTTTGTTTTATGTTTGCACAATTTTAATTTCATTGTGTAAGCTTTTGTTGGTTATGTTTTTGTGTTTGGTTAGGTTTTTTGTGTCAGTTCGAAGTGAGTCTTGGTCTTTGGTAACGGTTTTTTGTATGGCTGTTTCAGTTTGTAGTATAATGTTTCTATTTGTTATGTAATTTCATTTATAATGTAGGTTGTATTTTAAGCCTTTGTTAAATTCATTTCATGTTGTGTGAATTTGGTATTAGTGAGGCTAACTGTACAGGGATCAAATTTTTGTGTGGGTTGAGAGTATGTTGTGTGTTTTTTTGTTTTACATAATAGTTTATTAATCTTTGTATTGTGTTTATTTTTAATGCTTATTAGTTTATTTTTTGCCGAGTTATTGGTGTATAGTATAATTCGTTTAATGCTTTTTAGTTAATTTTTTTCCAGTTATTGGTGTCTAAATTGGATAAACTACAAGCACCAGGGGAATACAAATTAAACTACAACAAGTGCAACAATTTCTACATTGGGCAAACAGGTTGTAGCTTCAAACAAAGAGTCAAAGAACACAATCAAAACACCAACTCAGGATTTTACAATCATAAAAAAGAAACAGGACACAATACACAGACATTTACCATAACCTAGAAATCTTACACATCAACAAAAATGGATCACATCTCAACACACTAGAACAATATGAGATTTACAAACACACAAAAACACATAGTACAAACATATTAAACGAACAAACCCAATACAAATCACACATACTCTTTGATACTATCAAAAGCCTGCCTTTAAAACCATCACCGCTTAATCTAACAACTCGAAGCAGAAGACACTAATGAAGATCGCCACATAATTATTGAAAACGTTCTGTCTCAGTAAGTTTTTATAAATTTACAAAATTTAAAGTTTGGATAGTGATAAACTAAAGTAGAAGTGATTAAATAATATTCTAATGTCAAAACTTTATGAAGACAAAACTGTTTATAAAGTTGGGTAATTTATATATGAGAAGTAACAAAGTACTTCTTAATATTTGTACTACTGCCTTAAATTATTTTTGGCCTTAGCAAGTTTTTCTTTTAAAATTTTAGAACCTTTGCATACCCACCCTACAACCACCTATAGAGAGCCAAAATTTAATGATCCTTGTAAATTTTTGGGTGGCAATTATCATGTTTAGGGATCTTAGTAGTAACTGTAAAAACAATTCCAGAACAGATATATTTTGAAGTATGCAAAAACAAAAATTTGTATACTTAGAAATTGCTTTGTATCTGCCTGTGGCAGATTGCAGTCCAGTGTTTTATTGCTATTTGTTTCTGTTATTTTTCCACCTTTGCTTTCTACATTGGTGTTTGTCATTGAACTTGTTGTTACTATTTACAAGTAATTAAAGTTATATAGGTTGCCCATTTAACAAATATCTGTATTTTGAATAAACTTGTGGACGAATGACTATTTTGGTAAAGGGGATTTTTTTTAAATGATAGTAAATTGGGGAGAAACAAAATATTTAACTGAAATATATTATACTTTTAATAAATGTTTATTTTATTTCAGAAGATGTTAATTTTCAAAATAATATGTATCAATTTTTTTTTTTAAACATTGTATTTTACTTTCAAAGAACAGCTTAGCAAATTAATCTTGATAAATTTTATACTAATTATCACAGAATATATGGGGATAGCCGGTTAATTCATTAACTGAATAAAATCAGTTTTATTTAAGAACCAGTAATAAGAAAGAACTACTACAGAAAGTAAAATTTATGGTACAAAAGTAAGCTACATGTAGCTGCAGGGATGGGACTAATGTCAAGCATCTGTGTTGTTGTTATAGCTGAAAAACTGCAATTTTCTTAATTTTCTAAATAGCAAAAAAGGTTAATAAAACTAGAAGTAACCATTTCAGAAGTCATGAGAATTTTCAAGTGACTCTTTTGGTGTTACTCAAGTACTAACCCTTTACACTCCGATAATGAGAATGATTGTTTGGCACTGCATTCAGAGCCATCCTATAAACCGGTATACAACTTTGCTGCGTCTACTGCTACACTAGCAACATGTTGCCTGCGCTACCACTCCAATGAGTTGTAACACATTTTTTTCTCAGTTACGCTGTAATTTATAAAGGGTTTTAATAATAAAAAAATGTTGTAAGTTTAGTTATATATTTAGGTTTTACATGCAAACAAATCACATATTTAGTTAAAAAACATGTTTTTATTTATATTTCACTTGTGTGTGAATGTTTTCAAAACATGTTCCTACATTCAGAGCAGGTTTGCTGGGGTGAATATAAAGCATTAATAATTATTTTCGGACCATTTTTTTAAATCTATCACTGCAAATCTTACATTCCATACTCTTCTTTTGCCTTTTGTATGGAGTGTGGAAAGAAGTATGGCAAAGCCGATCGTCATCAGACAGTGAGGATATAAGGCGCTTTTGCCTTCTTGAAAATTCACTTTGGTTCTCCCAATTAGTTGCCGAATCAGTTTTTTTCCTATAGTGTAGTTCTTTTATTTTATTATTGACATTTTCTTTAAAAAGTATACATGAATTTACAATCGGTTCCAAGAATCCGAAAAATTAATTGTAAATACCATTTCAGACTCTTCCTGATGAAAGGATAACATGTGATATAGTGATCGCTTATATCCACTACACCCAGATGCTCATTATATTTGCAAAATTGTTAGGGGTTTAGTTATCACTTTTTTCTCACCATCTTATTTATTCAATAGGAATCATTTTATTTCCATAAAGTGTTGAAATGACTGAAAATTCTTTTTCATCTTTACAAGTGAGCACTCCACTGTTGTCTTTGGACTTCAATATTAAATTTTGCCTTTCTTCATTTTCCTCTTTTTTGTCTTATTCATTTTTTCTGAGCTCTTTTCTGTTTAAACTGATGATCCTGTTATAGGACATTTCACATTATGTAGTCCTCTTGCTAATTTTAGATTACTGTAGTACCTATTAGTATAAAAGTGGTATCCTGCTCCCACTTCTGCTTGCAGTAATCCTTCCATGAGAGTAAGTACTATTTTAGTTGGGTATAATAAAACCAGATTTTTTAAAATTTGGGAAGTCTGGTTTCCGAAATATACTTACTACTTACTCAGCCAACGTCCACCCTTGATTCATTAAGACAGCTACTTCTTTGAAATGGAATGTAATCCTTTGCATTCCACTGACAGGTATAAATCGGCAATGGCGGTATGCGCTTCAGCTCCGAAAAACCAAGCAACAACTTTTGCTCAGTTCTCCGTAGCCTATCCATACCCGGCAATGTTTTTTGTTATATCTAATCAGAAGCCAGGTATAACTCTGAAACCTACATAGTTTGGCATTTTTAAATTATGGCAATCTTTGGGTTTTGTTTTAACTTTATGTACAAAACCTTATTTTTGTCCTAAATTAGTGGTTCAGGTAAAACCTATTAATTTCAACAATCCCGCCATTCCATATCAGCAAAAGTGTCTTGGATTCTCATGGCCAAGTACTATAGGTTTTACCTGAACCACTAATTTAGGACAAAAATAAGGTTTTGTACATAAAGTTAAAACAAAACCCAAAGATTGCCATAATTTAAAAATGCCAAACTATGTAGGTTTCAGAGTTATACCTGGCTTCTGATTAGATATAACAAAAAAACATTGCGAGTATGGGCAGGCTACGGAGAACTGAGCCAAAGTTGTTGCTTGGTTTGTCAGAGCTGAAGCTCATACTGCTATTGCCGATTTATACCTGTCAGTGGAATGCAAAGGATTACATTCCATTTCGAAGAAGTAGCTGTCTTAATGAATCATTTATGTAAACATAAATACAATATAGTTGATCAGTGGTGATTATATCCTTGATGTGAAACAAATCCTATTGTATGAGTCCCTATTTTCATTTCAGATTTCACGACATACCGAACTGAGGAAAAGTGTATGCTGTAGCTGAAGATTAACCAGGTGTCAAACAATTATTAACCCATTACCTGCTAAATTAAAAATTACCAAAAAATATTTTTCAATTTGTTTTTTGCAAATTTAGCTCTTTTAAGCTTGTCTTGCAAAGAAAATCTGGAGTATGCAAGACAAGCAATGCTGTGATTGTAATGTTGGTCTTCCTCTCGAATGTTTTCAGGTTTGGCCTAACAGACTTTAGCAACTTTTTGAACTAAACCTTTATCCTATAAATATAGTCCTTTATTTTTTAAATGTACACTTTTATGTGTTAAATATGGTATTGTTTTTATAAAACAATCAATATTTAACTTGTGTCTATCTTCGAGTTTTATCCCCGTGTATGCCATGATCCCAATTTGGGACTTTTTTAAAAACAAGCTTAAAAGAGCTAAATTTGAAAAAACAAATTTTAAAATATTTTTTGGTAATTCTTAAATTGTTTAAACTGAAAAAATTAGTTTTATACAGTGAGTTTTGTGAACTTGATAAGACATAATTTGGAGTTAACTGCGTATTTTTCATCTTGGTCGAATAAGAAGACTTTGTTTTAATAAAAGGAAATAATAAACAATATTCTTTTTAAAAACTTTAATTTAAAAATGTATTCCAAACTACAACTGTTGAGCTATATGGAAATATAAAAATATGGCTTATTTCTAAAAAATACCTTAATATTTAACATTTTTACTCTAATTTTAGCTGAAAACATAGACTTGGTAATAACAATGGCTTTGTTTAATATTTTGTACTGAGGTAGATTTTGCAGTCTTTTAGGTGTACTGTAGGAATATTTTTTTTCTTTTGTGAACATCACATTAGAGGTCAATGGCACTGAAAGATTCACAGTTTGCAGAATAATTGTTTAAAACTATTTTAAAACAATATTTCCTTTGAAAACTAGTTTTATTTAACAAATATGTTTTGTTTTCTTTGCAGCATCATATTAGAAAAATCTGAATAAATTATCAATGAATGAAGAGCCTATTATCTTAAACTTTAGTAACATAAAGATAAAAACACAAACAAAATTAAGAAAACTTAAATACAACTGGTATTCCATTGAATCATTCTTCATATCTTATCAAGTACTGACATTCGTTGCATAATTTATTGTATTAACTCTAATTCATCATTTAATTTTTTCTAATAAATATTTTAGTTAGGATGCTTTTATCAAAACCTAGCATAAAACATTTCTTTACAATGTATGTAATTAATTATTTTTTAATCATACAATATTTAAAAACCCTGATCTTTCGAGGCATAAAATTAAATGAGACGTTCATACTTTGTAGTAACTTGCTCTTTTGAATGTTTCATTTATTTTTATGCCTGAAGAGGATAAATGGGTGTTTAACCTTTGTATGATTGAAACATAATTAGTTACATACATTCTCAAGAAATTTTTGGTCTTGAGTTTTGTTAGAAGCATCATAATCTTAGAAATTATTACTAGATGTTAGTAAGACATACAGGCGGGCCCCGACTTACGTAACCCCTGAGTTACATAAATTTAAAGGTATGTAAAGCATTAAGAACAAAATATTTTGAAGTTACATACATTCATCTGTGTTTGATTGGTTGAAGTTGCTTTCTGCTGTAGTGTAGTATATAACTACATTTTAATTGGATCATGAGATTTTAATTTTGTTGTATATTGTTCAGAGTTTCCTTTGTACATCAAACCAGTAATGTAAGTATCAGTTGTATTCTATTTATTTCATAATATAGGTACCATTTAAAACTTTTTTTTCGTGTGCTTAGCAGATACATAACGTACATGAGACGTCCTGAAAATAATAATTACATGGATTTCATAAGCCAGTTCATGTTTTACTTATGTAAATATTTACTTACACAAAACTCTCTGGAATGTAACCCTTTCGTAACTCGGGGTCCGATTGTATTCTACAAATATAAAATTGACTTATAAATATAAAAATGTTATATATTAAAATTCGGATTTTAAACCTATATTCATTTTGTAAATAAATAAACAAACTTTCATTAAAACTATTATGAATAGCAAAGAATCTTTTTATGTATTTAATGTCTACAAAAATTAGTGTTAAAAAATAAATCACTGAATCATTTGAATTTCACTAGATGATTTTTTACTTAAAACTATTAGTAAACGAATTATTCCAATCCATTTTTTAAAATGAAAATAATGATCTAATTGTATTTGAATAAAAGTTTTTTTTTAACTGATGGTGGGTTTTGCAAGATATGAAACTTTTCACCATTGACCAAAAATGCGAGGCACATTTTCTACTTACACTTAATGCATACACTCTATCTAAGAAAACTTTCAATGGAAACTTACAAGTATAAACTTTATTTACATTATAATCTACACCTTGTTTGCTTTTTAAAAATCTCGTGATTCATTTAAAATAACTGTTTTCAAAGCTAAATTTTGACAAATTTGTACTGATATTTCATTTTTACTGTAACTAGGTAAAATTAACAATAAAGTTATCAAAAAGTGATCAAATTTACAATCTTTTTGTAAAAATATTAAAAAATTTTAAAATAATTTTAATTTTTTTTTTGACTCTAATATAAAACACCTTTATTCTAAAAATCTAAAACAAAATGAATCAAATGAATAAATACAACCTATGGTAGAACATATAGGAACCAACATACAATTATTATACACAAATAACTGGAATTTATGAATAAATTGTTCAAATATGTTGGAAGATAACCTCCATTAAGGTTATTTATGTTCTTCATAACAATGAAGAATAATTGTTGGATTTGTGTGATAATAATACTTGAAAAAATTATAAAATACAAACTTAACATACTATTGTTTTATAAAAATCTATCTAAAATTGTTTACCATTAAATTACAGTATATATAAATACAATAAATATAAATAAAGAACATTATATTGCGAAAAAGGTATTGGTTAAACTGTTGTATAAATGGCCTTAGATAGCTTGATAATTGTTTAAAGATTATAGATGGAAAAAAAATTAAAGGATAAACAAATTTTTTTAAAGTTTAAAACAATTTGACATCTGGTAGAAGGGATACAATTTTCTACTACAAGAATAACTTCAGTTATTGACAGCTAACAAAATATGCTGTTTGTTATTATCATTAAAGTTGAAGCTGCTTTATGTACTACCACTTTATTACAAACATTAGTTTATTATCAACCATTTCCTTGATAATAGTAAAAATCTTCCAAAAGTAAGGTAGTTACATAGATATGAAATTTAATATTAAATTTAAATATTATAGAAAATTATTACAATATTTTTTTCAATATAAAAAACGTAATTAAATATTTTTAAAACCTTCTAAATTTTTGACAATCTAAATTATTATGAAATTCAATTAACAGGTTTTTAAACAATTTGAATCTAATTAATTTAAACTCAAGTTGATATTTCAAGGTATTAACTAAATTTTTTTAAACATTTTTCACAGAAGCTTATTATCACACAATTTTACCAACAAAAAGATTTGTGTATGATGACTGTAACTAAAAATTAATCAAAAAAGTAATTACGTACTGATAAACCCTTAACAATTAAATTGAAAATACAAAGTAAACTGGTAAAAACCCCTATCTCTATTAACATACTTACAATCAGTCTTGTTTTCAGTTGACACTCCTGCCAACTATCACATTTATAATACTACACAATTTACATGATTGTAAAATATGTTACAAAATAATGTTACAACTAGAGCTATATAACATCTGTTATTTGTCAAAAAAAGGACATCTTGTAATAAATTAATGAGGTAGTATAAATGTATATGGATAGTTTACATTATTATAATCGATCTGTTCAACAGAATTTTGTTCATACATAAACTGACAAACACACACACACACACACACACACACACACACACGCACGCACACACTAACACACAAGCACATGCGCACGCACTAACACACATACACAGAAATCTACTATTTATGAAACTGATTCAAAAATATTTTCTTTCCCATTTCTAATGACAAGAGGCCATGTGACAAATTCAGATGTATTTAAAATTTGTCAAATTTGAGACTTGTAACCTCTCATCTTTCTTTAATTACAGCAAACATACAATTAGCAATTAAATGACATTTCTAGCAGCACTTTTTACATAAAAAATTATGTAATTCAAAACTGAAGATTTGTGCGTCAAGCTCTGGAAATTGTTTATTCTTATAATGTATATAACACTATTCCACACAATTGTACAATTTTTCATTTTAAAAGTTATATTTAAATCATTTTCAAATAATTTTGAATATTTTAAATTAATTATCTGATTTAATTAACATGTACTAGTACAAAACATTTACCAATTACATACTAAAATTTAAAATGGATAAGTTTAAAGTTTGGATAAAAATTAAAAAGTATTTATATTGCTTCTGTAGTCTTAGTCTTTAGTAATCATAGTCTTTAGTGCAGTCGCAAATTCAACTGCAACATAATATTATTTAAGAAATTTATCAGCATCAATTAAAAACAAACATATCATTATGTAAGTGTAATTCATTAAAAATAATAAAACAATTTAAGAAATAATATGATTGTAGTTTTATTTCTTTTTTGTAATCAAAGAAATATATTTATTCCATACCTTTAGTAGAGTTTAAAATTATTGTAAAAATAAATTGACTCTAAGTTAAACATTTGAACTTAACAAATTAACAACTTCCTGAAATTATAATTTAAGTAACTTTATTAATAATATTCTAATACAAAAAGTGTTCAATTAGTCTAAGCAACTTTCATTAGTGTCTAGGTTTTGTAGTTCCTCATAGACAATAAATCAATCTAAATTGAAGATAGTTTGATAAATTTCATAAATTTTGATTAACTCACAATTAGAGATGGACTGCTACCTGAAATTTTCGATTCTAATTCTCAATTTTTTAGTCTACATGATACTCCCTAAAATCGAATTTAGTTAACATCTTGTTCATGTGGTGAAGGTTCTTAAAAGTTCCATTTTAAAGTATAGAATACACAAAACATTTATCCTGATTTATGAATTTGAATTTCTGACAGCATGAGAATAAAAGTAATGATTTATTTAAAATTACAAATGTGAACTTCAGTAATAGCCATTTCAGTTTGTATAACGGGATAAATTGGAACAATCTAATACTGGCAGAGTAGTGGTGGTCAGAGCCAGGAGAGAGACAAAGAGAGAGAGAGGGAGAATAGTGCCTGAATGAGAGAAACAGCAGAGCGAGACGAGTGGTGACAAATGGACCAGAAATGCTTCCGATCGTCTTTGTTGTTGTGACACAAGTAATAATAATATTTTCGTTATCTCAAATCCCCATTAGCTTTATTTAATTCAATCAAAGCAACTAATACTTAAATAAGACATAGTTGATAATTAACTATATTATGTATAAACTACCCTACACATGTATTTTAACAGTTTAAAAAAACAAGAATCGGTATCAGCACTTCAATCAATGGAGAATCAAGTATCGACGATTCCTTGATGCCATTAGAATCGATGATTCATGGAATCGAGAATCAGAATTGGTCCATCCCTACTCACAATATAACATGAAGTTACAATCTTCTAATAAATGTTTCAATTATTTCATTATCTCAAAACTTTATATTTATTTTAGTGAAAACATTTTAGTTTAAACTTTATTTTAGACAGTTACTAACCGGTATTCAATGTTTAAACTGAGCCCTAAAAACTCTAAATAGGATTTAAAATACCAAAATTTATAAAGCAGTATAACTAGTATGAATGTATTAATAATTTTCAGGAGTTTTAAATATGAAATATAAATGATATAAGATTTAGAATAGACTTACAACCAGCTCAAGATACAAGTATAATAATTTATCATGCTTCTCTCCAATAATAACTCCAAACTGTTACCAAGCCTATCAGAGAACCATATTTTAAGAGTTACAAGATCATAATATCCTGTTAATTTAATTATTTTGAACCTTTTCAAAATGAAACACATTTCTAACACATTTTTCCCAATGTAACCAACTTTTGTGTAGAAGTTCATAATAATTAATAATGATTGATAAAAATATTTTAGAACATAAAAATCTAAAAGATTTAATTAAACAGTGATGAGAATTATTTGTGGAAAAATAAAAATATTTATTGAACCATTTTATTCAAAGAAACTGTTGGAATAAACCATTATATTGTATGTAACTGCAATATACTGTATGTATACAATATATATTAAATAGGCCTACTCTTTTTTAAAACTGATATAAATTTGAGATTTTATACGTTTTTAGAATTATACTTATAACTAACCTTATTAACTATACAACACATAAATATATAGATTTATAGAAATTTCACAATTTAGAGTATTTTATTAGATTTTTGTCATGAGTTTTGTTAAAAAAAAAACTTGAAGCAATGTAAATAATAAAATACACAGTGATTATAAAATGTGAATGACTGGAAACAATTTCAGATCTTAAGGAAACACTGAATTATCTATTATCAAGATTCTCATTAATTTATAATGATAAACATTTGCCCATTAATATCTATTGAGCTTTCTATTAGGTTTTTCAGTTTAAAGCTAAAAACATTTATGTGAAGGTGTGACGCGAGTCAACACATATAATTTAATGAACCAAATTAAGTTTATTATAAATACAATAAACTTCGATAAACTCTTGATTATCAGAAGGGAGATCAAATGTCTGAGGGTATGAATTATAAAACACGTTACAAGAAGAACTTATACAATAATACCGGTTGGTATTTAGTTTATTAAAAGTTTGCAAAAAAGAATATGAATGAGGTACCAATTGTAGTCATGAAGATAAACAATTGTTGAATAATTTTACTTCAGAGGGAGCATAGAATAAGGGTACTATTTACTATAAAATAATCTGATCATTTAAACTCTAAATTATATAAATCTTGAAATAAAATTAGGCTGTTTCAACAGATATAGATTTGTATCATAACTGATAATGGCAACTTTCCCTAACACATTTCGTAATATACATATTCTGCATATGTACTTGCAAAGGTATACTTGTAGCATTTTCAGACCTAAATTTTCAAAATCTATAATGTTCAATTAATTATGTTAAAAACCTTTAGTGCTTTATAAAGATGTTTTGAGGCAAAAAACATTAATGTATAGATGAATCAAGTATGGGTTGTATATAAAAAAATGTAGAATATTCCTATATTGGTTTTACCTATTGATATATTTTCAAAGTAATGTATTAATCTAAACCCAGTTTGCCTACGAAGAAACAAACTGAATCTATTATAAATGGTTAAACTTATTATAAATGGTTTGTTGAATATTTTCGTATTTACTTACACAAAAAACTTACATAAGTAAATCAATTATTATGAAAAATTTAAAATATTGTTTCACATTTAGTATGCCTAATTTATTTTTGTATTGGCTTAACCCTTTCAGGAGTAATGACACACCAGTACTTCACCAGCAACAGAACTCACAGTAATAGTACTTATGATAGTATGTATAAAAATTACATTCAAGTAAAAAATGAAATTTCAAACTTTTTAAAAACATGTATTTAGGTTTAAAACTGGAGAAAAAGCTTTAAAAATTTTGTTTTAATTGTACTTATAAAACACGAGTTGCTCGAATACCATTTATCGGAATTGAAGCATTACTTATCAGAGAGAGATTTTTTTACACTTTAGTTTTTAACACAAAATATTTATACCATGAATCATTAACATTTGACATGCTTTCATGTGTTTGTGATTACGAGTCAAGCACTTTTCTTGACACTTAGCTTATTACCTGATGATGGAATTGTGGTTTTGTTTTTTATCATTTACACACATAAGACAAAAACTCGAAATATATAAAAAAAAATGCTAATAAATTAATAAACAAAGACTAAAAGACTCACAGAATTCACAAAAATCACTATAACAAAAAACGACGCATTCAAGTTAAGTAGAAATTTAACACTGCGAACTGACAATAAATACAAACTTATTACATTACGAGCCAAGCTCCAAATGAAGGTCAAGTTTGGTATTGTATAATGGATCGAGAAAACAGTATTGGATCCAATACATTTACTCGCAATGTTTTGATAAGAATAAAACAACACTAGTTCATGTTACATGACTGAAACATACCGTATGTCACTACTCCTCCTATGTCACTACTCAGACCAAACTAATAAGTGACTTACCAGTACATCAGTACTTTCCTGGTAAAACTCATACTTTTTATAGCGTTAATTTGTTGCAGAAAATCATACATAAATAATTTATTGCAGAGCCCTGCATACTCGTCAACATGTACATTTACTGTCCTTGTTTTAATAAATTTCTGAGAAGTTATATTTATGATAAATAAGTTACAGCATTTATAAGTTTAGGAGCCAGTCAATAGATGTAATAATCATCAACTTAAATTATACTTACTGGAATATCATTTTATATATGTAAAATATTTTTTCTTTTTATAGTGACAAAATATTTTTTTAAATCTTGTATTTGTCTAAATCCTTTAAAAAGACAGCTGAAAAGCTCAGTATTAGCACTAAAAGAATTAACGTGTTGCAAGAAAACATTTCAAAACAAGTATTATAACAAATCTGTTTTGCTAAATAAATATAAAATAATGTTTAATCTAATATTTTTAAAATAAATAAAATTAATTAGGAATCTAATTTTGGTACATGTTTAATTTTAAACTCCAAAAATTATTGTCACATTTAAAAATATTATGTGTGACTAGGTAAAATTGTTTAAATAATTTTATGGAAATAATTTTAAAATCATTTTCACAGCACAAAACAATTGGTTAAATTCGGATGTCACCACAATCATTCTGTTTTAAAAATCAAAACAAATTCTTCATCAACTCCGTAGATGTAACAACACCTTCTAAATCAATTAATTTGTAATATTTTAAACTCCAATATTATAAATTGCACAAGAATGTAATACTGTTTTAACACCATTTGTTTTGTACAATTACATTTTAAAATTGTGTCATTTTCTCCTCTTTAATGATTTATTTAACAGTTCAACACTCCCCTTTGTAAAGAACAACTTATAATGTAAATAACCGAAATCCAAAATCTTCTTATATTCTTTAATAGTATGAATACTCCTATAAGACATAGAACTAAGTACATATTAACCTTATAACTAGATACATTGAGTGGGGTGGTGTAGACAAAAAAATTCAAGGAACATACTTATTGAGGTAGTTGCATTAATCAGGTAAATGTAATACTTATATAAAAACGTTACAGAGGAAACACTATATACTACCATTAGCTTCTTCCAAAAAATAAAAACGTTGAGTTCATAGAAGATATCTAAAAAATTAAAAGTTTATCCTTATAAATTTATAACCTATTTTTAAAAGTAAAATTTTTTTTCATTAAATTCTGAATAATTATTTGCTAAAACAGTTTACCATGTTTTGTACGTGAGATATACAAACTATGGCAAAATTTGTTTTAAATTTTGCATTATATAATTACAATTTACAAAGTAGCAAGAAGGTTATTGTAGATATATAAAACTGTATATGAAGAGTACTTAGGACAAATGTACTTTGTTCACTTTTTTTAATAAGACTTTGCTGAAAAAATGTACAAAATGTAAAGATAGTTTTATGTTGCTTGGGGAACAAGAAATGTAGTGGGCTTGTCACATGAATAAATAGCTTCAAGTCATTACAATATAGGGGGGAATGTACTTTATCCAAACTACTGGAGAACAATTTACTTTTCCCATGGCAGCTATTTTATAACAACTAACTATTGACCAAGTTGACTGCTGACTAAGAACACATGTCTGTGTTGTATCTGTGTTTAAAAGGATCTGTCAATTTTCCATTTAAAAACTAAGATGGGAAAAAAATAATTCAGAAATTATTAAAGGAACCAATAAACAAGGTTAAGAACAGACAATCATTTCGTCATACAAAGGATGCTGTGAAGTGTTTGAGGACCCTAAACTAGGTGAGAATTGGCTTCATAAAAAGTAGAAATTTTCTAATGTGATGCCAGAAAAGAGAGAAAAGATAGATCTTTTAGTATGATATAGCTGCATCTGCCAAGATGTCTCTTGGAGATATAGGTTGGTGCCCAAGGTACCTACCTATACATCAGGATTAATACCTGTTTACTCAGTAAAGAGATAGGACCATGAATGCTGAAAATTCCTGAGGGTATGACTGTGTAGTTGCTTATCTAGTTAGGGTGAGCAACAATACATAGTGTATGGATTCTTGAAGATAGTGTAACAATGTAGAAAAGCATTTGCATTACTAATGATCTGTTCAAAGGTCACCTCAACACTATTGAAAGGTTTTTCAAAACATATAGAAGCCTACCATGATACCAAAAACTTCAAAGGAAAATGCCTAAATTGAGCTTTTAAACTTACAAAAGACCAATTCAGAACCCCTATATACATTAACATACAGCAATATCTAAGCACTTGCTTATCGGAGGTACTACAGTAAATCTTTACTCAGGAACTTATTAATAAAAAAAGGTACACCATTTAAAGATTAAATTTTAAAAAAACAAACAATTTATGAAAGATTTTGTTTTCTATGAACTGATTATATTTATTTGTAGGTTCAACATTTTGTTATCCATGGTCCGATATGTGATTTATACATGTATATATATTTTTTTGAGCTTGAAAAAGTTATAAAATATTTATCAAACAAGAGTAAAATATTAGTTGAGAGAAAATTAAGACAGTGTAAAAAAAAGCTAAATGAGCATTTTATGAACGTATCTGTAGTAGTAAATTCCCCAAAAAATGCCTCCAAAAAAAATTCACAAAAAAATAGTTTTAAATACTCAAGAAAAATTCTGTTAAAAAACATATGTTAATATAATCACATGAAACCAAGAAAAACTTGGAAAAAAGTTATTTTTAACATATACACGTAAAATAAGATTTAAGTTTATTATAATTATTGCAATAGAAATGGTTTTTATTACTTTAGAGAATCATTATAAGTAGGCTCATCATATAAGTTGGCTTATATTGAAATGTTCTTTTGTTATAAGTAGCTTGAAGAAATCTCAGTTTTCTCCAGGATATTGTGATAAATTACATTAATTCTTAATCAAATGTATATCACGGTTTGTAAAATTCTACTGCACCCAAGATTGTATACTGAATTATACACTAGGAAAAACAAAATTTCTGCAAAGTACTAGTGTATGTAAATATTACAATTTATAGTTTTTAGTTTTCAATTTGGTTTTATGAAAAATTTATAAAATGGACAAAGTACCTTTTAACCTATACTCTCTATATAAGAATAATTATTTTTAAATGTAGTAATAAACATTTTAAATGAAAAGATCATAATTTTGGGAAAATAATTAATTTTCAGTGAATCGTAAAGTACCAATAGATCAAAATATTATAAGAACAATGTTCTTTTATAATAACCGAAAACAATAATTTGAAATTATTGTCTTTAACGATTCATGCCTGGAAATTTTAAACAAATAAATTTATTCAAAAACTGAGTGTTAGACATAAAATTAATTTCATATTATTTTATAGGCTATAGATGAAATTTTGTACAGAATTTCAATAATTAAACTTACTCCTGAAAAATATTTATTGATAAATAATTAACATTTGTTGAAAGTGTTTATTGATAAATAATTATTATTTTGTATTCTAATCTGAAATTATCACTTTAACAAATTTACAAAATGTAAAGTTTGGATAGTTATAAACTAATGTTAAAATGATTAATTAAGTTTCACCTAATCTAATGGACTACAAAATTCAAGAGTTAATCTGAAAGTTGTTTTACTTATAGTTTCTTATTGAGAATTTAAAATAAAATTTCTAATTTATTTTAAATTTACTGACTATATAGTCAATTTAGTTATGTACAGAAAAACAAAAAAATATTGTGTCCTTATTCTTTTAAAACTTTGGAAGTATCTACTCTATAGTACATATATTACGAAATGAAATAGGATATAGAAAAGGCTCTTGTTAGAGCATCTTTCAATTAACATTCTGTTTAGTTATTATTAAATGAAGACTGATATAACAAAAACAGAACTTATACAACAAATACACCATATACACATCATGCTTTAAAATGTATTACTTAGGTGATGACTTTTGGCACATCTTATTTTGAATGTAAATCCTGTTACTTTTTGCTAGTATGCGGATCTATCTCCTCTTCTCCTTTTGGTTCAGGTTCAGACACTTGTCCGACATTATTTGAAGGCTCTGTACCTGAATTCTCTTCTAGTGTTAACGACTTTACATGGTTTCTAAGAACTTTATGATCCTCTTCAGAACCATTTTGACTTTTACGACGTGATGGACAGTCAGCAATCAAGTGATCTGTTGATTTACAATGATGACATCGTTTTGGCTGTGGTCCCAGTACACACTTAGCAGCAATATGATTTGCAAACTCTCCGCAGTTGTAGCATCTGAAATTAAATCACAAGAAATTTAATAACTTGATCGAATATAAATATTACACATACTTATTATTATTTTGTTATATTTAACTTACCAATATGTTATCTTGTTCACCACTGGCACCTACACACTGTGACGTGTGTGCATGCACACACACACACACACACACACACACACACACACACACACACACACACTCCCACGTATATTCAACTGGTATGAATTTTGTGTTACTTTTTAGAAAATTTTGTATATAAATTTTTAATGTAAAAAACACAGGAAAGTAGAAAATATAAAAATTCAACCATCAACCAGTCAAAACAAATAACATCCATAATTACAGATGAATATTACAAAATATAACATGCATAAAATTTGACTGCATAAAATCTATATAATTAGATCTTAGAACACACAGATTAAGAAAGATCTGAGTATCCTGAAGCCGTATTTGTAATCCTTTATAATTTTGTATATTTCAACGTCACCATGTTGTAAAGAGATTTCATTTGTTGTTTTTTTTTAAATTCAGTTACGAAAATGTCTTTAATTATGAGGTAATACAAATACAGTAGGCGCTCGCCACTTGGATGTTCAATATACCGACATTTCCAGTAATCAGACGTTTTAAACTCTTTTTGTGTAGGTAATTGAACAAATTCAAGTTCATTTCACTCCACACCTACTACTCCTGTTGATTGGTGCCACTTCAGATAGATTATTAGCAGGCAGTGTGTCAATCTTTGCAAAATTTAGCATCATAACCTTGCATATATACTTAACTGTGATTGGAAGTGGGTGCTACAATGTAGTTAGTGTGTTTCGTATTAATGGGAGTTTACGTAAATAAAAGTAGTATACTGCTACAAGTAAAGTAGATATTTGTTAAATGTCAATTTTCTAGTGTTCAAATTTTTTTCTTTCCTGGGTTTCAAGGGGGAGTTTGATTGATGATATTCCACTGGTGCTTTGCTTATAAATATTGATACGTCGAACAGTCGTGACTTGTAAAAAGGAATTATACTATGGATTTCCCATATGGCAGGGTTTCAGGGCTGCCATCTTTGATTACTCACGGAGCACACAAGTTTGGCCGCAGCATAATGCATCTTCGCTCATACTGAGGTATGAAGATGGTCTAGCTGTCGATCTACCGACAATACTGATACAAAATCAAGCATGGCTTGTGATGCACAAATTATATTTACTTTCTGGATGGCTCAAGTATAAAACATAATATAAATCATTTTACAAAACTTTTGTTAATAATTCATTAAATTAACGTTACATGAAAGTATATTTTAGTAAAACAGAAAATAAAATGAATATTAGTTTAATGAGACAGAATACAATATTGTATAAATATTGTCTTTATAAAAAAGCTATAAATAAATATGTTGGCTATAAAACATTAAAAAGCTAAAAATTAACATTAAAACCTGTATTATTATAAGTCATATTACAAATTACAGAAAATAATAATAATCAATTAACATCTAATATCATCCAAAAATATTGTTGCCTTTGTATGAGGCAAATTAGAAACTTAAAAAATTTAACAGCTTAAAATAAATAACAAAACAAGGTCAAATTTAATTCAAGTTTAAATATTGTAAATTAATATCAAATTATAAATGACTATTATTGTCCGATGTCATATAAAGCAACAGCTTTTATTTCTGAAATATCTGGGTATTTGAATAAATTCAACCTCATTACCAGTCTTAAGTAGCTAATATCAAATTTATCATCTTCCAATTTCTTGCTAAGCTATTTTTCAACATAATAGGCTACATTACGTTCTGTATAAAATTCTTCTAAAACAAAGTCTCCTTCCCTCAGTACCAAATTAAACTTTTCTGGTTGTTTTAAATCTGAGAAGTGTTCATCCACAGTTGTATCAGAACTAGATGGAAAAGTTAAACGTTCATCTACCTCATGACTTTCTACTAGTAATAACAATTTTTGTTTAATTTTTCTTTTAGGCACTTTACTCTTCTTCTTGGAGCTTGCCTCTAACATCAAGTTATGCTAAATGCACAATGTCTCTCATACACACAGTTAGCAAATTTCCAGTATCAAGTGTTTAACAGGATTTGTCGAAGCGTACAATCAGGTCAGAGTCGAATCTTCAATACCTCTCTGGCTTCAATTCCCTTTGAACACTCTAAGAGGATATGCAAAAGCATCTCTTCTTGCTTCTGATACATCTGGCATAAATATGACTCACCAAGTCAAAAATGAAACCGATAGGACTAGTTTATGATATGCCCTGTTCTTGCTCTTAATGCAACAATTGAGATGGACCGGTGCACATTTTTATAGATGATAATGTCATTTCGTGATTTCAGTATAGAGTACAGTTGATGAACACATGTCTCATTGCTGCACAATTTCATTCATTTCTTAGGGTTACACAAAACCAGGTAAAACACCCACTCCGAGCAAACCTTCTGGATGGAACAAGATTCAAGTAACTGCTGTTCTAGCAACTCCATCTGCCTTCTCATTTCCCCGAAGTTCACAATACCCAGGTATCTACAGGAACCAGATCTATTTATTCCTTGACATACTCCGCTGGGGGTATATTTCTTGTACTTGATAGTGGTAATTTAAAAGTTTGTACCACTGTAAAATTTGTAGTGTGCTCTTGGAGTCACTGAATATGCACACCTTTTTATTTGTAATTTCTGCAATATGAGCAACTGCTGCATTGATAGCTAGAAGTTCAGTATTAGTACCGGAATATGCGTTTGCAAGCACAAAAAAAAGTTTTTCAGTATTATCTACAAAATAGCCTTCTCCAGACCTAGAATCGGCTTAGTCTACTGAGCCACCAGTGAAGTTTTTATAGTAAGTTCATAATTACAATGGATATTCAAGAGCAGCTACTCTTCGTTTCTTACAGTTATCTTATTTTGATAGAATCCAGGTAAATCCAGTCAAACATTGAGGGGTCAGAAATTGCACTGAGAAATGGTATTAACAATTGCTACTGATCTATGAAACTGTATTAGGCATGGCTGTCGCCAGTAAGTACACCCGATAGAAAAAATAATGTTAATGGTGAGTATCCAGAGACTGAGAATCAGGACTTGGTATAAGAAGCGCCAAAAGTTACAGTTATTTATACCAAATACTTATGTTCAGATTAAGATCAATAGGCTTAAAATTTAGCTCCATTTCCATGGCTCATACAGGAGTTGTCCTGGGTTCCTGGATGCTATAAGCAGATCCTCAGGGATGAGTTCTGAATTATAGCCAGTGTATTCAGATGTGTCATGGAAGCTGTACTCTATATTTCTGCAACGTACATCATATCATCTTGGATCGAATAAATACAGTACAGTTGTCCAAGCATGAATGTTCAGTAAGTTTAGTCTGTTGGTACATTCTTGGGATATCCTTTTTAATATGAGTTTTTCAAAGACGTTTGGAATCCATAGTGACCTCCAAGAGTGTTGAACTCAAATTAAAGGGAATGAATTTTCTTTTTAAATATACCTCCCGAATAAAATTCTTAAAGAAGTGTTTTCTTGTAAAAACTGAGCACTCAGTTTTTGTTGAAGAAATTGTGAGACTCCACTTATTGGTCCAAGTATATATAGTTTTAAAAGAATTTTGAACTTGTAGAGTACCCTGGATTTGGTCTTTAATTTAAGTCCATATGTGTTCAAGACATCATGCAGTGTAACGTTGAACAAAGTGGGACTCAGAACAGATTCCTGTGGAATTCCACAGAAAACACTAGCCTCCTTTGACTGCTAATAATTAACGTTTGTTTGGATTTTTCTGTATATAAAGAAATTTTGTACATATATTAACATCCTTCCTCTCATCTCCACAATCAAATAATGCAACATGACTGTGGAATGTCGACATCTCATTAAATCCAGATTCTAAGTCAACTAGTACGGCGACAGTAGTGGTACAGTTACAGTAACCTCTAAACACTGACACTGTAAAGTCCAATAGGACATTAATTGTTCTCCTCCTTGGCCTGTACCCGAATTGTCTGGGACAGAATTTCTTCTTAGCCTCAATCTCCACACCAGTCATCTCCATGAATTTGACCAAGCAAGAAGTCAATGAAATCCGTTTATATGAATCTGGGAGGGAGACCTTCTTCCCAGGTTTCACAGTTTGGAAATATTTTCTGTTGAGCAGATGTCACTAAATAGAAAAAGGACTCGATCAAGAGGTTTAGGAGACAAGTTCTTCAACATAGAATTGTGAATATTGTATTCACCAGCTGTGAAATTTTGAATTTCATCCACACGTTTTTTTGCCCATTATTAAAGGAGAGTTTGCTGTCATTATGCTGATGTAACAGATCTAAGTTGCATGAGTGGTAATGTTCTTCTTTAGTCAGTACTTTAGAGAAGGAGATGACTTTTGCAGATTTTCTGGCACATCTATAGTTCAATTATTAGCGATGACATTTTCCTCTATTATAATTTCCTTATCTTCAGTTCGTATGAAGTGAATTCTGGTGTTCTTTCCTTCTATACTTTGAATTTTTTTCCAAGCTGCAGATAATGGTGTAATGAAGGAGACAAACTCTATCCAGCTATTGAATTCACTTTGGTGCAATAGCACTCTTGCATGGTTATACGTTGTTCTACTATCTGCTTCTCTATTTTTCATCCATTGTTTCCTAGCTCTTTGTTTCCATTCCTTAGTTCTGTGAGGGTGTTAGTCTACCAGATATTTGTGGGATATTATCTTGTATTTTTATTTTTTTGGTATACTTGCATCTGCAACAAGACTGATTGCAATTCTCCAAATTGTTCAGCAGATCTCGGCAGGTAAATGGATATTCATCCATTGCATCCTTGAACAAATACTAATTCACACTACTGATTCTGTACTTAGTTTTGTGGGTTAGAGTCTTGCAACATTACTGATATTATCTGTGAAACATTTTGAAAAATACTAGAAATTGGTCGCCTCCCAGGTCAGGTCTTGCACACCAGTTCTCAAGAGTAAAGCTAACCTCTCCGAAACAAAAGAGAAGTTGATTGTGCTACGAAATTCGGAGCCAGGAGACTGATACACAGATGGTTTATCTCTGTTACAATAAAATCATACTCTCACTCTGAATATACTGATGAGTGACATGTTCAATTCGGTTATCAAGCCCTTTGTTCAGCTGGAATGTCTAGCATTAAAGTCGCAGACAATGATAGTTTCTACTTCTTGTAAGAAACTTCCTGTTTAGGTACATATATATTCTCAATGGATATGCTGAAGGTTTTATTCACAAAGACATCAGCTGCAATGGCATCTAGAATAATGGTTGAGAATCTAGCAACACTGCTCATATATAGGGAGTTATGAAAGAATACTGCAGCATCACCTCCTCTTCTGTCTTGTCGAGTGAGGTCTATTAGGATGAAGTTATTGATCTTTAGTGAAATCAGACATCATGAAGTAAGGAGGATTCCTGAATGCAGACCATCTTGGTTTTTTTTGTTTCTATTTCCTGTGTGAGTTCAGCAATTTTATTTTCAAGTGAGCTACCATTCCAGTGTAAAATGCTGACTTTGCATTCATGTTTCAGTTCCTTATTGAAAGCCGATCTGAGTTTCATATTTTGCTCAGAAGCGTCTTTCCCCAGTCAAACATGAAATTTTAATTTTTTTACCTTTCTTCTTTGTTGAATTACATACTTCAATTGTTTTCTTCCTGTTAGAACACCAAATTTCTATTGTTTTGTAGCTGCCCTTGCCTCTCTTTCTTAAAATTATATTTTTATCTATATTGAGTTTAGCTCTCAGGTCTCTAGGACTGTCAGAATTGTGCTATAAAAATACCATAAATCTATCTGAATGTTTGCGATTACTAGGTCTGTATCCTTATCCGTAGCTCTTAAATGAGCTTTTTGGTTTGTTGTATCATATTAGTGTTTGAGAGGGCTAAACTCGTAATAAGAAACAACTGCTGACGTTCAGTTTCCTGTAATCAGGTAAGAACATATTCACAGCTAACAAGGATAGGATCGTGTCTAACCAGCTCATCCCCTAGGTATTTTATCCAAAGTAGCAAATGTCACAATTTCACTTTTCTCAGGAGTCTCTGTTATTATAATGCACTAACCTCTTTTTCTGTCCCAATTAGACTGTTTTTGAGCACTGTTTAGGATAACTCTTGAGTAAAGATGGATTAACAAAGGTTTCCATATCACCAATAAATTTCCTCATATTGGTTGTTGACATTTAAATGTGAAATTTGTTCTATTACAAAGGATGTGGATGGAAGGTTTTATAAAATATTACATTTCTTGAAGTTGTTAGAACTAATATAGTGTTTTCTAGAGTAGGCCTGACCATGATACTGCTTGGTAGAAAATCGGTATTTATATATATCTTCTCTATGAAATTGCAAAATATCTCTTTTAAGGAAATACAAAAAAAACATATATTTTTAGCTATCGCAGACCTTTCCAAAGCTGTGTTATTACAACCTGAATTTTCAAATATAGTAAGAGGAGTTCCAAATTGAGCATCTAACTAATATTTTAAAGCAGTATCATGTTATGATTTAAATGGAAAAAATACTGCAATATCCAAGGCCTGTATTTTGTCAGAACAAAGAGAAGGAAGAGTCAAAATAGTTACTCTACTGCCTTTTAAAAAATCTAAATATTCAAATGAATATTTAAAGAGCTAATGAAAGTTATTGATAGACTGCTTTCATGGTTGTCAACAAAAAGTGAAATTGGGTTTCTTTTGGTTTCATTTCAATTCTGCTGCTCTCTCCTGCATATACTAAATCTACCTTCAACCAGCAAATCTAATCCATCTTTAATTTTTTCAGCACTAAAAGAACTCTTTTCTGATTTATATACATAATTCTTGAATTTGTAGTCCACTACGATCGGTGAATCTTAATTAATCACTTTAATAATAGTTTATGACTATCCGAACTTTATTATATACATAATGTTGAGAATTTTTGTAAACCAGTGCCAAAGAAAAAACTAGCTACAAAATTATACATTTATTGACTTATTTTTTCAAATCTTTTACCACATTCAATAACAAAAGTTGAAAAAAATAAGTTAAACAATATTTTTATTCACTTTAAAATTTATTTTACACAAATTCGTTGACACAAATAACATTCTTGAAAATGCAACTTAGAATAGTGTAACTACATCTATATTTCACAACACACTTGACAACATTTAGTTTTACCATCTCAAGAGAAAATATCAATTTCTCATAGTTCCCCCATGTTTCAGTGTCGCCCGTTACACCAAAGCCTACAAATTATAGAATTAAAATAATATTTGGCTTGTAAAACAACTGGTTCTGTGTGTAGAAAATGTGTACCAATGCGTCTTTTTTGTAAAAACAACTCATATTGGTTCAGTTCTACGCTCATATATCATCATCAACATTCATAGGTTCTTCAATTTCAATGCATTCCACACAAAGAGCAGTTACTGCATGCTCATGAAAAACTTACAATTCTCATATTGTAACACTCTTAAATAATTAGGTGTTACATATAAATTCATTTACATATTTAATTTTTATTTAAAATTTAAACAAATCTTCAAAGCACAACGAAAGATACGGAAAATATACCAAAGAGAAAAACAAACATCCGTTTAAAATAGGGGATGAGGTATTTGTTAGATGCCATTATTTATCGAAAAAGGTTGATAATTTTCAAAGTTAATTGGCTATGAAATTGATGGTCCGTATAAAATATTGTATTTTTTTAGTCTTGTGTCTGTACTGATCCAACAAAGTAATAACCTCAATAATATAAGAAGAGCTCATATAAGTCAATTAAAATTGAAACAGGGACGTACTGAAAGATAAATTCCTTATAAAAAGGAAAAGGGTAGGAAAATTTGATAGGGTAAACAAGTAAAGGTATATACGATTATACACAATTAATTACACAACATGACAACAATATATATGCCGTGCCTGCATGGTATGTAGCCTACACAAATACACGAGGCTGACTGACATAGCCTCTAAATACATTTAACACAACACGATTCCAAGACGACTAGGAATCTAGACTATCCACAACAGACTAACCAAATTGTGTACAATCTAAATATACAACATAAATATGCGTTTACAAACAAGGGTTACTAGTGATTATCCTTCGTGGGAATGTAAAAGAAATTATATTTTATACGAATAGTAGATTCAATATAAATGGGGCTAGATGAAAGGTTTGTGTTCAGAAGTGTTAAAGACGTTACTTGAGGGTAAGGTTAGGTTGAAGAATGAATTTTAAGCTATGGGACTTAAAATTCAAAGGTTTACAAATTCATAAGATATGTCGTACTAAAGGTTGTAATGTAATAACATAAGGTTGTTAAAACAATAAGTACTAACGAAACCTAAGAATATTAGTTTAAAGATATGGACTTAAAATTCAAGGTTTGTGAAATGTGTAAAATATGTTTGCAAAAGAATATAGTAGAACGTTGTCAAACTGTTAGATTTGTAAGAGAGCCTATGTGAGAAGGGATGTCAAGCAACTATAGCGGAGAAAAGGACGGATGTGCATCCGTTGTCCAGTAGATTGTTTATATTTTTCATATAGTATGTTCAAGCTCTCTATAGTGTATATTTTGTTCAAATGTAAAGGGGGACTGCACACTAATGTATAAAATGTTAAAATAGAAATAAGATGCAATGTTAAACAAAAATTTTCTTTTCAAGCCGACAAGAGAAAATGTAAAACTCTTAAATAATTAGGTGTTACATATAAATTCATTTACATATTTAATTTTTATTTTATAATTCGATCGGCCCAATATAAAAAAAATTTTGTTTTTTTGGTGAACACTTGTTAATCTATCGTAAGAAGTAAGGCGCTCCTAGCGAGCAAAAATGTAAAATATCGTACGATGTTGGTAAGTTAAGGCAATTGACCAGATCATGCCATATAACATAAGCATGAGGCTGCGAGGCATGAGAAAATTTAAGATGTCAAGGCCGGTACCAGTTTATTAATGCAACTTACAGAAGAAGCCAGAACCTTTTTTTATGAGTTCCAAATAGTAAAAATTTGTATTTTTGTTGTTTAAGTGTGCTTGTTGCAAGAGCGATGTGCAGTGAGAAGTAATATGTGTTATAGTGTTATACAAGTGGTGTGCACAACCAGGTACATTTTAGAGTATAATGAAGAAAATGTATTTTAATTTTAACTAACTTAAATTCTGAATGATAAATGATTAACACATAAACGGTAGAGATCGTCTTTGGATATTCATTTCTAAAATTAAATTTGAACACTTAACTTACTACCTTCTCGATACATAAATTGTAATGCTCTTTGTACACTTGACAAGTAATTAATATATGTAAAGAATAGTTAGTAGTAATTTAAAATAAATCTCTTAACACATTGGTTGTCATTTGTTCAATTTGTGATTTGTGTTTAATTAATAAATTGTTTTCAATCGTTATTTCACACGTAACCTAGTTCTAGCTTCAAGATAGGAAGACTGTCACAGACAGACAGTATGTGCCTGAGCTGTGACGTTAGAACTAGAAGCCCTGGTAAGTAAAATTAAATATTTTGGTAATAAGCAAAAGAACATGTTTAAATAAAGAAAAATTCCCAAGGTAAAAGGGCGAATCGTTACAATATCATGTTTGAGATGTAAGATTCTTCTTCCGACCATAAACGTAACATCAATCTTTAGTTATATCTTCCTCAAATGGTAGTCACTAACGGTCTTCTTGCATCTCCATGATTTGCCAAATCTCTTTTTTTGTGTTTTGAGGCAGACTTTTTACAGTTAAGTGAGAAACCATAAAGTTTCAACACAATCGTTTTAATGAGTCTTGAATAAATCTTCTATTATTCTCTTTCTGCTGGTTGGTATTCTGCTTTAGTATTACAAAACCATTCAGTAATCCAAAAATTAAAGTTTAATCAAGAGCTGGAAGAATCTTTATCACCATATAAAGAAGTTTGTACAAAACTAAACAAAAATGTGCACAAAGTAAAATAAGAAGTTTTTTTAAAATCAAATTAACAGTGTTTAAAAGATTATTTGTCTAACATTAGGTGTTTAAAAATTTAGTGGATATTGTTTAACAATGAAGAATACATCTGTGTTTGTGTCTGTCTGTGAGTGTACATATTTAGTAGAAATTTCGTGTTTTTTGATTGAAGAAAAACATAAGTAGACAATACAAAATATGTATGTAATTATGTAGTACATAAATATACCATACTGTATTACAAGTGTATAGTATAGCTGTAATTAATGTTAATTTTTTTTAGTTGAACGTAACCCCTCCCTTTCCTTATCAGTTGGCTTAGTATTCTAGTATACTGAATACACAATGCTACAATACTGTATAAACATGCACAATGAAGCCAAAATTAACGAACTCAACATAATAGATTATATATCCTATAGAAACACATACAAACACACCATGATAGACAACATAATGCGCAAAAAACAACACACATAACACAAAAATACATAACACTAACATATCATGGCAACACATCACAAAAATTTATTCCTCAAACTTAAATAAAAAGTACCATTTAAAGCATCCAAATCAGAAACACTTACACAATACAAAAACACAACAGGACAAACACAACACGGCAGGAATATACCAGACTACATGTGACAACTGCTCCAGCTTTTACGTCAAACTGAGAGAAAATTTACCACACGATACAAGAAAGACATAAAAAACACTACCCAAACATAACTTCACCATACATATGCAGAACACACTACACACATACACCAATATAGACACTAATCTAAAAATCCTTCACTACATCAAAAAATGCAATAAACTAAACACAACAAAAATTTACAAGATACACAAGCACCACAAAAACTATCCAAAACATATTATAAATGACAAAACACACTCACAATCAACAATAATACACCACAAAACACCAATACACCACATACTCACACCAATACAACACACCTAAGCAACAGTCTTGCCTGTGACTCACAGCATTAAACAATGCACTGACCTAGTGAGATGTGCATCTGCTGAGAAATATCAGGAAGTAGTGATTTTTTTTTCAAAAATAGTGATATGCAAGTAGTGATACAAAAAATAGTAATTAAAAAAAACCTCAAGATGTACAACAGTAAAACTGCAAGATCTAATTCTAGTTTATTACTTCATATTGATCAAGCATTAATGGAACTTTTAGTTCAAAAGTCTTGTAGGAAGTTTTTCCATCTGGTAGAATACTAGAAGCTATACCAGCAAAATCCATATACTTAACAACAACAAAAATTAACTATTTTTTTCACAAATCTCCTACCCCATCAATAAAATAATATATTTGCAGTAACTGTTTAGACTGATTTATTAATTCGTACTAAACTGAAGTAAGAGTTCTATTGATAATATCTATTTGTCTGCTGCCCCTGAAAATGTACATGTGGTTGTTCCTTGCTTTAATGAAATCCACTTCTTGTTAAGACTTGTATATTTTGAATAAGGTTCCAAAAATTCAGTTGGTGCACAATGTATTCTGTTAATGTTTTTACTTGGTATCATTTTAAATTATTGTATTGGGTTTGCATGTTTAATTATGTAAACTAATTTAATATTTATATATTTTAATACACAAGTATGGCAATTGTTCTGCATATTGTTTTTCAAATTTTGTAAAAAAAATTGTAACTTTGAAAAATGTTTATATAATATAGATTTAAACCAGTGTAAATAAGATTGTTCTTCTGTCAATAGTGTTATTATTTATTATGTAGATTGTGTGTAGATGTCTTTGTTGAAGATTTTATCTGAATTTTTTATTGGTACTATGCTGGAGAAGCTTAATTGGTAATTTAAAGCTAATGTCCAAATAAAATTAGGTTGAAAAAAGTCTATCATTATTGTTGAATAAACTGTTAATTAGTGAGAATTTATTGTAAAAGCATTTACTTACAACACTAAGTACACTAATCTCATTAGTTGAATCGTAATTTACAATATGTAATGACATTCTATCCTAAGAAAATAATTGAAATGTTAAAGATTATTAGGGACTTGTTTTAATACCTGATTTTCCTAAAGCGTTTTTTAGCAACAGGCCTACGCTGTGACCCTACACAAGCTGAGCCTTCTGGTCCAGTTACAAGTGTTGCTTCCAAACCTTTATCTGATGTCTTACATTCAAATTCTACTTCCTCTCCTTCCCCCAATGATCGAAATCCAGTCATAACAATTACACTCTGTAACAATTGCACAAAACATTAAAATGTAAATTGATCTTTTGGCTGGCTAAGTACCTAAGGCAAGATAATTGTCAAGGCAAAATACTGAGTATAAATTAGCTGATGTATAAATGAAATTTCTCTCTACAAATTGTCCTAGGGTTTTCTTCTTTAAATGAACTTTGTTAAATATGTACTACATATACCTAATTATATCTATACATTTTTAATTATGAAATACAATTAGTTACAAAAACAAACTGTATTGGAAAACAAACAGATAATAAATTTTAACTAAGCAAAGTAAACGAGTTAGAAACAGGGTAAACGAACGAATTGAGTTAAGAAGGAAGTGAGTTGGGACAGATTATTGGAGCAGGGGATGTACAGCATTAGACTTTCTGGGAGCATAGGAGCAACAGAAATTTGTATAAACAGCAAATAAAGTATAAATTCTCAGAAGTTGGGGACAGTATGAAATGAAGAGAACAGAAATGCACTAACGTCAAGAGTGAGTACGAACTTCAACATTATGCTAATTTTACAATGGCTAAAACAACACCTAAGCTAATAGATTAAGTTATAAATAATTAGGCTATAATTCAAAGAAAAAATACAAAGACATAAATAGTTGAATAAATAAAATAATATGTAGATCAAGAAGTTCAAATAGTGCGTGATTGTTCCATTAAATAAAATTAATATGAAATATGACAAGTTAAATAATTAACGAAATAAAACACAAATAAGCAGTTAAAATAGCTCCTAATTAAACAAATACAACATTTTAATAAATTGTTTCTAATATATAATACGAGAAACCATGTCAGCCTTAACAGATACTGTTCATACATTCACCAATGATCAACTTTACTTTTTTTCATTACAATGATGAGAACATCACATACTTAAAATTTGACATTTCTTAAAGCAACTGCTAATTTATTCTATAGTGTTGTTAGAAGACTATATTAATGTCTTAAGGCTAAAAAATATTAAGTCTTACAAAGGCTATAAATATTACTATATCCTTGAATTTTGTGGTCCATTACGTTCGGTGAATCTTAATTAATCACTTAAACAATAGTTTATGACTATCTGAACTTTAAATTTTGTAAATTTGTTAAAACTTACTGAGACAGAACGTTTTTGATCGCTATGTGGCGATCTTCATCAGTGTCTTCTGTTTGGAGATGCCGGGTCAAGCGGTGACGGTTTTAAAGGCAGGTTGTCGATAGTATCAAAGAGAATATGTGTATTGTTTTTGTTCGTTTAATATGTTTGTACTTTGTGTTTTTGTGTGTCTGTAAATTTTATATTGTTCTAGTGTGTTCAGATGTGGTCCTTTTTTGTTGATGTGTAGTATTTCTAGGTTATGGTAAATAAATGTGTACTTGTGTCCTGTTTCTTTTATGTGATTCTAAAATGTTGAGTTGGTGTTCTGTTTGTGTTCCTCGATTCAAACATTTATAGAAATCCTACACATCTCCAAGCAGAAGACACTGATGAAGATCGCCACATAGCGATCGTAAACGTTCTGTCTCAGTAAGTTTTAACAAATTTACAAAATTTAAAGTTTGGGTAGTCATAAACTATTGTTTAAGTGAATAATTACTATATCATAAAAGATTCTCATGAAAATTTTATAATCTCTTTTAATGAGTTAAATTTTTAAGTTATGGATTCCTTTTAAATGCATAATGCAAGTTTGATAGATTAAAAAAGTTGAATGTAATGCATGCAGAAAAAGAACTCAGACAAATGAAATACAGTAGTTTCTATAACTCGAGGTTGATGGGACCTAGACCACCTCAGATTACCGAAAACTTGGATTACATGGAAATATATGTCTGTGCATTAGGAAAAACAGGGGTTTTAATGAACCCTAACACTATAATTAAGAATGCTCAAAATACCTTTATAGATCTTTATTAATTACAGCACTTACATAAATTAATGTTTGGAATACATTGTTCATCACGGTACATTTTTTGGGAAAAATTATGAGTCTTCTTCTTTTGCTTATCAGATCGTACTACGGTGTCACATCATAGACGTCTTAGCAGAAGCTCATCTGGAGCTGTCTCTTTGTTGTTCAATGTAGCTTAGTGCAGTTTCCTAGGCAGTCGTTCCTTCACCATGGCTAATTTTCCCTTCTTGTACTGTCCCGGTCAAAGTTTCATCTTTACTCTTGTCTTCACTAACTTCAATAGTTTTTTTGTACCATTTCAATAATCGTAACATCTGTTATTGTAATTCAAATCAGTTCACATCAGTAACAACGTGAAAGGTTCTTGATAAAAAATGGCAAATATGTTTCGTCTTGTGGATTAATAACACAGCCATTAGTTTAATTATGATTCAGGATTTTGTTCCATGAATAACTTAATGTTTCTTCTTTTATTTTTTTCCCATGATTCGCCTATCCAGTACACAACTTCCTTAAATGTAATTTTATTTTAGAAACCATACAATGCTTTCTTCCCCTTTAGTCGTTTCCAAAAGGGATTGTAAAAGTTAACAAGGTGTATATTTTTTCACACATTCCAGAACATCCATCAGCTGATCCATTGGCTGGATTAGGGTTGTAAAATTTTGAGAAGATACAAAGCACAGATATCAGTTGAACACAGTTGATCATCATCAGGATGCAGTGGTGCTACGGCTAATTGTAAAATAGCCTTCCAAGGAAAATTCTTTGCTTTTAAAAACTTTTCAGTTTTGGGCACAAACTCATTAAAAAACCACTATTTGAATAAATCTCTATCCCTCCAATCAGCACTTTGGATCACAAATGAAACTGGCAATTCTGGCGCGATGTTTTTTAAGACCTGGCAGCTTAACTAATTAATCCTGACTTTAATTTAACAAATGCTTGAAAAATTGAGATTCGGAAGTTCGCAACTCTACTGTGATACCAAATTATTAAAATCATCCTTATAACCGAAAAATGGCAGCACTGTAAAATTTTTATATAGGATGCACAAAATACCAATGAACATACAAATACAAGAGAAAAATATAATATTCCAAATTCCATTTTGAAAATGGATATAAAAGAAAAATATAGATAAATTAAATATTAACATAATAAGAAAACAAAAAATCAAAAATAACCTTTTAAACAATATAAGAGAAAAAATTTGGACAATATTAGCATTCACAGGAAACAAAATTAATAAAATTAAAAGATTATTTTGAAAAATTAATATATAAAAATTACTTTAAATTTAAAACATAATAAACGATAACAATAATCAAAATAATATGCACAACAGAAATGGTGTATACAATATAAAAAGCCAAAATCTTAATCAATCATATGTAGGACAAACAAAGAAAATATTAAAAGAAAGATATAAAAAACATCTAAAGCCTTATATAAAACCGAACATATACAATTCAAATTTAGATACAAATTCTCTCAATAACGGTTAGGGATATCTTGAATTAGAAATATGAAATTAATTTAAAAAATAAACAAAGTATTAAAAATTATTATTTATGAAACATTAGAAAATTATAAACATAAAGTTAAATACAAATTAATTATTGAACAAATTCAAGTGAAATCTAAACACTGAAGTGTTTACAAGGTCATTGATGACATGGCAAAAACTTCATAAAAATATAAAAGGAGGCTACTAATAATCATATGTTTGATTGCAGTATATATGATTCAATTGTTGTAAAAAAAATTGTTATATTATTGTCATTGGTTTTCCTGAAGATGCTAATAGATTTATTAGCGAAGTTTTTTTTTTTTTTTTTTTTTAACTTGGAAGCAGGTTTGAATTGCCCGAAGCACTGCTACCTTAAGGTATATTGTACTTACCTCCCTGATCTAGTCAAATAACCCCTTCCTCTTACCAGGTTTAGGAGTTTCCTGACTAGAGTTTTACCTTCAGCATCCACCAAAGCCGTTCCATCACCAAAGAGGTTGAAGCGCCTCTCAGCAAGTACTTCACATCTGTAAATAATGTGTGTGGCAGTCTCCAGTTCCTGCCCTCATAATCTGCACACTGATTCATCTTTGTAGATACCCATTTTATGCAAATGTTTCCTTAGTCCACAGTGTCCCGTGAGTAGACCTGTGGCTATCCTTTATTCCTGCCTAGACAGATAGATGAGTCTCTTCTGCAGCCCCAAGGAAGGTTTCCTAAGGGTTAGCTTACTGTGTCTCATCCCTTCGGCCCTGATCCAGTGCTCACAGTGTCTTTCAGCCATCCACCTTCGCACTGTCATCTTGACCATGGATTTGGAAATACCTACCGCAGGCTCCGGTCCAATCAGGGGAGTCGAAGACCCCTCCCTGGCCAGCGCATCTGCGGCTTCATTTCCAAGTATTCCCCTATGCCCTGGCACAAAACCAATCTTGATTTGATTGTGCCTTGCCAGAGCTTGTAGGTTAATTAGGCACTCCCTGATTATGGCCGAGGTGACCACGTGTCCGTTTAGTGCCTTAATTGCTGCCTGACTGTCGGAGAAAATAGCAATCCGGGTCCCATGTGTTTCCCTTCTCGCTATCTCTCCCAGACAGGCATTTATAGCATATACTTCGGCCTGAAAGACAGAGGTATGCCTCCCCAAGGAAAAAACTAGTTCTACCCTTGGGTTTTTACAATACACCCCCGCTCCAGTGCCGAAGTCCATCTTGGAGCCATCTGTGTACCAGATCTGAGCTCCCGATGTTAATGTCCCTGACCATTCCATCACAGTTTGGTGGACCTGGTCAGGTGCAAACATTCGAGTAATGTGGTCGCTGCCCATTTCCAAGACGGGTTCTTTGACCACGCACTCGATACTCATATGTTCCGAGACATCTGGGAGGTTAGCCCAGTTGCTCGAGTTGCGCAATCTCCATGCCGCCAGCCTCGCCTCTCCCCTAAGAACAAGCTCAAGGGGAGGGAGGTTAAGCATTACTTCCATTGCTGCACCTGGTGTAGTTGACATCGCTCCCAGTGTGCACAGACAGGCCAATCTCTGGATAGAGCTCAGTTTAGCTCTTGTCTGTGCCTGGTTGGCCTTTGTCCACCACACCAGAGCTCCATAGGTAATCATAGGTCTTATCACCCTCAGATACATCCAGTGCATCATTGATGGCTTCAGTCCCCATTTCTTACCCACCATTCTTCTCACAGTCATGAGTGCCCTTTTGGCCCTGTTAACTGTCCTCTCAAGATGTGGGTTCCAGGTGAGTTTCCTGTCCAGAGTAACTCCCAGGTACTTCACCTCCCCCACAAACTCAAGGTATTCACCAAACAAGCGGGGCACCCTGGTCGTCAGATCTTTTCGCTGTCTGGTGAAGTTAATGAGAGCAGTCTTTTTTGGATTTACCCTAAGGTTCTCCTTTTTACACCACTCTTCAATCAGTCGTAGAGGATTTCTGATTACCTCAAGGACTGTATCAGGGAATCTGCCCAGGATCAGAACAACTATGTCGTCCGCATATCCTAGACAGAAGTACCCCTGTTCATTCAGGAGTTCAATAAGGTTGTCAACCACTAGGCACCACAACAGAGGAGAGAGAACTCTCCCCTGTGCACAGCCCAGACTTGTCTCCGCCCTTCTGACCTCCCCTGCCACCTCTACAGAAATGCTTCTGTTTGTTAACATGGAACTTATCCAACCACAAGTGGTTGCATCTACTCCATGACGTCTTGCACCACTTACCATCGTCTCCACTGAGGGGTTATTGAAAGCCCCTTCAATGTCGAGGAAGGCACCTATGGCACAACCTTTCTTGGCGATCATTTGCTCAATCCTACCAACCACTTGATGGAGAGCTCCCTCGCAGGATTTCCCCGGTTGATAAGCATACTGGTTCCAATGCAGTGGTTTTATGGCCAAAGCTCCCCCCCCCCTAATATGCCTATCAACCAGTTTTTCAAGTCCCTTAAGAACAAAGGACATGAGTGTAATAGGTCTGTATCCTTTCCCTTCCGATTGGTTACCGGTGGGCTTAGGTATAAAGACCACCTTACTAGATTTCCAGGCTGCCGGCACATGCCCTAGAGCAATGCTTAGCCTGTATAATTTAGTAAGTACCAGTACCAGCAAATCCATTCCCTGCTGCAGCAGCACAGGATAGATCCCATCTGGACCTGGAGATTTGTAGGGTTTAAATGTGCCAATAGCCCATCTTACCCTTTGTGGAGTTACTATCCTCCTTGCCACTTCCCAGTCCTCCCTCTTACCACGTCTTGTGGAGAGTTTGGCAACTGGTTCAGTGTCTGCTCCCCCAAGTTTCCTCAGAGTACTGGAAGGGAAATGTGTTCTGATTAATTCTTCCACAGTTTCCCCTGCAGTTTTTGTTATATTTTCCAGTGGGGTTCTTAGCATCCCCACCGGGTTAACTGGGTCCTTAGAGAGCACTTTATGCAGTCGTGCCCCTTCCCGAGTTTTGTCAATCTCTTGACAAAACTCCTTCCAGGACTTCCTGCGTGCTTCTCTAATTGCCCTGTTGTATTCGGTTAGTGTTTTCCTATACTGATCCCACTCCCCGTTCTTTTTTGCTCTATTAAAGAGTCTCCTGGTGGTCTTCCGAAGTTTGGCTAGCTTCTTGTTCCACCATGACGGATCCCCTACTTTTCTCCCCTCACTGAGAGGGCAGTTATCAGTAAAGGATTCTACTATAGCCTCGCCAACCAATGCGGCAGAGTCTTCTAGCTCTCTCCTCCCACCATACTCCAATCCAGCCTCCTCAATCCGAACTCCCAGGTCCCTCCTGTAGGAGTCCCAGTCTGTTCTTCTTGGATAGCGAAAAGTTTTAAAAAATATATAAATTAAAACAGTTCTTTGTATTTGAAAAATTTATTTTATTTCAATATACTGTATATACTGTATATACAATATACTGTATATATATATATATATATATATATATATGGTATTAAATGTATAAAAATGTACATGCTTACATTAATAATTAATTTTTTTTAATAAAATACATCTGTTTCTCAAAGTCATGAATTTTGTGGTACATTATGAGATGAAAAGTTTGTTTAAACTTTAAAAAAATTTTCAAATTCATGAACTTTCCAATGAAAAAAAGGTTTTTTTTAACATGAATAGCTAGAAGAAATTTCATTAGTACGAAATACTTGAAAAATTGTCATTGATATTATAAAAAAATTAATTGTTATTGTAATATAAATAGGCAAGTAATATATTCAATAAACTGACCTGATGAACAAACACATCTTGACCTCCATCATCAGGTGTAATGAAACCCCAACCTTTGGCTACATTAAACCATTTACATCTTCCGCGTCTCTTCTCTGCACCAACTCCTTCGTCTCCTACACTATCACTTGCTCCTCCAGGAGAACCTTAAACAAACAATTGGAGACAAGTTAGTGTTGCAATCTAGGAATGATTATTCAAACCTTTTAATAATTACTTACAGTAACTCTTAATTATTAGTGCAAAAATGAGTGTGGTCACTGCGAGTGCAACGCTTCAGAGACTTATATATAGTGAGACACTGATGAAGATCGCCACATAGCGATTGAAAACGTTCTGTCTCAGTAAGTTTTAACAAATTTACAAAATTTAAAGTTCGGATAGTCATAAGCTATTGTTTAAGTGATTAACTTATATATACTTTATATATGCACATACACATATTTACACCAATTAATGAACTAAACATATAAAAACAAACATTTTATGAACATCCAAGATAAAATTCTCATTTCACATGTAAGTGGGTAGTCAATATAATTATTAATGTCAATCATAAAAAAGTTAATTGGAAAAAACCTCTAGTTATATATCATAATCAAAAATATTTGCAGGTGACTAAAAAAAAGGTGTATATCAATTGAAGGAATTATATAAATGCCAATTTGTTAGGCTTAAGTTTAAATTCATCAAAAAAGTAACGTAAAGCTATTTTTTCCAATATTTTACACAAATTGTAGAAAACAGTATTAGTTTTGAGCCTTTACAAAAATAGCTGTGATTAAGCAGTAATTATTTTGTGGAGTTCACTAAGAGTTTACTGTTATTTTTTTAATGATCGGCTTATCAGAATTCTACAAGATATAAAATTTCCTAACAGCATATGTACAGTATAATTGGAAACAATAAATACCATTATTGATTTATTTTTAAAACATCCCCCCTTACGTTTTGTTGATTTTCCTTAAAGGCAAAAGTCATTTAGACCAATATAGGCTACCAACCTCATGAGCAATAATATGCTAATAGACAAGATTAAGAAAGAGTAGTATTTTTTTGTTGTTGTTAGATGGAGAGCAGGAACCATGCACATAGTGACTTCTCTGGAGTAGATCTAATCTATAGCGGTTTAGAAAAGACGTTTAATAGATTTTTAGGGGGGAAAGTATCAAAAACAATTCTTGAGAAACGTTTAGCAGAATACGTGAGAAAATCATTTCAGAGCAAACTGTTGTAAAACGTTTAAAGGTGAAGGGTAGCAGGCGATTTAGGGGTTTAGGGAATATGTACGAAGAGCAGTAAAGAGTAATGGATGAAGGATGTTTAGCCCTCTAAATAGTTGCCTAAGCGTTTAGGAAAGTACATGAAGAAGTCTTAAGGGGATACGGTTACAGAGCATTTAGGGAAAACATGTGAAAAATATTTAGAGATGGGGGATTGCAAACGTTTACCAAAATGTATGAGGAGCATAAAGGAGTAAACATGAATATTTTTTAGGGGTCACATATTATTTAAGGGAAATGTATGAAGAGTGTTTAAGGGGGAACATATGAGTATTGTTTATGGGTGAAAGGTTGCAGAACCTTTAAAGAATATGCACATTTAGGAGTGAACGTTTAGATGTGAATGGTATTAGAACGTTTGGGGGTGTAATGAGGCAAGATGTTTAAGGAAAATCTATAAAGGAGCATTTATGGGTGAACGGCTGTAGAATGATTAGAGAATAAGTACCTTTACGGGAGAAGGAAGCAAGATGATTATGAAAGATGTAAGAAGAGCGTTTAGGGGTAAACGGTTGCAGAACTATTAGAGAAAACGTATGGAAAGCGTTTAGTTGGAAACGTATGAAAAACGTTCAAGAGCAAACGAATGATGGATAATTAGGCATTAACGTATGAAGAACGATTAACCGGGAAATATAAAGAGAATTAAGGCGGAACGTATGAAAAACAATTAGGCGGGAACGTATGGAGAACGATTAGGCGGAAAATATGAAAGAAATTAGGCCAGAACGTATGAAGAACGATTAGGCGGGAAAATATAAAATGAATTAGGCCAAAACGTATAAAGAACGATTAGGCCGGGACGTATTAAAATGATTAGGCGGGAAAATATGACGGGAATTAGGCCGGAACGTATGAAAAACTGTTAGGGGGAAAGAATGAACTTTATTTAAGACGAAACGTGTGAAGAACGATTAGGCGAGAAAATATGATAAGCTATTAGGCCGAAACGTGTGAAGAACGATTAGGGGGAAGTATGATGAACATTTGGGAAGGATCGTATGAAGAACGATTAGGCGGGAAATATAAAGGGTATTTGGCCGGAACGTATGAAGAACGATTAGGCGGAAAATATGAAAGAAATTAGGCCGGAACGTGTGAAGAACGATTAGGGGGAAGTATGATGAACATTTGGGAAGGATCGTATGAAGAACGATTAGGCGGGAAATATAAAGGGTATTTGGCCGGAACGTATGAAGAACGATTAGGCGGAAAATATGAAAGAAATTAGGCCGGAACGTGTGAAGAACGATTAGGGGGAAGTATGATGAACATTTGGGAAGGATCGTATGAAGAACGATTAGGCGGGAAATATGAAAGAAATTAGGCCGGAACGTGTGAAGAACGATTAGGCGGAAAATATGAAAGAAATTAGGCCGGAACGTGTGAAGAACGATTAGGGGGAAGTATGATGAACATTTGGGAAGGATCGTATGAAGAACGATTAGGCGGGAAATATAAAGGGTATTTGGCCGGAACGTATGAAGAACGATTAGGCGGAAAATATGAAAGAAATTAGGCCGGAACGTGTGAAGAACGATTAGGGGGAAGTATGATGAACATTTGGGAAGGATCGTATGAAGAACGATTAGGCGGGAAATATAAAGGGTATTTGGCCGGAACGTATGAAGAACGATTAGGCGGAAAATATGAAAGAAATTAGGCCGGAACGTGTGAAGAACGATTAGGGGGAAGTATGATGAACATTTGGGAAGGATCGTATGAAGAACGATTAGGCGGGAAATATGAAAGAAATTAGGCCGGAACGTGTGAAGAACGATTAGGCGGAAAATATGAAAGAAATTAGGCCGGAACGTGTGAAGAACGATTAGGGGGAAGTATGATGAACATTTGGGAAGGATCGTATGAAGAACGATTAGGCGGGAAATATAAAGGGTATTTGGCCGGAACGTATGAAGAACGATTAGGCGGAAAATATGAAAGAAATTAGGCCGGAACGTGTGAAGAACGATTAGGGGGAAGTATGATGAACATTTGGGAAGGATCGTATGAAGAACGATTAGGCGGGAAATATAAAGGGTATTTGGCCGGAACGTATGAAGAACGATTAGGCGGAAAATATGAAAGAAATTAGGCCGGAACGTGTGAAGAACGATTAGGGGGAAGTATGAAGAGCATTTGGGAAGAATCGCGTGAAGAACGATTAGGCCAGAACGTATAAAGAATGATTAGGCGGAAACGTATGATGAACGATTAGGTGGAAAGTATGAAGTACGTTTTGGGCGGAACGTGTGAAGAACGATTAGACGGGAAAGTATGAAGAACGATAAGGGCGCAACGTGTGGAGAACGATTAGGGGGGAAAGTATGAAAAACGATTAGGGCGGAACGTGTGAAGAATGATTGGGCGGGAAGAATGAAGAACGATTAGGGCGAAATATGTGAAGAACGATTAGGCCGGAACGTAGAAGAACGATTAGGCTGAAAAGAATGAAGAACGATTAGGGCGAAACGTGTGAAGAACGATTAGGCCGGAAAGTAGAAGAACGATTGGGGCGGAACGTGTGAAGAACGATTAGGCGGGAAAGAATGAAGAACGATTTGGGCAGAACTGTAATGCTATCCGAAACAATTGAAAAGATCTTTACTCTTGTAATTAAATAACTTGGGCCAACGCTTATTACTCGTACTAGCAAAAAATACTTTAAAAAAATGAAATTTCCATTTCTTTTCATAGGTTCCAATTCCAAAATTCAGTCTTATGAGAAAATTTGGCAATTGTTACTTACTCTACAGTTAGATCTATCTGAATCCGAATCACAATTATTAAATACTATGCTTTTAAAATAGTTTTACATTATTAGAAAGTCCTAAGCTAATTGTTGTTGGTAAATCGACACACACGCGCGCGTGCCCCTCAACAATAAATACTATATAAATTTTGTAAGCTATAAGCCTGAAGTTAACTCCTTTTGTAAAGAGTTTTTAACAAAACGTTATACATTAATAAGTAATTCTTACCAGGGACTTAAAGTTTTAAATAAATTATAAAATTCTCCAGCATATCCGTTTAGTACATGCATTTGTACATTTATACGTGAACTTTTAAAAGTGTTTCAACAGCAGGATCTTAATTGGATTATGTCCTAAAACACTACTTTAACTTAATTTATGCTTAGAAGTTATTGGTTGAGCAAGGAATCCGAACCATTGTAATGCTGAGTCAGCTCCACAAATTATCTAGGTCTAGTATGGTAATTTCTGTTTTGTGAGCGGGAAACATTCTTGAATATCGCGTGTTAGTTCGCCTTGCTGCCGGTAGGTTTTCAGTGTCGGTACAAGAATGGTCGATAACATCTGCCGGTGTAAAGTTCCAATGGAAAATTTATTTTTATTCTCTATATCCGGACACGAGATAGCATCGTAATGGATTTAATGTGCTTGAATTACCTGCACAATGGGACGTTTAATATTAAATAAGCTCATTAACCTTCCCCGGTCTTGTGTCCCTCTATTAAAAATAGTCTACCGTAAAGCTTTTAAATCAATTCTTAAAATTAAATTATAAACGTCTGCTTAATCACAAGCTCTAAAAAAATCTATAGGGGCAAAATCGTATATTAAAAAATCCCTTTGGAATGTTGGTACATCTCTCTTCGCCTCTTCCCAATATCAGGATATAATTGACATTTCTTTACGCCAACCTAATTCCATTTGACCAATTATTCCTAGAGTGTTACTGGTAAGATACCTCTTTATAAACCCAACAGTGATATCATGTTCCCTGTTTTTTATAATGTAGAATGATATAATAATGTACAGATAGACGTGCCTAAAATATCTATCTGATTACCCACGCAATATATTAAATTATTAACTAATAACAAAACCTACGAACGAGATATCGGCATCGCGACCAAAAGAATGCAAAACATCGTCTGATAGCGACAGCGTTTCAACCCTGGCAAACGAAAAAATTCCCTTAAATATTTGTCGTGTTCTAAGACGAAATGACTGCATCAGAATCGCTCTAAACACACGTTTTAGTGTGAAAAGTTTAAAAAATGTTGGGTGCAACCACTTTCTTAAAACATTTTTCTCCAGGCATTTCACTTGCTAAGGACGGCTCTGCTTAATCCTACTTGTAGGCATATGTCTTCCTCGCCCTTCGGAGGCGACATATACAACCACAACCATCATCCACTGTCAAGCTCAGTTGCCCGGTTATGGAATTGTCCTCCGACAGATTCATAAGTCTTTTATCCTCTTTCTCCGAAGATTAACCTACATTACATTCGACCTCTTTCCCATCACACGAGTTTTTACTCTTTGTTTTAATTTTTAATGAATGGATTTGGAGCAACAAGGTTTCAATAGTAACAAAAATACATTTGCAAATGTGTGAATTGGTAAAACGTGGGCAGTGAATCAACTTATATCCATTTTGGATAAGTTCTTGTATAAAGTATTATTGATCAAATAAATGGTTTAAAAGTGTTAGTCGTACTCCTTGCAACATCAGGAACCAAAGCCTAATTGGTGCGATGTTTTTAAGTCGCATCCAGTTCAATCGCGAGTATAAAAAAATATTACTTTTGTTTTTTAAAAGTATAGAATTTTTTATTAATCGACAACTGAAAAATTATTACAAATTCAATTGGCCAGCTAGCCGTTATAAACAGAAAGGCAAATAACAAAAATATCTAACATGAGTATATTATATCCTAGGCGCCACAGAGCTGAACTCAACACGTCGGTCTCATTGTACAATTAGATTACTTAATCTGTCAATTAACAAAATATTAGTACATTTAAGCGTCACTCTCATGTTGAATAGTATTACACTTTTCATCCGCTTTATTGTGAAAAGTGTAACGGAGAAAATTATAGCTCTTCTATCCAACGCCCAATTTAAATCACAGTCTCTTTATTTGCCTTTTGAGCTACCGAGTCAATATGTTGGGACCAGTTCAACCTGCTCTTCAATGTCATCCCGAGGTAATTTGTAACTTGTAGAGGTTTGAGAAGTTTAGAGTCACAGAATATTTATGGTGTGCTATCTTGTGGATTTTTTCACGACTCACAATCACATCAGTGATATGGCACCACGAGTAGAGTCTCATACCCCTATTACAGTCTTCTCCATTTCTGGTATGTTGCTGCTTGTGGTCCATTGCGTTACGTCATCAGCATAGCAGAGAAGCTCTTTTCCTGGTTCTCTCTTCATTTATCCAATCAAGTAATTTATCATAATGTTGAAAAGTACAAGGCTGAGTAGGCCTATAGCTCCTTGCGGGAGCCCTCTTTTTTGTTGGTGTAACCTGATAGAAGATAACCCTCGCATCATCATACCGGACCCTCAAAAATCTTTGTGACAAAAAACTGTTGAGTCACTGAAACAACTGTTAAGCCGGAGTTATTTACATTAATCAATTTGTTCATTTTTCGGCTAACCGTATCATAAGCACTCTGAAAATCTACAAACCAGGCCAGTAGTGTCATTTTACGTTGGAAGCTAACCTTGTCGAATCGTGAGAGCTTTTAATTACCTGATCCGTTGTCGATCTGTGTTCTCTGAAACCTGCCTACTCATAATCACCTGTACCATGTTTATTAAATAGGGATTGAATGCGATTTTTTACTATACGCTCTTTGAATTTGAGAGATCCGAGGCCGATAGGTCTACAATCCTTAATTTAACTCATACCATTTGCCTTTTCGTGTTGTGGGATAATTTCAGTCTTCCTCCATGCATCTGGTACTCCAAAGCGCCAAGGTGGCAATAATAAATTACTATTATATAACATTAATATTAATTAAACAGTTTGGCATAGCCCAAGAGCTTTCGAGAATCTTTATACTGTAAACCTAAATATTAGTTGACGAAAATTATATAATTTTGTATTAAGTTTTAGTTGAATATAGGCTATATCTCGGATCGCTATATAAGGATCGAGTTGCCTAGCTCAATTGTTATTAAATATAATTAAGCAGTTGGTGCCAAATCACTAAATTTTAAATTTAAGAAGATTATTTAATTGTATATTTTAATGATATTTATAAAATTGTAAATAAAAGTTATTCGATCAATTTATAATGTTCTTTTAAAATATCTATGGTGCATATAGAGTTATTTTGTTGCGTAGACAAGGATGTCTTTCTGCGTTATTCGTGATGTCGGTCTATATCGCTACCAGCTTCCGATACTTGGGTCTTGAAGCTTCATCTTAAAGATTTCATTATATACTCAATAATTAAACATTTATTAACCACAATTATGTAGTAGCTTTGAATAGAAATACTTATATGCTTTTCTGGATACTCTCTTGGTATCACTTTAGGAATTCCAACCTTGCAGCCCCGTGACTTCCTTGTCCTGCCAATGCTGACTTATATTTCGTGTTTCCCCTGGAGTCTCAGTTGTTTGTTTATAGTATTTATTGTTAAATTGGAAGTAATATTGGTTACATATGTATTTGATTAGTGTAATGATACTATTTATTGTGTTTTCTTTCTCGTTATTGTGTATAAGTTAATTTCTTATTATTTCTATGGTTTCTTCTATCGGGATACTAGGGTACATGTTGGTTATGTCATACCTAATTACTTTTGTGTTGCTGTTTGTTTCTATGTTTTTTATTTTATTAATTAATTCGTATCCATTTTTTATATGGTATGTGTTGTTGATATGTATTTTAGATCTTATTATTTGGTCTAGTATTTTTGCGATTATGTAAGATGGTGCTGTTTTGAAATTAATTAGTGGTCTAAATGGTGTGTTGGGTTTGTGGATTTTAGGTATGCCTGTTAATATTGGTGCACATGGTTTGAATGGGTAAAGTCTTGTGTGGTATTTTAATTAATTGTTATAGTTTAGGGTATTTCTGTTTGTCACTATTAGGTTGTTTATTGTATTAAGGTATTTGTTAGTTGCGTCTGGGATTTGTTAGTATTTATTTTCTTGTATGTGGTTTGTCATTGAATTGATGTCTTTGGTATATTCAATTATTACTGGTATGTTTGTTTTATCTGATTTTAATATTAAGTAGTCGTTGTTTTCTAGTTTTTCTTTGAGTTTCATAATTTCTTTTTTGTTTATATATTGTTTTGTTTTTTGGCTTTTTATTTGGTTACTTTTATTATTAATGGGTTTTCTTATGTGTTCAGTATTTTGGTGGGTAATTTTATGGATGTTAGATTCTGTGTCAACTATTAGGTTTTATATTATTTGGTTTTTGTTAAAACTGGGTAGGTTATGTATATATATATATATATATATATATATATGTGTGTGTGTGTGTGTGTGTATATATATATATATATATATATATACACACACACACACACACACATATATATATATATATATATATATATATATATATATATATATATATATATATATATGTATATATATATATATATATATATATATATATATATGTATTTATATATATATTATAACCCTAGTTATTTTAAAATATAACTTTTCTTTTAGGTTATATATTTAATTACCTTAACATTCTTTTGTCTCACCTTCAGGATTCTAATTAATTAACACCAATATCAATTTTAACATAACTTGCATTTATGCTTGACACTTAATTAACACACATTATACCCATTGTTCTTAATAATATTTGTGACAAGATTTACTCCTTAACTAATATTACAATTACAAATAAACAAAGGTGGACTCTTGAGGCTTTAGCTTATTATTACAATAAAGTTTAAAATGACAGTGTTAATTTTTCTTTCTCTGGGGTCGTTATTATGGATCTTTTTTTATAAATTAGAACATGGTGAAAAATAAACTAGATTATTATTTTTTACTAAAGTATTTAAAATTGTTCTGAATTTACCGTTTTTAAAGTTATGTTGGCTGATTTTACTGAAATAAAAAAGATAGTACTTTTTGTTTGTCTAATCCTTGGATCTTGACCGTTGATACTCCTTCAATGCACATTCACACAACTCCTTTAATTTTCCTAATTCTTTATTACTTTAGTTACGTCGCACGTTTACCTTTTAAATTATACAAATGCAAATACAAAAATTTACATTTCCCTTAATTTTACTAACACATTTTAACCCTAATTAACATTACTGACACTTGCTCCCCCCCCCCCAATACATCTGCCCTCTTCTGAAGTTCTTCCAAGACTCCTTGATCACTTCCTTTTTCAACGCCGCGTCATCTCTCCCCCCTAACTTATTTTAGTTAAATTGGTTATTCCCATAACCATCTACAAAGACCTTTCCGCAACGGTACATTATTATAACCCAGGTAATTTGGGAACTATCTTAAAATAGTTGAACCCTTCTTTTGTTAAAGATTCCCCAGCCCCTTTATGACTACTTCGAAATAGAACAATGGTTAACCTGGTCAGTAATTTTAGGAACTATCTTTGTCGCTTTGGCTTAATATTTCTTCTGACAATTTTTTTTTTTTTTTTTTGGAATAGGCTGCTGAATTTATTCTTTAGCTTCAAACAATATGTTATAGAATATATATATATATATATATATATATAGTCTGTAAAAAATATATATACTGTATATATATATATATTTTAGGTTCCACTTTTCTGAAACATTAGCTAATAAAATACTTAATATTACCAAAATATTAAATTCCTTTTATAATCTGTGTTTTTTTAATGAATTTTGGAAAACCTATACAAAAAATTTTAATTGAAAAAAAATTAATGAATTTATATAATAATTGCTTACATTTTGTATAAGTCCGTTTAAATTTATCTAAGTCAATTACTTTAATTCACTATACAAGCTACACAATATCTCCAAAATATTTTTTTTAAATCAATCTACAATATCTTTCGTAAAGTTAATTATTTAAATAGTAGTACTGTAATAGGTTTCAAAATACTTTATTTTACTAGCTACAATTTCTTTTCACAGGACTCACCGTTCGAAACATTGGTTGTTATTGCCGAAACACTTTGTAAATAACGAAGATCCTGGACACCCAACTTGTTGACCAGCTGAGCAGTCGAGAGCTACCCAATAGTTACTAATATTTGTTATAAGATTTCTTAATTAAACACGCTTTCCTTTCAAATCTCCTTCTTACACTTTATTTACTAAGAAAATTACTTTCTTAAATCATCCAAGCAAGTTATAATGTAAACTGTCACAAAACACTATTCTATAATAATATTCTACTGAGATTGGATAAAGTAGGATGGTGTTCCCGTAGTTTTATGTTATTGTGAAATTCCATGAATTCTTTTAATGCATGCATTATGTTAGAGAATTATAACATTTTTAATTAGTTTTTCTTAATAGCCTTGTTGGTAGACAACTACCGCGTTTTAAATCTATAGCATCTATCCTGTCACTACGTACTTATAATAATAAATAGGTGTTGTATAGGTAGCCTTTGGGAAACAATCAATATTATTTTACATTTAAATAAAAAACAAATTAGTCAACAAACAATTTATTTGTTACCATTAATTTATTATGTTAGTTCTAAGAAATAGCCACTGACCAATAAAAAAATACTGGAACATTAGCTAATGTTTAAACATTATAAACGTAATAATAATTTTTTCTCTCACCATCGAGTTCTCTATTCATTCAAACTATATAAAATTTTCGTTTAAAAATTGCACTTGAGGAGAACACATTTCATCAACACACTAAAAAATCATATTTGAACCATCAATGACGTGATTATGTTCCCACTAGCGCCTATTCTGTTTGGACGACAAAGCTACGCAGTAAGTTAAAAACGTAAACAAGAACAGGGAAATGTAGTAGGGCCAAGGCCACACTGACTTCATTACACTTTATAGCATGCGTGTGTCACGTGGGCGGTTAAATCCAACAACTACGTAACTTGGGACTTTTAATCTTGCTCTGTTTTTATCTTCATTACGCAACCAGTTGATAAGACATCGCAGTACTTACCCGTTCGTAATTACGTATAACAAAAGAAACTTTCTAAAAGTAACAATTTCCCATTAATGAAAGTAGAGTTTAATTTCTACTTAAGGTTGAAAGATTTAAATTTGACTACTATAAAATTTATTTTAAACCTTTAATATAATGGCTTATAAAATAAAGTTTAATATTACCCACATATAGTGCCCTCAGTGGGTTATCTTGGGACCAATGCTGCACACGCGTCTGTAACAAAACCTGCCTTTTGTTTCCTTGTGCTATGTTAAAGAAAACCGGAGATATTTACTGTACTCCAGTCAATGAATGATTTCCCCTCAGAAAACTATGAACCTTCATCGATTTACATTAAGATTGGTAAATAGTTAGAGGGTGCCTTAAGGATCAAAAGTGACACGCTTGCGCTTTTACTCTGCGGGTGAACCCTCTTTTCGGGGGTGATTTTTTTATAAAAAAAAAAACAGGAATCGATAGAGGGACAAATTCTAGGCACGTTTTTCTATGAAGTTTTTTAAAGTAAGTTATTAATACAACTATTCTTTGAGCTTAGCTTGTGAGGTTATGTTAAAACAAATAAAAGGCGTACACAAAACTCACAAATTAATCATTTATTGACTCATACGTGTTTCAATAACAAAATCATCATCATTAGTGACTGCTGGTACTACAAACTGTAACAACTAAGGTGAAAGTAAGGTCACACTTCTATATTTATCTGTCAAAACAACAGTTATTAACAATACTTCAAACATTATACATCAAATAGAAATTTTATCTATTTTTATTCCTAGTGTCCTCTGAAATATATAGGCCAAACAAAAGAAATATTAAAACTAGGGCAAAAGAACATTTTTCCCACGTTAAATATAACAGACTAGACAAATCTGTGATGGCGAAACATTGTTTAGAGGACGGATTTAAAGTAGACGATGTAACCCTGTTAAAAAGCGTTGTAAAGTGTAATGAATTGGATGCATGGGAAACAAATATTAATACGAATAAAAATAGTATTGTAAATAATGAGTCAGGCCCTATGCAAAATTCTATATTAATGTAAGTAGTGTGACACAAGAAAATTTGATTGTAACCTTATGGTTAAAATCTTGAATAATAATAACACTGGAATATCAATTATCTATTTTGTTTATATCTAATCATATGTATGGTTAAGAATTTTATTGTAATTAATGAGTCAGGTATAAAATTTCTATTTGATTTATCATGTTTGTAGTATTGTTAATAACTGTTGTTTTGGCCGGTGAGCGTGGCAACGCCCACGGTACAAATATAGAAGTGTAACCTTACTTTTACCTTAACTCCAAAAAGCCCTGATCCCATATTCCTACCTGCAGCCAGTGTCGCGTGACAGGCGCCTGCAAAACCAGGTGTCACCAAACCCCTTCCTTCTGTGACTGACTGACTTTTACCTTAGTTTTAAGCTAGAGATTGTAGTAGCAACACTCACTGATGATGATGACTTTGTCATTGAAACGCGTATAAGTCAATAAATGATTAATTTGTGAGTTTTGTATGTCTTTTATTTTTTTCAGTTATTAATGGTTGAAAATGTTAACGTCTCGTAAAAATACGCACGTTTTTAAAAACTGTTTTTTTACAAATAACTCTAAAAGTATGCGTATTTCGAAAAATGTTGTTCTTATCAAAAAAGAAGCTAATAAAACAATGAAGAGATTTCTTTTGAATGAGTGTTGAAAGTTGAATCTAAAGCGACTTGTAAGTATATAAATGGATTTTTTTGTGAATGCTCGAATACAAGCATTTTTAGGTTAAATAACGGGAAACCGAAACATTTTTCAGCAAATACCTATAGAAGACTTTTCATATTACTGAAAAAGACCATCGAGTGAGCTCCAAATGGAGTTTATAGCACTAAAAACTAAGCAGCTTACGATGAAAATAAAATGGGACTCTCGACTTCGTTGAGAAAAAGTAAAAATTAAACCTACGTAATTTCCACTAAAATTAAAATTAATAATATCCCTGTAAGATTTACTTTATTTAGTGTAAGTAATGAGCTGAAAAACTTTGACTGGTTTTGAATGCTTATTTTTGAAAAAAGTACGATTTAAAACAAACAAAATTTTCCTACTTTGTCAAAAAAATTATTTTTTTGAAAAAATATCTCTAATACTACTAATTATAAGTGGAAAATGGTTATTAATAAAAATGTAGGTTTTTTTATTAACAAATATTTTGATTTTTTTTATTTATGTAGGAAAAAAACTTGGAAATGTAAATTTTTTTTTGTGAGGATTATATGACTCGAGCCCTTTAACTTGTCAACTTTAAAAAATAATAAATTTTAAAAAAATAGAGATATTAAAAATCTTATAGGTCTTGAAAATTTGTTTAAAATGGCTTTTGTATGAACCCGTTAGCATAAAAAATAACAGAATTATAGTTGAAAAAACTATAACTCCAATCGTATTTGTATAGAAAAAGTTTAGGTGAACACATTTTATAAGTGTAATATCACATATTACGTATATTATTATTATTTATACATACATAGGTAAGGTGAATAGTAAGGTAAGGCTTCAAAAATTAAAATAAAATATTTCATAAGCAGTGAAAAAGTTTCTGAAATATAATATTTTTACCTACAGAAATATTATTTCTTCATTAGTTACATAACTAGGGGTAGTTTTTAAGGGTTGATATTTCCCATTAATATTTTAATATTTAGTAAATCCAATATTTATAAATCCACAATTAAAGCTGGTAAGAAATATTGTTTTTATTGATTTCAGTAAAAGGGATCGAAAATTCACAGTATATCAAGAAATTATATCATAAGCAGTAAACAAGCGTTATGTGCATTGGTAATGTGCGATTCAATATTTCATGGAGGTAATACAAACTTTCCATCATTTTCAAGTTCAGGGGTTGTTTCTAAGGGTTGAAAAATTATTGGAAGTCCTTAATCATGGTTCAAAATGTTATAAAATGTCTATTCTACATAACTAAATAATATTTCCACCAATAGAATGGTTAAATTAGCATGTTTTTAATTTTTTGCAGAAGCGGGGTTTTTGCCCCTAAAACTAAAAAACACTTCTTGATCCCATATTACTTTTTAAGTTAAGGGTGAAATAACTTTAGTAAATAATACACACAACATCTAATGACAAATATTTTCATTCTAGCCTTATGTATAATTCGTTTACAAAATAGGCCTAACCATCCTCAGGGACATGAAAATACATACTCCTATGTATTGTCATGTCTCTGAGGATGGTTACTTTGTAACCGAAATGTACATAAGGCTAGAATAAAAATATTTCTGGTTAGAGGTTGTGTGTATTATTTATTTTTATTAAACCGCAGTAAATTATTCCAAATAATTAGTGGTAAAATAAGCTTGAGTCCATAAAATTTCGTGAAAATCGAAGGCGTTTCAAAGATTTCTGAGGTAATACCATATTTTTACCTTTATATGGTGGACTATTCGTACTTAATGAAATTGCCTTAAAACGGAGATTTGCTTACATAAAAAAGGCGCTAGTATCAAATAAAATTTCAAAAAATTATATATGCATTTCTGTATTTCATATGAGTGATGTACTATATGGTTCAACTTTTTTTTAAATCATCAATCAAACAATTTTTTTTTTAATTCTCACATGAGAATAACTGTTCTCGGCGGAGCTGTGAACAACTTTGTAAACATGAACCATAGAGAATTATATTAAAAACGCTATTTTCAGCTGAGCTTCTAACGTTAATTTAATACCTAACCTTATCGTGTAGTCAACAGTTGAAATTCTGTTTTTTTCCTTCTCATGGCTAAAATTCATTGTTTTCTAATAATTCAAAAAATACCAATTTTCTACGGATTTTTTTCTCTAATTGTGTTTCGGCTTGATTTGTATGGATGATGCCGTGCAAGTTTTTATAAAAAAGAAGCCGTTGTGACTTTGAAACAGGTTTACTTAATTAATCACATGAGCAATGCCCAATTTGCTTACTCTTCTCATCTGCCAGATCAGGATAGATCCATGAGAACGCAATGCCCAATTTACTTACTCTTCTCATCTGCCAGATCAGGATAGATCCATGAGAACGCAATGCCCAATTTACTTACTCTTCTCATCTGCCAGATCAGGATAGATCCATGAGAACGCAATGCCCAATTTACTTACTCTTCTCATCTGCCAGATCAGGATAGATCCATGAGAACGCAATGCCCAATTTACTTACTCTTCTCATCTGCCAGATCAGGATAGATCCATGAGAACGCAATGCCCAATTTACTTACTCTTCTCATCTGCCAGATCAGGATAGATCCATGAGAACGCAATGCCCAATTTACTTACTCTTCTCATCTGCCAGATCAGGATAGATCCATGAGAACGCAATGCCCAATTTACTTACTCTTCTCATCTGCCAGATCAGGATAGATCCATGAGAACGCAATGCCCAATTTACTTACTCTTCTCATCTGCCAGATCAGGATAGATCCATGAGAACGCAATGCCCAATTTACTTACTCTTCTCATCTGCCACATCAGGATAGATCCATGAGAACGCAATGCCCAATTTACTTACTCTTCTCATCTGCCACATCAGGATAGATCCATGAGAATCCTGAATAATCTACCATTTTACTATCTCACTTCCATTCGATTAAATCCTACTTCATTAAAATTTAACAACAAAGCTAAGTAAAAAATTACAATAAAAATATTGAAAAGAACCCCAATACCACAAAAATAATCAAAAATAACAAATAAAACAAGTTACTTAAGATTAAACCCTTATGTACATTTCGATGACCATGTCATCATCATCAGAGGGTCTTGTTACAAAACACGATGATGATCATTCTAGTTTGTAACTTCTTGTGTGCTAGATTGTGTTTTGTAACAAGACCCTCTGATGATGATGACATGGTCATCGAAATGTACATAAGGGTTTAATCTTAAGTAACTTGTTTTATTTGTTATTTTTGATTATTTTTGTGGTATTGGGGTTCTTTTCAATATTTTTATTGTAATATATTGTACCACTGTGCTCTTGATATTGTGTAAGTAAAAAATAACAATCAACTCTCGAATTTCAAGTAACTGAAAATTCTCGGAAAAGGAGGAATATGCGCCAGCAAATAAATTTCAAAACTATTCAACCATTTCTAATCTCCTTTTGTATTTAATTAAATGTTGTATTTCAAATTCAAACAAATTCAAAAAATGTTTGTTTTTCACATATAACAATTGAACAATAAAATACACTGAAAACGTTTTAATAAAAAATTAACTTCATAAAGAAATACATCACACAAAGTTGGCAACTTAAGGTAAAATTATTAGAGTTTAAAAGGTTACAGTTGAATTAACAAGCTTCAAACATCTAGCTTAATTGTAAACCCTGTTTTATAGTTTGATTTACTTTACAATTTAAACGCTTTCTGCTTTTGTTTCAATAAATTCAATTTGCCTATTAACCTAATGTCTCTAATTTTCTTCAGAACTTTATGTTTCTGAATTTATAGATGCTCAAAAGGAAATAGGCGATCCTTTTATTAGTGTTTCTTTTAAAACGTACTTAAATACGAAATATGTTTTTTTTTAGTTTCGTAAGTCAAAACAAGAGAATGTTTGTCGAGAGCTAATGAAGATATTTGGAACTTACCACTGTAATGGCTTTCCTTTCAGGTTACTTAATGCCCATGCCTTTAATTTATTTCTGCCTTTACCCAATACTTCCCATAACCTCTTTCACTTCTGGTGTTATCTTACTTCAGTTTATATTTGTAACTTTTGCCCAAATTTCCTAAAAGGGAACCACTCAAAACACAACAAAAGGTATCTAATTGTTTGCTTTGATACAATTAAATTTTTGTTGAACTAGGGAATGTTAAACGTTTTTTTTTGAACGTTTTAAAACAAATTTAGGAGCAGAAATGTTCTGAAAGGAGAATTTGTATTTAAATAAAAATATAGAAATGCAAACAAACCCAAACTAATTCTAGTTGTTTTTTTTTCAAATTATTTCTATTAGAACAGACACTCTACGAGTTCGCCAGCTGTCCTGTTTCACCATTAACAAATACAAATCTTACACCATGCGCCGTTTTCGATTGCAACATAAAAAGTCAATAGTTCTATTAAATACTATAGTGCCAACGATATGCCGTTATCTAGTAAAAAAAAAAAAACAGCACACAATAAAGTGGGTGAGTATAAAAAGGACTCCACCGTTTCCTGTTTACAAATGTCAGCCTTCACCTAGTTCCTTGACCGTACACGTGCGTTTAGGCGCCGGTATAGAGCGAACGCACACGCACGCACGCACATCCACTGAACCGTTTCGTCACACAGCGTCGTTGGAATGCGCCACGTTATCGAGTGGTTCAATGGTCTCAGATCTTGGTCTTACTAAATACGTTGTTCTAACAAGATCACAGATACTAATACTGGAAGTACGACCGATAATATGGTGTCGCCTGTCAGAAGGGTGCGGAATGAAAAGGCTTTTAAAATAAAAATATAACCTTATCTAGCTGAACAGAATAAATACAAAAACACAAAACATCTGTAGTAACAATTTTATACATTTGTATTCAGAAGATTCAAATCCAAAGTAGGTAATCCTGATATGATTATCCAAGTGCTTAAGAAACAAAGCTTTCCACTTTGCAAATCTATCTGGGAAAAGGTGCTTTCCAACTGTCTGCGGGAAAAGCAATAAAGCTTTCCATTTTGTCTGCAGATCTATCTGGGAAAAGGTGCTTTCCAAGTGTCTGGGGAAAAAAATAGTAAAGCTTTTTTTTCACTTCAAAAATGTATCGTGTTTGGGAAAAAGACAATAAAGCTTTCCACTTTGTCTGCAAATGTATCTGGGAAAGTTGTTTTCCAAGTGTCTGGTAAAAAGATAATAAATCTTCCCACTTTGTCTGCAAACGTATTTGGGAAAACAATCTTTCTAAGAGTCTGAGAAAAAGACAAAGCTTTCCATTTTGCCTGGAAATGTATCTGGGAAAATTGCTTTCCAAGTGTCTGGGGAAAAGGCAATAAACTTTTCCACTTTTACTGCTAATGTATCAGGGGAAAGGTGCTTTCCAAGTGTCTGGGGGTAAAAATAAAGTTTTCCTTTTTTTCTGCAAATGTATCTGGGAAAAGGTGCTTTCCAAGTGTCTGGGATAAAACAATAAAGCTCTCAATACGGGCTTTAAAAGTAACAAAGTGCAAAAAATTATTAGATAATTAAAAAAAAATAATATCTTTAAAACCCTTTTTATTAAATGCTTTCGTATTCCCTGTAAATTATTTCTGTAAAATGTACCTATAAATAGTACCATATCTCAATTATCAAACAAATGTATTTAATTTTTCTTCTCTTGAACAAAGTTATCAGTGGACGTCGTATAAATGTTACTCTTCGGATGCCAACGTACTTTTAATATTACTCTATATTAGACTATATTTATATTAGACTTTTAATATTTCTTTGTAACCCCTTTCAAACATTTTGTTAGCTGCCTGTGTACTTTCAAAAAAAATATTTATTTTTAAAATTGTAGGTAGTTCAAGAATACATTTTGTTTACTTTATTTTTGTGTAAAAAAATAGCTTTTAAGTTCACTTTTTTCTAAACTTCATAGTTTTACATTTTTTAACTAAATATCTTTGTCAAATTATACTCGTAGAAGTTGACAGTATCTTACGAAACCATTTCAAGACACACAATTATACAACGCTAGAAATGTTTCTTTAGCTTAGAAACGTTTCTTGGAAACTGTTTGGTGGTGAACACAAACCATGACTTCGTATTTACCTATTTTGATTACCAAAAAACCTTCCTCTAAGAATAATTGTTTCTATTTATATGTATATATATATATATATATATATTGCAGATTGCTCTTGTCACTTTCTTGAGAAAATCTTTTATTGTAAATTTTAAGAGTATACACGGTTTGCCTCTTTGATGGAATTTGCCAGTTTAACCAGGTTCTGTTCGACCTATTTAGAATATTTTAACAGCTGATTAATTTATTTTGTACACTTGTACACTTTGAAACGATGGAGTAAAGTAATTGCAGACATACATCGGATTTCATTTTGGTTAAAATTCGTTTTTTCCTGTCTATACAAATTTAAAATTAGTTGTGTTTCTGATGATCTAATTTATGGTTCCTTTTTTCGTTTTATAACTTATAAAAAGGTCGTTTAAATGTATAATTAGGTTTCTTCTACTTATATAACATTTATCAATTTAACAATTTGTGTCTGCTTCATATTCCTTCAGTTGTTTATCATATGTTCTATTTTTTGGTTACCATTTTCTGGCTGTATCCAGATTTCAACCTGTTCTTGAAAGACCTGTACCATATAATGTTTTCTTGTTCTTTTCTTTTCACATACGTTGACTTCCAACTGTTTAAAATTATTTAGTGATGTTTTACAGATCTCAATGTCATTCAGTGTGATGTCTGCCATCACTGTTTAAAGAGTTTACAACCACTATTTTGTAAATGACTTCTCTTCTTTGAATTCCTAAAGCTCTCATCCCCAATATTTTCTCTAATATGTTAAAAAATGTTTGTTGTTATTTCAAAAATAAATCGAGTACTCCTCTTTCAGAGTGAACGCCAAGCGAAAATACGTACATTTTTGCGAAAATAGTAAAACAAAATATTGGAAACAAGTTACTTAAAAACTGATTTTATCAATAAATCATTTTCAGTTTAAAAACGTTATTCTAAATCAGCCAATAAATTAAATCGAACAAATGTTTAAGTTTTTGAAAAACATGAAAGAAGGCGTCATTTTCATACTGGCGTGTGATTTTATGAAGTCATGTGATTCCTTACTGTCATGTGATGGCTTACACTCTGCAGATGGGCAATGACATGCAATTGCTCACTGTCTCCAACTGCCGAATGTCATGTGATTGCTTACTGACATGTGATTGGATAAAGTCATATAATTCCTTACTGTCATGTGATGGCTCACTGACTGCGGTTGCGCGTTGTCATGTGATTGCTTACTGACATTTGATTGTATAAAGTCACGTGATTCTTTACTGTCAGGCTATCCCTTACTGTCGATTGCTTACTGCCAAAATATTGCATATTGGTATGTGGGTGCATATCGGCCCGTGGTCGCTTACTATCACGTGATTGCTTACTGCCACGTGTTTGCTTACTGTCATATGATTAAATAATGAAACGGAAGTCCTTGCTGTCACATGATTCCTTTTTGCAACGTGGTTGGATAAATACACGTAATTCCATAGCGGCAAGTGATTGCTTACTGGCACATGCTTGAATGTCACGTGACTGCTTACTGGCACATGCCTGCTTATTGTCATGTAATGGCATACTATCATGGGGTTGTGTACTGTCGTGTAACTACTTACTGACTTCGTAATGTCACGTAATTGCTTACTGCCACGATTGCATAGCGGCATATGCTTGCTTAATGGTATGCGGTTCTTTACTGCACGTGATTGTAAAACGTCACGTGACTGCTTACTGTCATATGATTACATAATGAAACGGAACTGCTTACTGTCACTTGATTGCATACTGGCACGTGGCACAGATTTATCAGTTTCTTAATATTTAAAGACTAAATGTTGTCAAATAAATTGTAATTCCAGATAACGTTACATTTTTTTGTATCAACAAAATACGTAAACAGCCTGTATATCGAAAGTCTCCACATTTTGTGATCTTCTTTAACGTTCAAATATCCGTTATAAAACCTACGATGATATTTACATAAAAACACATTGCATAAACGATAATATTTAAAATACTATAACTCGACGTATCTCATCAATTTAGCGTATTTGTGATCATCACGTGGACTTTTACTGGTTAACGGTTAAACAGAGTCTTATTTGAACTGTTTTTAAAAGGCTTATACTAATCATTATTTGCAAGAGGCTTATTCTAATAACTGTTTGCAAGATTCTTATTTCAATAACTCTATACAAGAGGCTTATTCTAATAACTGTTTGCAAGATGCTTATTCTAATAACTGTTTGCAAGAGGCTTATTCTAATAACTGTTTGCAAGAGGCTTATTCTAATAACTGATTGCAAGAGGCTTATTCTAATAACTGTTTGCAAGATTCTTATTTCAATAACTCTATACAAGAGGCTTATTCTAATAACTGTTTGCAAGAGGCTTATTCTAATAACTGTTTGCAAGAGGCTTATTCTAATAACTGTTTGCAAGAGGCTTATTCTAATAACTGTTTGCAAGATTCTTATTTCAATAACTCTATACAAGAGGCTTATTCTAATAACTGTTTGCAAGATGCTTATTCTAATAACTGTTTGCAAGAGGCTTATTCTAATAACTGTTTGCAAGAGGCTTATTCTAATAACTGTTTGCAAGAGGCTTATCCCAATAACTCTATACAAGAGGCTTATTCTAATAACTGTTTGCAAGAGGCTTATTCTAATAACTGTTTGCAAGATTCTTATTCCAATAACTCTATACAAGAGGCTTATTCTAATAACTGTTTGCAAGATGCTTATTCTAATAACTGTTTGCAAGAGGCTTATTCTAATAACTGTTTGCAAGAGGCTTATTCTAATAACTGATTGCAAGAGGCTTATTCTAATAACTGTTTGCAAGATTCTTATTCCAATAACTCTATACAAGAGGCTTATTCTAATAACTGTTTGCAAGAGGCTTATCCCAATAACTCTATACAAGAGGCTTATTCTAATAACTGTTTGCAAGAGGCTTATTCCAATAACTCTATACAAGAGGCTTATTCCAATAACTCTATACAAGAGGCTTATTCTAATAACTGTTTGCAAGATGGTTATTCCAATAACTCTATACAAGAGGCTTATTCTAATAACTGTTTGCAAGAGGCTTATTCCAATAACTCTATACAGGAGGCTTATTCTAATAACTGTTTGCAAGATTCTTATCCCAATAACTCTATACAAGAGGCTTATTCTAATAACTGTTTGCAAGATTCTTATTCCAATAACTCTATACAAGAGGCTTATTCTAATAACTGTTTGCAAGAGGCTTATTCCAATAACTCTATACAAGAGGATTATTCTAATAACTGTTTGCAAGAGGCTTATTCCAATAACTCTATACAAGAGGCTTATTCTAATAACTGTTTGCAAGAGGCTTATTCCAATAACTCTATACAAGAGGCTTATTCTAATAACTGTTTGCAAGAGGCTTATTCCAATAACTCTATACAAGAGGCTTATTCTAATAACTGTTTGCAAGAGGCTTATTCCAATAACTCTATACAAGAGGCTTATTCTAATAACTGTTTGCAAGATGCTTATTCTAATAACTGTTTGCAAGAGGCTTATTCTAATAACTGTTTACAAGAGGGTTATTACAATAACTTTTTGCAAGGGGCTTATTCTAATAACTGTTTGCAAGAGGGTTATTCCAATAACTCTATACAAGAGGCTTATTCTAATAACTGTTTGCAAGAGGCTTATTCCAATAACTCTATACAAGAGGCTTATTCTAATAACTGTTTGCAAGATGCTTATTCTAATAACTGTTTGCAAGAGGCTTATTCTAATAACTGTTTACAAGAGGGTTATTACAATAACTTTTTGCAAGGGGCTTATTCTAATAACTGTTTGCAAGAGGGTTATTACAATAACTGTTTGCAAGAGGCTTATTCTAATAACTGTTTGCAAGAGGCTTATTCTAATATCAATAAACTAGTGGTAAATTAACGAAGAGCTTAAAGCCAATGTATTTTAAATTCTTGTTTATGCACTCACACACGCGCACGCACGCTCCACTATGCTAAAAGGACATACGGGATTCTCTACTAGTACAATATTCTCCGTCCGGTGTACCTATTCTTTAAATAACATATCTATTTCCGGCTTAGACAACCTGAAAGATTCCGGAAGGGTGGAAGAGGAAGTGACGACATGACGGGATATAAAAATACCCTTCAATCCTACTGTTATACTAAGATTTCTTCATAAATAACAATTTTTTCTGAACATTTGCTCTACGCATTTGTACCGTATTTTCTCTAAACTTAGATTTATTTGTAGCAATGTTTTCTTACTAGTCTATTATATTTTTTTTTTTTGTTATAAGATAGTACAAAATTATAAGTTTTAGCATTTACCTAATACCAGCACTAACTGAATATTTTATGTAAGATTATTTCGGTTTTAATTACACTATCATTTGTGAAGTCATATTTGTAGAATGTTTTTAAACATGGTAGCAAACGTTTCAGAACTTGAAAACGTCCTAAACGTACAACTTCATTTGTTGATTAGACTTACTTATTAATGAAAGTGTTTTAACATTTTAAAATTCTGATGAGAACAAGTTTAATCATAGTAGATTTAAGTAAAGCCCCAATAACAGTTAAAAATATTAAATAAGACTAGACCTTTCTGTATGGAACACACACTAAGAGATGGGGTGGGGGGAGTACTACCATGTATGAATTTTTCCAATCATGAAAAAAATTGTAAAAGTAACTTATTTAGAACTGTGACAATATTATTACTGTTGTTTTTATTATAATTATCTATTGTAGATGATTTTAGTTTACGCTTCTACTGTGTTATTATTGTTACTTGATTTATGTTTGTTTTTTTCTTTTCCGTCACTAGTTTTTTGTAGCGCATTAAAAGGAGGTAAAAGAAATAATTAAATAGATAAACAATTCTAATCAATTATGTATAGTACTTTTTGCATTAAATCGCTTCATAAATGTGAATTAGCTGAAAATTTAAAAATTCTTTTCATGTTATTTGAGATTCACTTCAAATTTTTCGGGTCAGGTATAGACCACTTAGATGTAGTAAAGTTTTTGACGGTTTTTACTTAAAGTTTTGATGGAAATCTGGATTTGGGTTATATATAGCATCTACTTGATAATCTACTCTGTTCACGGAGTGAAATCAGTCCTTTCAGAAAAATTTTTCACTTTCTAGCTAACTGCATTTATACCATTTTTTTTTATTTTGTAAACTCAATACTTTTCGAGCGCTTTACGGTTGAAGCTACATTTTTCATCGAAAAAGCGTGCTTTTAAACGCTTTTCGAATTACTCAAAAATTTAACACACAAAAAAGACTACACTTGGCAAAAATGTAGTTTGTAAACGATGAAAAAGATTGGTTTTGGTTGATTACTGTAGACACAATAAGGACCGAGCTATTACTTGTTGTTAAGAGTAAACTTTTGATTGTGAAATGAAAATTATGAAACCTTCAACCTTGAAATGCTGGAAAACGGTAACATTCTCGGGGAAACCTCATATGTTCTTTTTTAAAGAAGCAGTACAAAAAATACCTTTACAATGAGCAGTGGTAAAAGTCTTTCACACTAAAATTAAAAGACATTATGACAAAAATTGTCAATTTCTAATATTTTTTAGACACCCTCGGCATTACCAGACTAATTGGAAATAGTCGTAACCCATTTACAGATTACCTTATTTGGATACTGATAATTCAGGTGATTTGACCGATTTTGGAATACTTATTTCTGATAAATATTTTGACTGAAAAGTTAATGCAAGACAAAAACGTTTCAGTTTGATACGTTACCATAAATTTGCTCGACAGACCCTCTGAGGATTGTAATTAAAATATTTCTTTTTATATTTAAATTAATTCCGTCTAACAAAGGCTTGAAAGAGAACGATCGACAAGGTTTTACAATACTGATTGAACAATAAGTTTTGTGCACTCACATTTGACGTTTCTACAGTTACATTTTAGGTTAGGTTTTCTACTTTATAATTTTGATTGGTGTTGCTTAGTACAAGACAGACAAAGCTATTCAACACTACAGAACGTGGACAACAGTGATATCCGTACATCAATACTGCCAGCTGGATGTCAAAACATGCGTTTTGTAAGAAATATTTGTCATAAATATCATTCTCACGCTAATATAAATCCAAATACTGGGAAAGTGATAGTTTTAATATGATCTGTTGACCGTATTCTAAAAGTATTGTTTTTGACAACGCGTAAAAACACACAGCTGTAATGGATGCAATTATACAGGCCTACTGACAGAAGAGTTAGGTGGTTCTAACTAATTCTGTGTCTAATTTTGCCACGTTCCAGCATAAAGCCTTCCTGGAAAACAACGACTACAGTAGGTTGACGCACAATTCTATGAATATCCTTCTACACGTGCATTATTATGTGGTAGACATTGACCACTTATGACCATATTTTTTTTTTACTAGACACGTTCCCTTCTGTGATATGAATAATATCCGTTTTGGAAACGGAAATTCATTAAATAAAAAAAGTTATATAAATACAAGTGTTTGGTCATTAAAGAGAAGTGAAAAATAGTAAACAATTTCGACCCTTTTTTTGTATGTTTAAATTTACGGGTTGCCGTCTATAAAGACTTGGAAAATAATAAATAACATACTACTTTATATAGACACAAGTATTTAATTTTTGTCTGTAAAACATAGTTTTTACGCAACCAAAGCTCAAAAAACTATAATTTATAAACAATTGTTTTACGCCGTAGGAAATAAAAATAGCACTATTTTAGGCAGTAAACTGTTGCACCAATAATATTAGAAATATTATCGGGTAGCAGTACTACTCCAAATTAGCCCCTTGAACAATCCCAACAGTAACGGCTGATAATTTCTTCTTTATATGTACTTATTCTACCTCCTACACTATGGTCAAATCTAATCTAGGCAAACACCTTACCCAAATGCCAACAGTACCATGGAATAATTTCCTCTTTATCTCTACTCATCCTACTTCCTCCATTATGGTGCAATTTACTCCAAGCAACCACCTTGCTCAATGCCAACAGTACCAGGGGATATATTCTTCTTTATCTCTACTCATTCTACTTCCTCCATTATGGTAAAATCTACTCCAAGCAACCACCTTGCTCAATGCCAACAGTACTAGGGGATATCGTTTTCTTTATCTCTAGTCATTCTACTTCCTCCACTATGGTACAATCTACTCCAAGCAACCACCTTGCTCAATGACAACAGTACCAGAGGATAACTTCCTCTTTATCTCTAGTCATTCTACTTCCTCCATTATGGTGCAATTTACTCCAAGCAACCACCTTGCTCAATGCCAACAGTACCAGGGGATATATTCTTCTTTATCTCTACTCATTCTACTTCCTCCATTATGGTAAAATCTACTCCAAGCAACCACCTTGCTCAATGTCAACAGTACCAGAGGATAACTTCCTCTTTATCTCTAGTCATTCTACTTCCTCCACTATGGTACAATCTACTCCAAGCAAACACCTTGCTCAATGACAACAGTACCAGAGGATAACTTCCTCTTTATCTCTAGTCATTCTACTTCCTCCATTATGGTGCAATCTACTCCAAGCAACCACCTTGCTCAATGTCAACAGTACCAGGGGATATCTTTCTCTTTATCTCTAGTCATTCTACTTCCTCCATTATGGTAAAATCTACTCCAAGCAACCACCTTGCTCAATGTCAACAGTACCAGGAGATATCTTCCTCTTTATCTCTACTCATTCTACTTCCTCCACTATGGTACAATCTACTCCAAGCAACCACCTTGCTCAGAGCTAATTGTACCAGGGGATATCTTTCTCTTTATCTCTAGTCATTCTACTTCCTCCATTATGGTAAAATCTACTCCAAGCAACCACCTTGCTCAATGTCAACAGTACCAGGGGATATCTTTCTCTTTATCTCTAGTCATTCTACTTCCTCCATTATGGTAAAATTTACTCCAAGCAACCACCTTGCTCAATGTCAACAGTACCAGGGGATATCTTCCTCTTTATCTCTACTCATTCTACTTCCTCCACTATGATACAATCTACTCCAAGCAACCACCTTGCTCAGAGCTAACTGTACCAGGGGATATCTTCCTCTTTATCTCTACTCATTCTACTTCCTCCACTATGGTACAATCTACTCCAAGCAACCACCTTGCTCAGAGCTAACTATACCAGGGGATATCTTTCTCTTTATCTCTAGTCATTCTACTTCCTCCACTATGGTACAATCTACTCCAAGCAACCACCTTGCTCAGAGCTAACTGTACCAGGGGATATCTTTCTCTTTATCTCTAGTCATTCTACTTCCTCCATTATAGTGCAATCTACTCCAAGCAACCACCTTGCTCAGAGCTAACTGTACCAGGGGATATCTTTCTCTTTATCTCTAGTCATTCTACTTCCTCCATTATGGTAAAATCTACTCCAAGCAACCACCTTGCTCAATGTCAACAGTACCAGGGGATATCTTTCTCTTTATCTCTAGTCATTCTACTTCCTCCATTATGGTGCAATCTACTCCAAGCAACCACCTTGCTCAATGTCAACAGTACCAGGGGGTATCTTCCTCTTTATCTCTAGTCATTCTACTTCCTCCACTATGGTACAATCTACTCCAAGCAACCACCTTGCTCAGAGCTAACTGTACCAGGGGATATCTTTCTCTTTATCTCTAGTCATTCTACTTCCTCCATTATGGTAAAATCTACTCCAAGCAACCACCTTGCTCAATGCCAACAGTACTAGTGGATATCGTTTTCTTTATCTCTACTCATTCTACTTCCTCCATTATGGTGCAATTTAATCCGAGCAACCACCTTGCTCAATGCCAACAGTACCAGGGGATATATTCTTCTTTATCTCTACTCATTCTACTTCCTCCATTATGGTAAAATCTACTCCAAGCAACCACCTTGCTGAATGCCAACAGTACTAGGGGATATCGTTTTCTTTATCTCTAGTCATTCTAGTTCCTACAGTATGGTTTAATCTACTCCAAGCAACCCCTTTGCTCAATGACAACAGTACCAGGGCATATCTACCTCTTTATCTCTAGTCATTCTACTTCCTCCATTATAGTGCAATCTACTCCAAGCAACCACCTTGCTCAGAGCTAACTGTACCAGGGGATATCTTTCTCTTTATCTCTAGTCATTCTACTTCCTCCATTATGGTAAAATCTACTCCAAGCAACCACCTTTCTCAATGTCAACAGTACCAGGGGATATCTTTCTCTTTATCTCTAGTCATTCTACTTCCTCCATTATGGTGCAATCTACTCCAAGCAACCACCTTGCTCAATGTCAACAGTACCAGGGGGTATCTTCCTCTTTATCTCTAGTCATTCTACTTCCTCCACTATGGTACAATCTACTCCAAGCAACCACCTTGCTCAGAGCTAACTGTACCAGGGGATATCTTTCTCTTTATCTCTAGTCATTCTACTTCCTCCATTATGGTAAAATCTACTCCAAGCAACCACCTTGCTCAATGCCAACAGTACTAGTGGATATCGTTTTCTTTATCTCTACTCATTCTACTTCCTCCATTATGGTGCAATTTAATCCGAGCAACCACCTTGCTCAATGCCAACAGTACCAGGGGATATATTCTTCTTTATCTCTACTCATTCTACTTCCTCCATTATGGTAAAATCTACTCCAAGCAACCACCTTGCTGAATGCCAACAGTACTAGGGGATATCGTTTTCTTTATCTCTAGTCATTCTAGTTCCTACAGTATGGTTTAATCTACTCCAAGCAACCCCTTTGCTCAATGACAACAGTACCAGGGCATATCTACCTCTTTATCTCTAGTCATTCTACTTCCTCCATTATAGTGCAATCTACTCCAAGCAACCACCTTGCTCAATGCCAACAGTACCAGGGGATATCTTTCTCTTTATCTCTAGTCATTCTACTTCCTCCATTATGGTAAAATCTACTCCAAGCAACCACCTTGCTCAATGCCAACAGTACCAGGGGATATCTTTCTCTTTATCTCTAGTCATTGTACTTCCTCCATTATAGTGCAATCTACTCCAAGCAACCACCTTGCTCAGAGCTAACAGTACCAGGGGATATCTTTCTCTTTATCTCTAGTCATTCTACTTCCTCCATTATGGTAAAATCTACTCCAAGCAACCACCTTGCTCAATGCCAACAGTACCAGGGGATATCTTTCTCTTTATCTCTAGTCATTCTACTTCCTCCATTATGGTAAAATCTACTCCAAGCAACCACCTTGCTCAATGCCAACAGTACCAGGGGATATCTTCCTCTTTATCTCTAGTCATTCTACTTCCTCCATTATAGTGCAATCTACTCCAAGCAACCACCTTGCTCAGAGCTAACAGTACCAGGAGATATCTTTCTCTTTATCTCTAGTCATTCTACTTCCTCCATTATAGTGCAATCTACTCCAAGCAACCACCTTGCTCAATGCCAACAGTACCAGGGGATATCTTTCTCTTTATCTCTAGTCATTCTACTTCCTCCATTATGGTAAAATCTACTCCAAGCAACCACCTTGCTCAATGCCAACAGTACCAGGGGATAACTTTCTCTTTATCTCTAGTCATTCTACTTCCTCCATTATGGTAAAATCTACTCCAAGCAACCACCTTGCTCCGAGCTAACAGTACTAGGGGATATCGTTCTCTTTATCTCTAGTCATTCTACTTTCTCCATTATTATTTAATCTACTCCAAGCAAACATTTTGCCCAATTCCAACGGTACCATGGAATAATTTCCACTTTATCTCTCTCTACTCATTCACTTTTTTCATTATGGTGTAATCTACTCCAAGTAAACATCTTCCCCAATCCCTAATGTACCGGGGAATATTTTTGTCGCTATCTCTACCCATTCTGCTTGTAACCTACTCCAAGTAAAACCCTTGCCTAATCCCTAAATTACCGGGGGATATTTTTGTCGCTATCTCTACCCATTCTGCTTGTAACTTACTCCAAGTAAAACCCTTGCCCAATCCCTAAAGTACCGAGTGATATTTTTGTCGCTATCTCTACCCATTCTGCTTGTAACCTACTCCAAGTAAAACCCTTGCCCAATCCCTAAATTACCGGGGGATATTTTTGTCGCTATCTCTACCCATTCTGCTTGTAACCTACTCCAAGTAAAACCCTTGCCCAATCCCTAAATTACCGGGGGATATTTTTGTCGCTATCTCTACCCATTCTGCTTGTGACCTACTCCAAGTAAAACCCTTGCCCAATCCCTAAATTACCGGGGGATATTTTTGTCGCTATCTCTAACCATTCTGCTTGTGACCTACTCCAAGTAAAACCTTTGCCCAATCCCTAAATTACCGGGGGATATTTTTGTCGCTATCTCTACCCATTCTGCTTGTAACCTAGTCCAAGTAAAACCCTTGCCCAATCCCTAAATTACCGGGGGATATTTTTGTCGCTATCTCTACCCATTCTGCTTGTAACCTACTCCAAGTAAAACCCTTGCCCAATCCCTAAATTACCGGGGGATATTTTTGTCGCTATCTCTACCCATTCTGCTTGTAACCTACTCCAAGTAAAACCCTTGCCCAATCCCTAAATTACCGGGGGATGTTTTTGTCGCTATCTCTACCCATTCTGCTTGTAACCTACTCCAAGTAAAACCCTTGCCCAATCCCTAAATTACCGGGGGATATTTTTGTCGCTATCTCTACCCATTCTGCTTGTAACCTACTCCAAGTAAAACCCTTGCCCAATCCATAAATTACCGGGGGATATTTTTGTCGCTATCTCTACCCATTCTGCTTGTAACCTACTCCAAGTAAAACCCTTGCCCAATCCCTAAATTACCTGGGGATATTTTTGTCGCTATCTCTACCCATTCTGCTTGTAACCTACTCCAAGTAAAACCCTTGCCCAATCCCTAAATTACCGGGGGATATTTTTGTCGCTATCTCTACCCATTCTGCTTGTAACCTACTCCAAGTAAAACCCTTGCCCAATCCCTAAATTACCGGGGGATATTTTTGTCGCTATCTCTACCCATTCTGCTTGTAACCTACTCCAAGTGAAACCCTTGCCCAATCCCTAAATTACCGGGGGATATTTTTGTCGCTATCTCTACCCATTCTGCTTGTAACCTACTCCAAGTAAAACCCTTGCCCAATCCCTAAATTACCGGGGGATATTTTTGTCGCTATCTCTACCCATTCTGCTTGTAACCTAGTCCAAGTAAAACCCTTGCCCAATCCCTATAGTACCGAGTGATATTTTTGTCGCTATCTCTACCCATTCTGCTTGTGACCTACTCCAAGTAAAACCCTTGCCCAATCCCTAAAGTACCGGGGGATTTTTTTGTCGCTATCTCTACCCATTCTGCTTGTAACCTACTCCAAATAAAACCCTTGCCCAATCCCTAAAGTACCGGGGGATTTTTTTGTCGCTATCTCTACCCATTCTGCTTGTAACCTACTCCAAGTAAAACCCTTGCCCAATCCCTAAAGTACCGGGGGATTTTTTTGTCGCTATCTCTACCCATTCTGCTTGTAACCTACTCCAAGTAAAAACCTTGTCCAATCCCCAAAGTACCGGAGGATATTTTTGACGCTATCTCTACCCATTCTGCTTCTTCACTATGGTGTAATCTACTCCAGGTAAAACCCTTGCCCAATCCCTAAAGTACCGGGTGATATTTTTGTCGCTATCTCTACCCATTCTGCTTCCTACACTATGGTGTAATCTACTCCAGGTAAAAACCTTGTCCAATCCCTAAAGTACCGGCGGATATTTTTGTCGCTATCTCTACCCATTCTGCTTCTTCACTATTCTGTAATCTACTCCAAGTAAAACCTTGCCCAATCCCTATAGTACCGGGGGGATATTTTTGTCGCTATCTCTACCCATTCTGCTTCTTCACTATGGTGTAATCTACTCCAGGTAAAAACCTTGTCCAATCCCTAAAGAACCGGCGGATATTTTTGTCGCTATCTCTACCCATTCTGCTTCTTCAATATGGTGTAATCTACTCCAGGTAAAAACCTTGTCCAATCTCTAAAGTACCTGGGGATATTTTTGTCGCTATCTCTACCCATTCTGTTTCCTACACTATGGTGTAATCTACTCCAGGTAAAAACCTTGTCCAATCTCTAAAGTACCTGGGGATATTTTTGTCGATATCTCTACCCATTCTGCTTCTTCACTATGGTGTAATCTACTCCAGGTAAAAACCTTGTCCAATCCCTAAAGTACCGGGGGATATTTTTGTCGCTATCTCTACCCATTCTGTTTCCTACACTATGGTGTAATCTACTCCAGTTAAAAACCTTGTCCAACCCCTAAAGTACCGGGCGATATTTTTGTCGCTATCTCTACCCATTCTGCTTCTTCGCTATGGTGTAATCTACTCCAGGTAAAAACCTTGTCCAATCTCTAAAGTACCGGGGGATATTTTTGTCGCTATCTCTACCCATTCTGCATCTTCACTATGGTGTAATCTACTCCAGGTAAAAACCTTGTCCAATCCCTAAAGTACCGGGGGATATTTTTGTCGCTATCTCTACCCATTCTGCTTCTTCACTATGGTGTAATCTACTCCAGGTAAAAACCTTGCCCAATCTCTAAAGTACCGGGGGATATTTTTGTCGCTATCTCTACCCATTCTGCTTCCTACACTATGGTGTAATCTACTACAGGTAAAAACCTTGCCCAATCTCTAAAGTACCGGGCGATATTTTTGTCGCTATCTCTACCCATTCTGTTTCCTACACTATGGTGTAATCTACTCCAGGTAAAAACCTTGTCCAATCTCTAAAGTACCGGGGGATATTTTTGTCGCTATCTCTACCCATTCTGCTTCCTACACTATGGTGTAATCTACTCCAGGTAAAAACCTTGCCCAATCTCTAAAGTACCGGGGGATATTTTTGTCGCTATCTCTACCCATTCTGTTTCCTACACTATGGTGTAATCTACTCCAGGTAAAAACCTGCCCAATCCCTAAAGTACCGGGGATATTTTTGTCGCTATCTCTACCCATTCTGCTTCCTACACTATGGTGTAATCTACTCCAGGTAAAAACCTTGCCCAATCTCTAAAGTACCGGGGGATATTTTTGTCGCTATCTCTACCCATTCTGTTTCCTACACTATGGTGTAATCTACTCCAGGTAAAAACCTTGCCCAATCTCTAAAGTACCGGGGGATATTTTTGTCGCTATCTCTACCCATTCTGTTTCCTACACTATGGTGTAATCTACTCCAGGTAAAAACCTTGTCCAATCCCTAAAGTACCAGGGATATTTTTGTCGCTATCTCTACCCATTCCGTTTCTTACACTATGGTGAAATCTACTCCAGGTAAAAACCTTGTCCAATCCCTAAAGTACCGGGGATATTTTTGTCGCTATCTCTACCCATTCCGTTTCTTACACTATGGTGAAATCTACTCTAGGTAAAAACCTTGTCCAATCCCTAAAGTACCGGGGATATTTTTGTCGCTATCTCTACCCATTCTGCTTCCTACACTATGGTGTAATCTACTCCAGGTAAAAACCTTGCCCAATCTCTAAAGTACCGGGGGATATTTTTGTCGCTATCTCTACCCATTCTGTTTCCTACACTATGGTGTAATCTACTCCAGGTAAAAACCTTGTCCAATCCCTAAAGTACCGGGGGATATTTTTGTCGCTATCTCTACCCATTCTGCTTCTTCACTATGGTGTAATCTACTCCAGGTAAAAACCTTGTCCAATCCCTAAAGTACCGGGGATATTTTTGTCGCTATCTCTACCCATTCTGCTTCTTCACTATGGTGTAATCTACTCCAGGTAAAAACCTTGTCCAATCCCTAAAGTACCGGGGATATTTTTGTCGCTATCTCTACCCATTCTGCTTCTTCACTATGGTGTAATCTACTCCAGGTAAAAACCTTGTCCAATCCCTAAAGTACCGGGGATATTTTTGTCGCTATCTCTACCCATTCTGCTTCCTACACTATGGTGTAATCTACTCCAGGTAAAAACCTTGCCCAATCTCTAAAGTACCGGGGGATATTTTTGTCGCTATCTCTACCCATTCTGTTTCCTACACTATGGTGTAATCTACTCCAGGTAAAAACCTTGTCCAATCCCTAAAGTACCGAGGATATTTTTGTCGCTATCTCTACCCATTCCGTTTCTTACACTATGGTGAAATCTACTCCAGGTAAAAACCTTGTCCAATCCCTAAAGTACCGGGGATATTTTTGTCGCTATCTCTACCCATTCCGTTTCTTACACTATGGTGAAATCTACTCCAGGTAAAAACCTTGTCCAATCCCTAAAGTACCGGGGATATTTTTGTCGCTATCTCTACCCATTCCGTTTCTTACACTATGGTGAAATCTACTCCAGGTAAAAACCTTGTCCAATCCCTAAAGTACCGGGGATATTTTTGTCGCTATCTCTACCCATTCTGCTTCCTACACTATGGTGTAATCTACTCCAGGTAAAAACCTTGCCCAATCTCTAAAGTACCGGGGGATATCTTTGTCGCTATCTCTACCCATTCTGTTTCCTACACTATGGTGTAATCTACTCCAGGTAAAAACCTTGTCCAATCCCTAAAGTACCGGTGGATATTTTTGTCGCTATCTCTACCCATTCTGCTTCTTCACTATGGTGTAATCTACTCCAGGTAAAAACCTTGTCCAATCCCTAAAGTACCGGGGATATTTTTGTCGCTATCTCTACCCATTCTGCTTCTTCACTATGGTGTAATCTACTCCAGGTAAAAACCTTGTCCAATCCCTAAAGTACCGGGGATATTTTGGTCGCTATCTCTACCCATTCTGCTTCTTCACTATGGTGTAATCTACTCCAGGTAAAAACCTTGTCCAATCTCTAAAGTACCGGGGGATATTTTTGTCGCTATCTCTACCCATTCTGCTTCTTCACTATGGTGTAATCTACTCCAGGTAAAAACCTTGTCCAATCCCTAAAGTACCGGGGATATTTTTGTCGCTATCTCTACCCATTCTGCTTCCTACACTATGGTGTAATCTACTCCAGGTAAAAACCTTGCCCAATCTCTAAAGTACCGGGGGATATTTTTGTCGCTATCTCACCCATTCCGTTTCTTACACTATGGTGAAATCTACTCCAGGTAAAAACCTTGCCAATCCCAATAGTACCAGTCGATATTTTTCTGGTTTAATATTCTCTGGCGTGTGTGAGTGTGTGTGTGTAGGTGTGCGCGCGCGCGCGCGTGCGTGCGTGTGCTGGTTTTTCTTATGTTTATAACCTTAACACACGAGCCAGCTCGAATATTATTGATAATAAACACTTTTATAATTTCATGTTTAATGACCGTAGGTAAAGAATTAGAAAAATAGACTTCTGTATTCTTTGAATTTGACGATAGCAAACATTTCCTGATCTGGTTCACATAACCAACACTGGAATAGAGAACTACACGCTACAAACTATTCAACGGAATTCCAACAGAGAACTATAGTGCAGCCGCCGCAGGTTAAAAGAATGCGTCGCTTAAGGAATGTGTTAGCTTAGGAGGGTCTTCACTACTCTTGTTTGTTTTAGTCTACCTAGTCTGTTTGTAAACAACTTGCTAATCTACAAATATTACAAATGGAACACGTTGTTCAACAGATATTTCTTTAAATGAATTAAAATATACCTTTTAAAAATTACAAGATTGCCATGTCTGTTAGTAAATACAAGAGAGCCATATTTGAAAATATTAGATTTATGCTGTAATTGTGGCAACACTGATTTCACCTAAGTGAAAATATACCACGAAAAAGATGACGTATCAATTGAAGTATCAAAACCAGAAGTAATTAACCACCTTGATACTACACAATTTTTAAAAATTGAGGTATGTTTTATTCAGTCACTCTCCTTAAATAATGCTAAGTTCAAAAGGGGAAGAAAAAATTAATTTTCAGTTAATGGTTTAAATCCTGTTAAAACTATTTGTCTATCGCTTACGAAAGAAAAGAAAGAATTTCAAAATGTAGACCGGAAAATTTTGTATACATTATCCCTTTAAAATAAATTAACTTAGAGAGGATAGTTTGATGAACCACTAAGGAATGTACTCAGTGGAGAAAAGGTTACATGTATTTACGGTTGAAAAAATATTTCTTAATAATAACATGAATCTGTAAATAAAAGTACTTATTTCGCTCAATATATTCGTCGAGTTTTTCTACATTTACAATTTGCCTCATGGTCCTCCCTAAACAAATATTTTTTACAATACCAAACAATATAAATATCAACAATCAACTGCGATACGTAATTTGAAGAGAGTAAAAAGATCGGTATATTGAAAATAAAATAACAATACTAATAAAAAATAGAAACGCCTACAAAGTGTAAGACCACAATAAAAAAAGAAGTATTTCATTATTACATCGCAGCATCTGAAATAAAATTACAAAACAAATAATTAGGAAAGGAGAAAGTGTAAAATAATATAATAGTTGTAAACTATTAATTAAAGTTATTGGGAAATAATACTTTAAGAATAAAACCAGATTGTATGGTGTTATTAAAAATATATAATATTTATTTAAAGAAGACAAAGTAGTTTGTAAAACCTAATACAAAGTTAGTACTACTTCCACAAAACCAGGAAGCTCATAAACTTTAGAACAATCGCTTCAAATTAAGGCTTTTGATTTTATTCTATGTCAAATAATTTGATATCCAAAACCTAGTTTTTCGGCAGTCAAGTACAAACACATTAGTATCCAGTACAAAGGCAAGCTGTGTGTGTCTATACCTACTTTTCTCGTTACGCTACCAGATAGAATCATTTTCAAAAGGAAACGGGTTCCACGTGTCTTAGGAATAATCTCACGTCTGGAATCGATAGATGTACATCATCTGGCTACTTCTGACGATGTCTTTTGAATTTTAATACTTGAAGAAGAATGTGTAATAAATAATGTAAATTTGTGTAGAATTCTGAATGGTTATAGTTGAACATCCTTACGTAAGGCTGTAACATATCTTAGTGTTTCAATGCCTTATACAGGATCAATAATACTTGTTTATAGTTTCATTTCACCCCTTCTTACATCCCACGTACAAACAACTTCGCAAGAATAATTAACAGAAAGTAGTAACCTACTGTGTGCACATTAAATAATACAAATTTTAATTACAATAAAATTAATTAAAAATTAATAATATTAAATAAATTAAAATATGTAATGTCCTGAGAGAATAAATATAAACTGGTAAGACAAGAAGCTCATGCAAAACAGATTATATTCAACCCGTTAAAAATCAAGCGTCTCAAAAATCAATCATGTAGGTAAAATTCAACCAAATCCATCGGGAGAGAGAGAGAGAGAGAGAGAGAGAGAGAAAGATTTGAGGTAGAAAGACGGATCATAAGTTTATTAAATAACCGTATTAACATATGAACAGTCCGAGTACAGAAAATAAGTTAACTGTGAAGAATGGAGAAAATGGAGGGTTAAACGGGTAACAGGAAAATAACAATACGAAATTTTATATCGACCTTGAGGTTGTATAATGTGCTGGGATTTAATAGGCTGTGGAAAACAAGGTAAGGATTTTATAAATGATACTGAGAAAAACAAAAGTTTTTTAGACCCAAGAGTGGCAAAATTAATTTTGTTCAACGAACTAATTAATTCGTGTGACCCAGTGGGTCATACGACTGGTGTGTTAACAAGACAGGTGTCTCAGAACTACTAGCATGTCAACAGGACTGCGATGTCAACATGGCTGGTATAAACGCATGAACAAATATGATGAGTCAGCATGACTGTTCTGTCAGCACGAATAATGGGTCAGTACGAATAATGGGTCAGTACGACTGGTATTATGTCAGCACGACAGTTGTCTCAGAGCTACTAGAATGTCACTAGGACTGATGTGTCAGCATGGCTGATTAAAAAACGCATGAACACGTATGATGAGTCAGCATGACTGTTCTGTCAGCACGAATAATGGGTCAGTACGAATAATGGGTCAGTACGACTGGTATTATGTCAGCACGACAGTTGTCTCAGAGCTACTAGAATGTCACTAGGACTGATGTGTCAGCATGGCTGATTAAAAAACGCATGAACACGTATGATGAGTCAGCATGACTGGTGTGTCAGCACGAATAATGGGTTAGTACGACTGGTATTATGTCAGCACGACAGTTGTCTCAGAGCTACTAGAATGTCACTAGGACTGATGTGTCAGCATGGCTGGTTAAAAAACGCATGAACACGTATGATGAGTCAGCATGACTGGTGTGTCAGCACGAATAATGGGTCAGTACGTCTGGTATGTCAGCACGACTGTTGTCTCAGAACTACTAGAATGTCACCAGGACTGCGCTGTCAGCATGACTGGTATAAAAGCATGAACACGTCTGATGGGTCAACATGACTGGTGTGTCAGCACGAATAATGGGTCAGTACGACTGGTGTGTCAACACGACAGGTGTCTCAGAACTACTAGAATATCACCAGGATGGCGTTGTCAGCATGGCTGGTATAAACGCATGAACACGTCTAATGAGTCAGCATGACTGGTGTGTCATCACAACAGGTGGGTCAGCAAGAATAATGTGTCAGTATCACTGGTGTGTCAACTAGACTGGTGTCACTCACTACAACTGTTTGGTCAGCAAGACTGGTGTGTCAGTAGGGATGGTGTGAAATAGTCGTATAAAATCTAAATACGATTTTTTACGTTGACTAAACAATTGAAATATAGATTCTGGATAGTAATTGTAAACTAAGCAATTTTTAGTTTAAATATGTTAAGTAATGAAGTTGCCTAAAATCTCATAGAGAGTTAATTTTCTTACAATTGTCTTACTTGAAATTAATCTAGGCTTTTGCGTTTTGAATAACCTTTATCATCAAATTACAGATTCGCTGTCGGATCTGTACAGGAGAAATAAACAAATTGTTTTAAAATCGAAAGTCCAATTTATAATACGCGTAATCCTATTCAAATTAAACAAAGCAAGTGACTCTATTTTATTGATATGTTTTTGTACAAGAGATCAGCTAAGAACCCCAAATGGACACCATTTTGCTACACCTCATTAGTCAGGTTATTAACTACAATACAAGAAAATTGAATTTGTCCAAATATACGAGAGGAGTTTTGACTGCATTTATATTAGCCTGGCAGCTATCATAAAGTAAATAATACAGCGTAGCCTATTATTAAGACTTATGACCGTGTTTTGGACTGTTTAAATTATGCCTCTGTTGAAGCTGGCAAGATAAGTTGAAACGGAAGTGACGTAGTCATCTAGAATCGTTTCTTCTTCCTATCTGTTCTTCGTGGAATGGGGCTGACTGATGTTTCAAAATTCTGTTTAACATATGGGCTGTCTTAGAAGCTTGGGAAGGAGCTATGTAGACCAATTTTTATTACTCAATATCTACTCAATCTTTAAATAAAAAATTACTACAATAAAAATTTTTGTTACATATTTAATTTTTTTAAAAAATATTGACACCGGAGTTTTGTTAATTTGAATTTCAAAGTTAGGTTATTTTCTGTGATTTAAATGTGAGGTCATGCGAGTGTGTAAAAAAAAGAGAGAGATGCTACAACCATATGCCTTTTTACATTATTGTTTTTTAACATATAGAAACAATAGAAAACATCTCTCACACACGCGCACGCGCTCCCCCACACATAAAGAGAGAAACTGATACATACAATTCTTCTGGACTCTGTTGTAGACGAGTCTGCAAGGAAAAATAATTTCCCACTACATATTCCCTTCAAACAAACTCTTACAATTACTCTACGCTTGCCGATGCCGGTAATGTTAGTAATTCTGGTTAGCAAGGAAAAAAATTGGTTGAAAATTGCTTTAATAATTAACGAAATAAAGAAGATAAGGCTCACATTTTAGCAGCTATTTTGAAAATTTGAGTATATCATGTATTTTTTACATCGTTAAAATACACTAGAAATAACAGCCATTGTATTTATTTTATTAAGGTTAATCAAGTTTTCCCCATCACATGCCGATGGATACAATGTCCGAAAAATAAGATTTTAAGGATAGAAATCAAGTTTTCCTCAAGACAGGATTCATTGCAATAGCCAGTGTCTATGCTCTAACAAAGTAATGTTTTATTTTGTTGTAACATGAAAGTTAACTAAACAAAATAAAATGTGTTGATGAATATAAAAAGAAAACTTACCTGTTGTGACGTCATGTCCGGTGTAAACCGGTTAAAAAATTATTTTGTAATGTTTACGAAACTACGAGTATAACTGCCATTGTTCGGAATCAAGTTCAGGCTTGATAGTTTGAATTTGACTAATTCTCGGGTATTATTTAAATGTCAATCACTCAGATGGTAAACTATTTCGGTGGCAGTTGTTGAGCAAAGAAACACCGGTCACTTCCAGCTGTCCCATCCTCACAAAAACTATTTCCTAGGCTGTAGGCGCCTTTTTTTGCCAAGCGCGCCATGAAGTTTTACACCCAGTTGGAAGGTAGAAAATCCGTTAGAAGTGGATGTAAGATAATAATGATGTTGGTATTTTTTCTATAATATGTTTAGTTGTTTTTTAGTAATCAGGTGTAATTTTTTGAACTATAACAATTACAAATTCCTGTTTTTATTTTATTATTTACATATAAAGATTATAAGAATCACAGAAAATGTAGACATTTTAAAATGCCAAAACTCTAAATGCCTTTGCAATATGTTAACGAATTTACGGGTCTCACAATGTATTAATATCACAATTTCCATTTTGAATCTGAACAAATTTTAATTATCGTTTTGAACGAAATTGAAATAACTTTAATTGACAAAAGTATTAATTTTGAAATATTTTTTGTAAAAATACACTAGCTCTACCATAATAGTATTTATTTTGGTAAAATTAATATAAATGATGTATATAATATATTGTATATAATATAATGTATTATATATTGTGTATAAAAATACACAATAATATTATTGTAATATATTGTTGTGGTAAGATAATTTAATTTCCTTGGATTTTGTCATTCTTAATCGAGGAGATTTAAGTTGAAAGCTATTAAAATTACGATTTTGCAAAGTTATAATAAAAATATAGGCTATTTAAAAAAAATCTAGACAAAACATTTTCAAGTGCATAAAGTGCGATTTTTATCAATTATAGGTTGAGTCAAAGGGTCAATTTGCATTGGTTTTGTTCAACTGGCTTTAATTTTTTGTTTATGTATTTGTTTTAATCTCACTAGGTATTGACATCTGGTCCTATTTAAATGAGGAGGAGAATATCTAGGTTTTGGTTGCAACTAAGTGTGGAATTTTTCTATTACGTTGTTAGCAAAAGGCAAGTTAGATTCATATTTAGACTAAGCCAGGAGTCTTTGCTGAAAGCTTGCAACCTGTCGAAATTCTACATTGAACAAACATGGTGCAATGTTCTACGAAAGTGGTAAAACTGACGCTTGGACTGGATGACCTCAGGAAGATATTTTATTTTCGGAGCTATGATCATGTTAATGGCAGACTGCAACTGGTTGCTGTAGTTAAACATAGGTGTCACATTGAAAATACAAAAAAATCTTGAATCACAATATTAACGGCATAGAAAGTTTTGGGAACGGATGCCACTCCAAAGGATACAACCAAGCTTCGTATGGAAGATAACTGACCCGCCAGAGATCATATATGGTTAATCTAAATGAATAGTACAAATTGTAAACCATATCCCAGCAATACAACAATTAAATTAGAAAGGGTCCCCTGAGAGAACAATACAAGAATCCCCAAAACACAAAACTGTCTGTATGTCTAGGGGTCTGTATAAATTTACATATTATCAAAGCAGAGGGTAACCGAAAAGATAGAGAGACTTAATTATCTTTAACAGAAGAAATTTCCAGAAACAAAAGGATGTTTCCTGTAAGGAGGTGGTTCTTGGATGCATCACATGTAGCAAAATGTTGGAAGAGTTCTAAATGTTAGGAGAAACATACAATGTTCCAGGAATTTTATAAAGGACAACGTATCTAAGTTCAATTTATGAATTACGAAGCTGGAGCTTCAAGAATAGTTTTAAGTATGCCAAGTTATACAGAACTTATAAGAAATATAGTCAGAATTAGAGGTTAAAATTTAATACGTTTAATATATCTCGAGTTCAAATAGTTGCACATTTACTAATGTATTTGTAAAAACAAATAAAAAACATACACAAAACTCACGAATTAATCATTTATTCACTCAAACGTGTTTCAATAACAGTCATCATTATCAGTGAGTGTTGCTACTGCAAACTCTAACTTACAACTTGAGTTGTAAGTTAGAGTTTGCAGTAGCAACACTCACTGATAATGGTGACTGTCATTGAAATGCGTATGAGTCAATAAATGATTAATTTGTGAGTTTTTTGTATATCTTTTATTTGTTATAACATAACCTCACAAGCTAAGCTCGAAGAATAGTTGTAATGTATTTGTGTTAATTTAAGATTACCGAAGGAAATATTGTTTTTATATATGTTTTATTTAATTTAAAAGACTAAAATTTATGTTCAATTTTTAACTATTTGACTAAAATAGTTGTAATATTAGATATTTCCAGATTTATTAAATATATTTACTTTAATTTTGTATAGTTTTAGCATTTATCGCAGGTGTATTTTGTAAATAACGAAATAGGTCAAATAAATATATAATAATTTTCACGAGAGTAATAATAAATATTTGAAATTTTATAAGGCTGTTAACTTTTGCTTAATTTTAGCCTACACAGCGCAGTAATTTTTCGACCTTCAGTTTTATGGATGAACTAAATACGGCTAGAATAATTTTATTCTAATAGCAAATTATATCCCATATTAAATTATGTCTAATGTTTACAATAACGTACTATGTTAAATAGAAAGCAAACAAATATTTGAAATTTTTATTGTGTCAAGTATTCTGTAGTCCCTTTGAAGCGTAAAGTAGAGGGCATTTTTTAAATGACAACAAATTACACAAAGAAAACTTTTAATTATATTTAAGAATTATAAAAACCAGGCTTTCAGTCTTTCGGTCTATTTTAAAATGAATTTAGGAAAAATGTCTTAATGGACCGGATTAAACAATATTATTTGTTGAAGAAAGCAAGTTCATGTTTTAATATACATGAATCTAGCCGTAAAGTATGACAAACATTTCAAACCGTGTTTTTAAATCTTTGCTTCAGTAGGAATCACTTAGTTCGGACTTAAATGTGTAGATGTCATTGGTGTTTGAATGAATAATTCTTTATCAGCTTGGTACACGGGCATCAACCACTCGCAGTAGGGTTTCTCTGTAGACGCCAGGTACACTGCGTGCTTCGTATGTTTTAACCCTCTTCAATGACAAGAGCTTTATGCCCCTACGATGAGGATAAATCCTCTTATAATACAAACGGAGATTCTGCACCTTGATTTTCTGGGGAAAATTTTAGCAGAATTGTTGATAATATCAAAGTTTATTTTATAAAAATGCATGGACTGATCCAGGATTTATTTTTGGGGTGGGGACAGTTTAAGGGAATCGTGGCCATCGGGAGGGAGGCTAGCGCGTCCTGTAATATTCCGCTAGGCTAAATTTTCCTATAATATTATGAACATTTTTTTTTATCTCAGATATATATTATTTATCTTTTAATCTATTCACAAATACGAAGGATTATAACAAATATGTATAAAAACGTTGTGTAGGCTTGGGGCTAGATATGTATAAATGTGGTTTAAAAAATGTTATAGAAAATATATTAAACTATATGCAGAAACTTAGTGTGAGGACATCTTTCTTTTCCAGAAAATCTATTTCTATTTACACTTTTGTATATAATTTTCATTTGTATTACATAGTGATTAATAAAGGCGGGCACAATACATGCAAGTAAAGATTATTGATATTGTACAGGTGCCTCCATTGTGTGCAGTGATTAACCTATCCAGAAAGTTTCTAGCGTAAAGCAGTTGGTTTCCTGTAAAAGTAGACAGTTAGAGATAACGTAATAAACATGTATGTAGAATCTGAACCGGCATTTTGTTCTTAAGATATTTTATGACAATTCTATCACAGTTTAAGGACGACGCAACTTGTATGTACTCAAAATTAGTTAGCACAAGATATCAGATGACCGTCGGCCACTTGAGGGTTAGTTTAATAACGGTAGGGCAATTTATATTTGACAATAGTTTGTATAGATAACAACATTTAGCTAAACTAAGTTAACACAAGTTGCTTTATCAAACAAAAGTTACGCAACATTATACTAATGGCCCATTACAATCCCTCCTTCATGAATCATAAGTTTTCAATAATAGTTGCCAATGAATAGTTTACATTTCAGTTACATTTTTATTTAATTCAAAAGGAAAATAGTATTATTCTTATATAGATTATTGACTGATCACAGACAATTTTGTTTTTTTAAAACACTCAACGATTCGAATTTCTTTCCGAAATATTTTTTCAAGAGCTCAATTTTAATGAAATTATTATAAAACATAACATACTATTTATATACATAGCATTATATAAAACATAATAAAAATCAACAAATTATAAAACCCTTAATAAATATCCATTTACAAATCAAATTTGTTTTCCAAAAAATAAATTTCGGAAAGAATATTGAAACGTTGAGTGTTTTAAAACGGCAAAATTGTCTGTGATCTGTCATTAGCCTATATAAAAAAATTAATAGTTATTAACAAACATTAAATAAAAATATTAGGAAAATAGTAATTACATATTGTGAATAGATCCTGTCATCAATTGTTTTCTCCAAAAAGGCGATTCATATGTCCTAGCTAGTGGGTGGATGAATATCGCTGACGCAGATACTTCGATCTTTTGTCTTCTGTTTGCCCTATTTCTTTATAAGTGTTATTTTACCTCTTCTTTTATTATTTTCCAAAATGTTTCTATCATTATTTTCATAATGTTGTATGATAGCTTTTTTCGTTTTTTACACATCAATTTTTCAACACATAGGCTATTAATTTCTCACTGCACAGTACAATTGAAAAGTACGATATAAATTCTACAAGTTTTTTTTAACTTGTCAAGTTGGCCAGCTGTTACAGCTACTCTCCAAACGCAAATCCTTAGATCTTATTAAGGACTCACGTACTGAGAAGACAGGTGGAATGTCCAGGTGATCCCAAAATCCATGGCTCAACCTGAGTTTTAAACTCTTAAATATATACGCACCTCTTAGGCTTATTTTACTAAACTCAACATTAACCTATCCTACAGGTGTATCCGAAATCTATGCGGTTTCTGTAGGTGTTTCTTATATCCAATTTTCCAAGGGTATCGATTAGACACCTACATAACCCCGGTAAAGAGTAGGGCCACTTCAGGCAATCACAGATAAGGCGTTTGGACACAGGAATGACACTCATTCCTTGGATGGATGGAAATAACTACAAGATCAAGGCTGTTGTGTTCAGAATCAAGTTTATAATCCGTAAGTGAGAGTGCTACCGCTATGAGAGAAGTGCTGTCTTTTTTATCATAAGATTCGACCCGAGTTAAAGATTTTATAAATAGCCGGGTCATGAAAACATTTCAGGTTGAAAACTAATGATCAGTTGGGCGAGTTGTGCATCGATGATACTGTTTAGCAAACGCAGCTACCTTCGAAAGACAAGACATTTTGCTTCTTGATTTTATAGTCCATTACGTTCGGTTGAATCTTATTAATCACATGTAAAACAACAAAAGCCATAATCTGACTAAAGTGACATATTCTTGCAAATATATATGGTCCTGTAGACAAAATAATTCATAAATTTTAAATTAGAATGTAATTCTTAACTACAACAATAAACACCTCTTGTTGATGGTGATTTTTTAGAGACCTTTGATCCTATCACTTTGAAAGTAGGGCCTAAAAGAGAGTAATCAATGCCAAGGTCAAGATCCCTGATAAAGGAGAAATTCAATGAACTCATTTTATGAAACATGCAAACCAAATACTGAGATTTATGGAAAATTACCTGATAAGCAGACCTGTCAGTAATACAGTCTAAATTGGAAGGTTATTTTGACATGTTCTTGCCTCTTAGGTGACATTTTGTTCGGGAGTAAAGAACTAAACTTAATGAACTAGTTTCTCTAGGTTTTACTTGTGTCAGTACTCAGACCTGTATCTATGTTTAGCATTGCTAGAAGTCACCAAAACAACTCTTTCAACTTCGGTTAGAATCTTGAGTGGAACAACATATCCCTACAAGATTTCAAAGCCTAGTTTAAACCCGTCATTTAAACAGTCATGACGTCAATAACAACAGGTTAGTATTTTGGTTCACAGATGGATCTAAAACGATTTAAAACCTGATGCAGGTATTTATGACGCTATGCAAGAGTCTGATGTTTTTTTTTTTAGTAGTAGGCCTATGTTAGTGCTTTCCAAGCTAGCTGAGGTGAAAAGATGACTAACGTAATCTTTAACACTTCAAAACTTTAAAAAATTATAAAGAATAGAAATGAAGAAATGATTTGATTTTATTGCAATAAACGAAAGTCAAATTAGGTGGAATATATAAAACAAGATAAAAGTACATGTTACAAGTTTTAAGTATGAAATACAAAGAATCTAATTTTGCATCAGACAGAAGAAAGACAAACCCCAAAACAAAACACGTTTCCTATGAGGTACATACCTTCTGTATGACCTTATATTAAGAGATTAAGAAAAAATATATAGAAAACGGGGATTAGTAAAAATTTAACATGATGCTTCCCTAGTGAGCGGTGTAGACACTTGGAATGACTAAGGAGAGTTGTTATACGAAGCAAATTATCCATTAACCAGGGTCGAGGAGAGGTAGGCTACATACTCTCTTCTGCCATTATCATTTAGCCCTAAATACGTACAATCTTTTATGACATCAATACATCTACTGGGAGGACAGCATAAATATATGTTGTAGCTGGGTGTATAGAAGGTCCTAAACCTCTTAAACCCACAATAAAAATATTCGTTATTTTGTTTTGAGAATTAAACAAAACATTTGTAGAAACACAAATGTAAATGTAACATTTTTAATATATCTAAAGCAATTTATTTCAAATATACAGTATATATATATATATATATATATATATATATATATATATATATATATATATATACAGTGGATATCGTATATAACGACATCGCTTAATACGACGTACCGGCTATAACGACGAAGATTCCTTCCCCTTGATTCTGTAATACCTGTTCAATGGATTTTACATCGCATATAACGACATCGGGTAAAACGACGGATTGGTTAAAACGACACTCATTTCAGGTCCGTCGAAAAAAAAAATCGAGTATAGCGACGGACCATTCTAGAAATCTCCGAACGGTAATCCTCTCGATGTAAACAAAGCTTTCTAAGAATCGCGATCCCCATTCCAATCCCGTTCCACTACAAAAATGATCAGTTCGAACTATACAGCCGAAAGTGAAATACGTATGTACGTTAGTAAAATGTCAAAAAGAAAATCTGTGTCACTGGAAGAAAAGTTTCACATTTGTTGCCGCCTGGAAAATGGTGAAACGTATAAACAGCTTTCTAAAGAACTCGGCGTTAATCACACTACAATATCCACCATCTGGTCCAAAAGGGAGACTATTAGAGGCTTAATCGAAAAGGGACATTCTATCAAGACGAAAAAAATTAAAGGCGACGCAAGAAGGAATTGAAGAGCCGTTGTTGGAATGGTTTCGGTTCCAGAGAAGTAAGAATATCCCTCTCTCAGGCCAAATTTTTACAACAAAAAGCCACCGAGTTATGGAAAGAATAAATCCAAACACCTCCGAGGGGATTTCTAAGGGTTGGATCCAGCGATTTTGCCAACGGCACAATATCGTTTTCAAGAAAATATCCGGTGAGGCAGCTGGCGTTTCATCAAGTGTATGCAGCACATTTTTGCAAACAGTTTGACCGACTATCCGTGAAGGTTACAAAGATGAAGACATCTTCAATGCAGACGAAACGGGACTGTTCTACAAATTAACACCGGATCGAACGTTGCATTTTAAAGGTGAAAAATGTAGTACAGGTATATTTTCTAAAGATAGACTTACCGTTTTAGTTGCTGCTAATATGATGGGTTCAATTAAAAAGAAGCTTTTTGTCACAGAAAATCCAAAAATCCTCGTTGCTTCAAAGGGATTAAACATCTACCAGTGGATTATGAAAGCAATAAAAAAAGCCTGGATGACGTCTAACTTGTTCACACGGTTTCTGAAAGATTGGGACGCACAGTTGGCAAAGAAAAAACATAAAATTTTATTGCTTATAGATAATTGTCCGTCCCACATCCTCACTGAAATATTTAAATTTATTAAAATAGCGTTTTTGCCCCCAAATACAACCTCTGTATTACAACCAATGGACCCGGGGGTTATACATAAAATAAAAAACGAATTTCTGGAAGCAATTTAAATTTTGTTTTATTATTCAGTCTAAAATTCTCCCCACTCCATATAAGAAAACACAATAAAAAAAAACAGAGAAAAAAAGAAAAAATATATACAAAACTAAAGACCCTAATACTAAAATATATTACAAACTAAAATAAGCACTCAACTGGGAATGTTTGTTTGTTTCTGTTTGTGCCAAGTGTTTCGGAGATCGATAATGTAAACGGAGACATAGATAATACATATGTCACTTCCGATTCATAACCGAGATAAGCTGACATTTGTTTACTACAATCTTATGTTGACACATTAGGTTTTTACGATGGTTGTTTTTTGCCGCATTAAATGGGTCAAACTAAAAAAAAACATTCAAATATAAAAGTTAAACCAAATTAAATCTGTTCATAAAACTACCTGGAATATTGTTACAGTTGAAGCACCAAAAGTTAAATTGAGATAGTCGGATTTAAAAACGACTCAGGCACAATATTCTCCAAACTCTTCTGAGCACTGACGTAAATATCAAACCTTTATACAAACGCGTATCGACAGTAGAGAAGTTTCAATTAACCTGGGAGTGAGCGTGCTGGTTAGGTCGCCATATCTAAGAAAATAAGCTAGGAGCGCATCGGCACGCTCTCTGTACCTCGTAAGACTTTATTATTCAGTCTAAAATTCTCCCCACTCCATCTTGGTTAGTACTGGATATAACGACGACCGGATATAGCGACCTAATTTTCATCCCCCCTTAAAGGTCGTTATAGACGGTACCCAGTGTATATATATATATATATATATATATATATATATATATATATATATATATATATATTAATATATATTATATGTATATAAAATTAACCCCAAGACAAACTTAAAAGACTTCCACAGTACAGTGAATCCGAAAATAGAACAATAATGGTACACCACACCTTGTGACAACGGAAATTCCACACAACTCGCAGTCTAGTACAACCCCCGTTCAGTGATGCTTGATGATAGAGATACTACCAATGTTTGAAAGTTAACTTGCATAAATACAAAGTAAGATTCTTGTTTAAGTACATATAGTGAAAGTGATAAGTGAATGACATATAAGAAAACAGTGTTGCAAACCTATATATAGGTATATATGGTATATATATATATATATATATATATATATATATATATATATATATATATATATATATATATATATAATATTTGTAGCTTTGCAACACTGTTTTCTTGTATTCACTTAACAATTTCACTATATGTACTTAAACAAGAATCTTACTTGGTATTTATGCGAGTTAACTTTCAAAGACTGGCCTTGGCTCCATCATTGGGCATACTGAGCGGGGGTTGTAGTAGATATATATATATATATCTGAGCGGCGGTTTTATATATATATATATATATATATATATATATATATATATATATATATATATATATATATATATATCCTTCATTAGGCCTACAATAATCAAGCGTTTTGTTTTCGTATGAACCAAAAATGTATAAATTGTGTACAGTGTCTATTTTCGTTATAAAGCACAATTGGGTTTCGTTATTGAACGTCTGGTATCAGACCTTCAAATAAAACCTATCCGGTGTCATATTTTTGCGTATCTTTCAAACTAAATCAGACAAAATTATTTCTGTTAAATAAAGATGCTAGAAATCTATCTATAATTAACTTTATTATAAAATTGGAAGTACCTGTGTATGTATATGTACCTGTATATGTATTTTTGTAAGTGTACACTCTAAGTGTTCTTATAAAATTCTGTTGAGGTATATTTTGTTCATTTATTTTATCATAATGGTTGATCTTCATGGCTATGCAACCTTTTACTACAAAGTAAAAAAGTAAAACCCTTTTACTAGATTTATATTGATTTTCAATGGCTATTTATAAATACAACGGAAAACACATGGGTACCATTACTTCACGAAAGTCTGTCTACTTCAAATAAGCGAACCAAATCTAGAACCTCGTGCATCCCTCAGTCTAGACCTTGGAAGATCATCATGCTTCTTCCTTGGGGTACCCAATGCTCCCAATTAAAGACAGGATACAAACCTGCACAAGCGAGCCTTAACTCTTTCTATATTGCAGTCTATCTCATTCCTGGTCTATTAGTCACATCATCTTCTCGTTTCTCGCAGAGTCCATAATGGTATACATTGATTGTTCGGTTTAAAATATATAAAAAAAGTTTTTATTTATTATAAGTTTAAACTTCCATTCCGTTTCGTTACTCCGCGAAGATAAACCCCATACTTAAAACAACTTTATTTCTATAGGTCTACTAATTGTTGTTTTAAAGTATTATACAGCAAAAGTCATTATATATTTATTTTAAGATCAAGTATAAAGGGGCTTTCGTTAAACGTTTCATTTCAAAATTATTTCTCTTTATATTTTCAGTTCACTTAAGACATAAAGTCTTTATTACTCTTGAAACTTAAAATTCAAGATCTACCTGTGCATTAAAATAAAATTAACCCCTTCCTCAATCAACCCTTAACGTTGAAAGGGGTAAAACCCACCCTAGAACAGGAAGTGTCTAGCCGTCCCTAAACGGGACAGGTAAAAATGTTGCACCGGAGTTTGCAATAGACTTGAAAACTTTCTCACGTTTTGCGTTGTGAGTTGGGATAATGGCGTCAGTATTATGTCTTGATACAAATTTTGGAAATGTATTTATTTGGAGTTATATTTTCGTACAGAAAATTAATTTTATGCGACCTAAGTGCGAATTTATCTGTAATATTTATATACATCTTTAGGAATAAAAATAAAAGACAAAAAAAAACTGTTAAAATGTTAAGAGGCTTAAATAATTGATTACATTTACTTTTATTGTGGTAAATTTTAAAGTACAATTGAGCAAAACCAAAAAGAGAGGATAAATTCAAGACTGTATAATTTAAATCATTACGTCTAAATTTAAACAAAATCTAGATTTAACGGTTAACTAAATGTAACTGCCCTAAAATGAGTTCGATGAGCCCTAAAAAACTAACTATTTATTTGCGTAATGCGTTACACTATGATATGAGTTAATGCACAAGAATGAAATATATAAACAGTTAAAAATACAAGCTGATAATAAAACCGAAAAATAGAAGCAGACCGGAAATGAATTTACAAAATTCAACAACTTTTGCGTAGCATTTTTTTTTTAAATTATTTATTTCCTTACCAATTTACTTTTGCTTTTAAATCTTCAAAACATACCTTAGTTTACAACTTTTCTTATAATTTTTAAAGGTCCCTGATTCTGTAAAGATATTTCTTTAATATTGAAGAGCTAATTTTCAACATTAAAAAAAAGAACCAATGAAGAAGATATTTGGAAGAGATTTTAAACGTTTATAGCTTTATATAGCTACTAATATAAGTAAAGAATTATTTTACAAATATTTCCATTGCATTTTACTCACCACCTCGAATAGTCGTATCGTCCTGATCCATTTCGGTTTCACAAATGTTATTCTACAATATTATTCTCTTGTAATCAGACTCTGTATTCATCCATTGTGAAATCTTGAAATTCACATTAACCAAACACAAGACAAAATAAACATATCGGCCACAAAATGAGATTTTACGAAAAAAACACCGCACATTGTCAAGTAGGAAAAAGCGCGCGCGAAACGAAATTGTTAGAAATTTTATAGACACTCATGCGCGGAGCGCTCTGAAGCGACTGAGCCAGGTCGGGAGGGAAGGCCTATGACAACTGCCGAAGACCCTTGTTGTTTAACTTGCGGACGCGCACGCACGTCCCGTACGCACACTCTTCAAAGGAAACAGAAAATGTGGAGAATGTTCCGCTCCGACCCTCTCCTAACCCTCTTCCTTTGCACAGATGCAACGGAAGATTTGGGTTTAAATTGTTTAGGCGACGTGACACTGCTTTCATTTCTATCAAGTTATTTTACTTTCTTGATAACTGTGCTACTAGAGGTTTTACGAAGTGTAGTTTTATCGGAAAAAGTAAACTTTTAAGTGAGAAAAATTACCACCACCGATAACTGTATGGATAAAAACTTAGTCATTTTAAAAAATTGAATACTTTTTAAAGTGGCACTTGAACGACTAGGTAGAGAAATAATTTATTTCATATTTATCTTTATTTAATTTATTTATCTCTATCTTAATATTTTAAAAAACTTGTACATACATTTTATAGAAAAACGATTGTAGATTATAGAAACGATTGTATAATTCAAAAAAGGCTCCATGTTACAGTACTTTTGTACTGCCCTTCCACTAAAAAGCAAACGAAAATTTATTATATACAAGTAATTAATTTTCAAATTATTTATCATTAAGAAAAATACTTAGGCGTTGAAAATGAAAAAACTATTTTAAAGAAATTACAAAAAAATAAAAAAATGGTTTTAAATATGACATTTAATACTAAATATTTTTTTAATATCGATATTAACAGTAGAAAAGAATATATTTCACTAAGAAAAATAACAATGTATTTCTTTAAAAAGAACAAAAATAAATTACAGTATATTTCATATGTAATACAAGTTTAGAATTAGTAAATTTCACATGCAGGTTGATAAAATCTGTACAGTTAATATACATAATTACAAATTGGTTTATTAAAAAATTAAATACTCAACTATATTCATTATTTGTCTCTGCACTAATTCGAAAGCGCAGGCTTCTAATTGGTCCAGGAGCTGGAGATAAGGAACAAGTCATTGTCTATCTACACTTCCTTTGCCGTGGTCCACCTGGCAAGTATCACGTTCCTTTTTCTACCTCCACTGTCCCTCTTTCCTGTTTCACCTGGCAAGTATCACGTTCTTGTCTACCTCCACTGTCCCTCTTTCCTGATCCACCTATCATGTATCACGTTCTTGTCTACCTCTACTGTCCCTCTTGCCTGATCCACTTTGCACGTATCACGTTCTTGTCTACCTCTACTGTCCCTCTTGCCTGATCCACCTTGCACGTATCACGTTCTTGTCTACTTCCACTATCGCCCCCCTTTCCTGATCCACCTGTCAAGTATCACGTTCTTGTCTACCTCCACTGTCCCTCTTTCCTGATCCACCTATCATGTATCACGTTCTTGTCTACTTCCACTATCGTCCCCCTTTCCTGATCCACCTGTCAAGTATCACGTTCTTGTCTACCTCCACTGTCCCTCTTTCCTGATCCACCTATCATGTATCACGTTCTTGTCTACTTCCACTATCGCCCCCCTTTCCTGATCCACCTGTCAAGTATCACGTTCTTGTCTACCTCCACTGTCCCTCTTTCCAGATCCACCTGGAAAATATCACATTCTTGACTGTCCTTTTTTCGTAATCCACCTGGCATAAATCTTGTTCTTGTCTACCTCCACTGTCCTTTTGCCGTGATTCAAAACAATTGAGCCTAGATCTGGTGTCACTGCCCCTTTACCCTGTACCCTTAACAAGAAATATTAGAGTAAGTGAAAGAAAGGCCCGTTAGATATGCATTCCAATCCATTCACCGTGTCCGTTGAATTAAGAACTAAATCAGAGAGTGGTATATTCAGTAAAGAGTAGGCTCTTGGCCGTATCCAAGAAGGTGCAAATAAGCCATGCCTCCCAACTGCTGTACAGTTTTATTAAATATAAAAGTCAGATATTAGTAGAGTTAGTGAAAGGATTGCTATACCCGTATCAAATAAGGTGCAAAAGAGCATGCCTACCAATCTGTTCATTGTGTCAGTTGTATTGAATATAAAAGTCAGAAAGTAGTAGAGCAGTGAAAGGTTTGCTTATGCACGTATCCAATAGGGAGCAAATGAGCCATGCCTCCCAATCTGCTCGTTGTGTCAGTAGTATTAAATATAAGAGTCAGAAAGTAGTAGAGTCAGTGAAAGGTTGGCTTATGCACGTATCCAATAGGGAGCAAATGAACCATGCTTCCCAATCTGCTCGTTGTGTCAGTAGTATTAAATATAAGTCAGAAAGTAGTAGAGTCAGTGAAAGGTTGGCTTATGCACGTATCCAATAGGGAGTAAATGAACCATGCTTCCCAATCTGCTCGTTGTGTCAGTAGTATTAATTAGAGAAGTCAGAAAGTAGTAGAGTCTGTGAAAGGTTGGTTTATACACGTATCCAATAGGGAGTAAATAAACCATGCCTCCCAAACCTCTCGTTGTGTCAGTTGTATTAAATATAAACTTCAGAAAGTAGTAGAGTCAGTGAACGTTTGATTTTTGCCCGTATCCACAATGGAGCAAATAAGCCATGCCTCCCAATCTGCTCGTTGTGTCAGTTGTATTAAATATAAATGTCAAAGAGTAAATAGAGTCAGTGATGAATAAACTCATACCCGTATCTAAGAGGACGCGAAGGAGAGTGCCTCTAAAAACAGAATCCTTTATGTAAGTATAAGTCCATAATTGGATTTCCAACCAGTCAAATGAGTCAACCTAGTCTCAAAAATAATAATAAACACAATATACGTCACCGAAAGAAACTAGTGATTTTACGTCATTAAAAGTGGCCTGAGTTTGAAAAATTAAAAAGGTAATAATACGAATAAGAAATGGTTCGTTTACGATAACGCTTGTTTAGTTTTACTGGATTCTTAAGGCCATATTAGTAAAGAGAAACTATTCCCGCGCCACTGTAGTGGTAACCGATTCGTCACAAACGTTGCGGTTACTTAGAACTTTCGTTAGATCTGAAACCGAGCCGAGTTCGAAGTTGAAATCCTCAATTGAAAATAATTAGATCTAATAATTAGATTGTTATTGTGCTCTATCGAAACCACTGCCCCCACGAAACCCTTCCTCGATCCAAGTAACCAGAGAACAGAACCCCATGGCTAACCCCAGTACATGTCCCAAGGTACCATTTTTGGCAATTTAACCCCGCAGATCTGAATGGCCACGACCCTATACGCGTAAACATTTGCACGAAGAATAAAATATAGTGAAAGAAGAAGTATTTGAGCTTAGAGTACCTAACCTTTCGGTTCTGATCTCCAAGCCGTAGGAAAACACAAAGATAGATAAGTTAAATGGGAAGTATCTATTATCAATAATGATGAATCCGCTCCTCCACGAATCCAACCTCAAAATCGTGACTCACATCCCGGTGACTAGCGTTAAGCCCGAGACGAGGAGCTTAGTGCCTCTAGCCGCGGTATCGGTGTGCTAAAGTCTTTCGAACTCACTATATGGCCTGGACTAGTGACCCAGGGACATCATTATAAGGTCTCTTGGATGAGGCGAACTCCAACCAGTCCCTACTGTTTCGATTGGTTTTCTAGAACTACTCGGGACCTATAGAACGGCTAGGTTTTTCGGACCATACCCCATCGGAATAGTTCGGTCCAGGTAGCGTGATCAAACTGTTATCCACTTTTGCGTTGGCTTATCTAAGAGATGCGACTAAATCTAGTATAAGATTCGAAACTTGGCCTTAGGTGAGTATAAACCCTTATCTTTAGTCTTTGAGAGCTTTTAAAATTACACATAAATGATTCTGTTTTGTGTAAAAATGTTAGAAGAATGAAAGATGTTAAAAACAGAAGAGTTAGGACTTGGAGCACCTTGCCTTTCGGGTCTTACATCTCCAACCACTAAAGGAACACATAGATGGTTGCGCGTTTAGAGATTTATTATCAATCATATTGAATCCACACCCTAACGAATCCAACCTAAAACTCTTTACCCCTGTCCGGGTAACTAGCGTCAGGCCTGGAGGCTTGGTGTTACGAGCCGTGGTACCAGTTTGGAAGGGTCTTTTGACTTCACCATAAGGCTGGACTGGTGACAGGCTCGCCCCAGGAACGAGACGAACTTCGACCAGGCACAACGGTTTCGAACACTATTCGGGACCAATAGGTCCTTCCCTAACGTCAATACCCCGTCTAACTTGTTCGGTCTAGGTAGAGCAATCGGACATTTATCTACTCTCGGTTGGCCTTATCTAAAAGCCGTACCATCAGACTTGACCCTATAAACTCGTCCCGTTGGCCCATGAGCGATAGAAACGGCACACTCGATCGTGCAGTTTTATTGAGAAAGATCTTACAACATGGTTTTACATAGGTAACAATGGGTAGGACATATATGTTGTGCGTCGCTAACCTAACCTTCCCGGAATTAGATATTTTACTCTAAAAATGCCTGAACTTGTTACACAAAACCATTCCTACCTGAATTTATGTTTCCACGCTATGAGATATGCAGCTTTTCCACTAAGGGTTTCCCACTTAGGTTTCCCAAACTAACTAAAATCTAAAACTATTGTTGCCCAATCAGGTTTAGATTTCTTTACTTTGTTCCTCATGGTAACCTCAGCCGTATACTGTACACGTTAGAATTCACTGTCATTTATTGACAACGTTGAACCACAACCGTATAGTTACAACATGGCAACTACAATCGTATTCCGACGTCATGGTAACCTCAGCTGTATACAGACAACATTACAATCCACAGATGTAAACTGACAACATGGAACCACGATCGTATAGTTAAAACACGGCAACCACAATCGTATACTGATGTCATGGTAACTTCAACCGTATGCTGTCGACGTTGCAATCCACTGCCATATACGAACAACGTGGAACGATGACTGTATAGTTACATCGTGGTTGATTGGTATACAATTGTGGTTGCCACGTCGTAACTATACATGGTCGGGGTTCCACGATGTCATTTTATGGCAGTGGATTGCAACGTCGTCAATTTACGGCCAAGGTTATTATGTCGGGAGTATACGACTGTCGTTGCACATAATAATTTTACGATAGTGGTTTCACGTTATCAGTATATGGCAGTGGAATGTAACATCGTCAGTATACGTCTGAAGTTACCAAGACGTCGATATACGATTGTGGTTGCCACGTTGTAGCTAAACTGTCCGTGGTTCCTCGTTGTCAGTATATGGTAGTGGATTGCATTGTTGACGGTTTAAGGCTGAAGTTACCAAGACGTCGGTATCCGACTTTGGTTGCTACGTTGTAACTATACGATCGTGGCTCCACGTTATCAATATATGGCAGTGGATTGCATTGTTGACTGTATACGGCTGAGGTTACAGACACATCGGTATACGATTGTGGTTGCCACGTTATAAATATACGGTCGTGATTCCACGTTGTCAGTAAATGACGGTGGAGTGCCATGTCGTGAAAACACGGCTAAGGTTACCAATATGTAGGTATACGTTTGTGGTTGCCACGTTGTAACTATACGGTCGTGGTTCCAGGTTGTCAGTAAATGACAATGGAGTGCAACGTCGTCAGTATACGGGGTGAGGTTACCATTACATTAGTAAATGACTATGGTTGCCACGATGTAATTATACGATCGAGGTTTCACGTTATCAGCATATGGCAGTGGAATGTAACGTCGTCAGTATACGGCTGAGGTAACCAAGACGTCGATATACGATTGTGGTTGCGATGTTTTAACTAAACGGTCGTGGCTCCTCGTTGTTAGTAAATGACAGTGGATTGCAATATTGTCGTTATACAACTGAGATTACCATGTCGGCAGTATACGACTGTGATTGCCACGTTGTTAATATACGGTCGTGGTCCCCGTTATCAGTATATGGCAGAGGATTGCAACAACGTCAGTATACGGCTGAGGTTAAGATGTCGCCAGTATACGAACGTGGTTGTCACGTTGTAACTATACGGTCGTGGCTTCACGTTGTCAGTATATAACTGTGGGTTGCAATGTTGTCTGTTTACGGCTGAGGTTGCCATAGTTTATAAATCTGCGAAAATTATACATTGAAGTAAATTCAAAGGTTTTCAAAAGTGTTTCATGTCTGTATTTAAAGGCTATCAAGGAACTAAGTAACGAAATCTAAACCTGATTGGGCAACAATAGTTTTATATTTTAGTTAGTTTGGGAAACCTAAGTGGGAAACCGTTAGTGGAAAACCTGCATATCCCATAGCATGGAAATATATATTCAGGAATGGTTTTGTGTAACAAGTTCAGGCTAGAGTAAAATATCTAATTCCCGGAAGGTTAGGTAGGCGACGTACAACATATATGTCCCACGTATACTGACGACGTTGCAATCCACTGCCATATACGGACGACGTGGAACCACCAGCGTATAGTTACATCGTGGCAACCATAGTCGTTCACTAATGTAATGGTACCCTCAGCGGTAACCTGACGACGTTGCAATCAATTGTCATTTACTGACAACCTGGAATCACGACCGTATTGTTACAACGTGGCAACCACAAACGTATACCGACGTATTGGTATCCTCAGCCGTATTTTGACGACGTTGCCTCCACCGTCATTTACTGACAACGTGGAACCACGACCGTATATTTACACCGTGACACCACAATCGTATACCGACAACTTGGAAACCTCAGCCGTATACTATACACTATAAAATCCACTGTCATTGACTGACAACGTGGAACCACGATGGTATAGTTACAACGTGGCAACCACGGTCGTATACTGACGTCATGGTAACCTCAGACGTATACTGACGTCATGGTAGCCCCAGACGTATACTGACAACGTTACAATCCACTGCCATATACTGGTATATTTGGACCACGAGCATATAGTTATAACGAAGCAACCAAAGTCGAATACCGACATTATGGTAACCTCAGTCGTATATCGACCTCTTGGTAACCTCAGACGTATACTGACAGCTTTACAATCCACTGCCATATACTGATATATTTGGACCACGAGCATATAGTTATAACGAAGCAACCAAAGTCGAATACCGACATTATGGTAACCGCAGTCATATATCGACCTCTTGGTAACCTCAGTCGTATACTGACAACGTTACAATCCACTGCCATATACTGATATAGCTGGACCACGAGCTTATAGTTACAATGAAGCAACGAAAGTCGAATACCGACGTTATGGTAACCTCAGTCGTATATAGACCTCTTGGTAACATCAGACGTATACTGACAACGTTACAACCCAATGCCATATACTGATATAGCTGGACCACGAGCTTATAGTTACAACGAAGCAACGAAAGTCGAATACCGACGTTATGGTAACCTCAGTCGTATATCGACCTCTTGGTAACCTCAGACGTATACTGACAACGTTACAATCCACTGCCATATACTGACATAGCTGGACCACAAGCTTATAGTTACAACGAAGCAACGAAAGTCGAATACCGACGTTATGGTAACCTCAGTCGTATATAGACCTCTTGGTAACCTCAGACGTATACTGACAACGTTACAATCCACTGCCATATACTGATATAGCTGGACCACGAGCTTATAGTTACAACGAAGCAACGAAAGTCGAATACCGACGTTATGGTAAAATCAGTCGTATATCGACCTCTTGGTAACCTCAGACGTATACTGACAACGTTACAATCCAATGCCATATACTGAAATAGTTGGACCACGAGCTTATACTTACAACGAAGCAACGAAAGTCGAATACCGACGTTATGGTAACCTCAGTCGTATATAGACCTCTTGGTAACATCAGACGTATACTGAAAACGTTACAATCCAATGCCATATACTGAAGTAGTTGGACCACGAGCTTATAGTTACAACGAAGCAACGAAAGTCGAATACCGACGTTATGGTAACCTCCGTCGTATATAGACCTCTTGGTAACATCAGACGTATACTGACAACGTTACAATCCCCTGCCATATACTGATATAGTTGGACCACGAGCTTATAGTTACAACGAAGCAACGAAAGTCGAATACCGACGTTATGGTAACCTCAGTCGTATATAGACCTCTTGGTAACATCAGACGTATACTGAAAACGTTACAATCCAAAGCCATATACTGATATAGTTGGACCACGAGCTTATAGTTACAACGAAGCAACGAAAGTCGAATACCGACATTATGGTAACCTCAGTCGTATATCGACCTCTTGGTAACCTCAGACGTATACTGACAACGTTACAATCCGCTGCCATATACTGATATAGTTAAACCACGGGCTTATAGTTACAACGAAGCAACGAAAGTCGAATACCGACGTTATGGTAACCTCAGTCGTATATAGACCTCTTGGTAACATCAGACGTATACTGACAACGTTACAATCCACTGCCATATACTGATATAGCTGGACCACGAGCTTATAGTTACAACGAAGCAACGAAAGTCAAATACCGACGTTATGGTAACCTCAGTCGTATATCGACCTCTTGGTAACCTCAGACGTATACTGACAATGTTACAATCCACTGCCATATACTGATATAGTTGGACCACGAGCTTATAGTTACAACGAAGCAACAAAAGTCGAATACCGACGTTATGGTAACCTCAGTCGTATAGACCTCTTGGTAACATCAGACGTATACTGAAAACGTTACAATCCAATGCCATATACTGAAATAGTTGGACCACGAGCTTATAGTTACAACGAAGCAACGAAAGTCGAATACCGACGTTATGGTAACTTCCGTCGTATATAGACCTCTTGGTAACATCAGACGTATACTGACAACGTTACAATCCACTGCCATATACTGATATATCTGGACCACGAGCATATAGTTATAACGAAGCAACCAAAGTCGAATACCGACATTATGGTAACCGCAGTCATATATCGACCTCTTGGTAACCTCAGACGTATACTGACAACGTTACAATCCACTGCCATATACTGATATAGCTGGACCACAAGCTTATAGTTACAACGAAGCAACGAAAGTCGAATACCGACGTTATGGTAACCTCAGTCGTATATAGACCTCTTGGTAACCTCAGACGTATACTGACAACGTTACAATCCAATGCCATATACTGATATAGTTGGGCCACGAGCTTATAGTTACAAGGAAGCAACGAAAGTCGAATACCGACGTTATGGTAACCTCAGTCGTATATCGACCTCTTGGTAACCTCAGACGTATACTGACAACGTTACAATCCAATGCCATATACTGAAATAGTTAGACCACGAGCTTATACTTACAACGAAGCAACGAAAGTCGAATACCGACGTTATGGTAACCTCAGTCGTATATAGACCTCTTGGTAACATCAGACGTATACTGAAAACGTTACAATCCAATACCATATACTGAAATAGCTGGACCACGAGCTTATAGTTACAACGAAGCAACGAAAGTCGAATACCGACATTATGGTAACCGCAGTCATATATCGACCTCTTGGTAACCTCAGTCGTATACTGACAACGTTACAATCCACTGCCATATACTGATATAGCTGGACCACGAGCTTATAGTTACAATGAAGCAACGAAAGTCGAATACCGACGTTATGGTAACCTCAGTCGTATATAGACCTCTTGGTAACATCAGACGTATACTGACAACGTTACAACCCAATGCCATATACTGATATAGCTGGACCACGAGCTTATAGTTACAACGAAGCAACGGAAGTCGAATACCGACATTATGGTAACCTCAGTCGTATATCGACCTCTTGGTAACCTCAGACGTATACTGACAAACTTACAATCCACTGCCATATACTGATATAGCTGGACCACGAGCTTATAGTTACAACGAAGCAACGAAAGTCGAATACCGACATTATGGTAACCGCAGTCATATATCGACCTCTTGGTAACCTCAGTCGTATACTGACAACGTTACAACCCAATGCCATATACTGAAGTAGTTGGACCACGAGCTTATAGTTACAACGAAGCAACGAAAGTCGAATACCGACGTTATGGTAACCTCCGTCGTATATAGACCTCTTGGTAACATCAGACGTATACTGACAACGTTACAATCCCCTGCCGTATACTGATATAGTTAGACCACGAGCTTATAGTTACAACGAAGCAACGAAAGTCGAATACCGACGTTATGGTAACCTCAGTCGTATATAGACCTCTTGGTAACATCAGACGTATACTGAAAACGTTACAATCCAAAGCCATATACTGATATAGTTGGACCACGAGCTTATAGTTACAACGAAGCAACGAAAGTCGAATACCGACATTATGGTAACCTCAGTCGTATATAAACCTCTTGGTAACATCAGACGTATACTGAAAACGTTACAATTCAATGCCATATACTGATATAGTTGGACCACGAGCTTATAGTTACAACGAAGCAACGAAAGTCGAATACCGACGTTATGGTAACCTCAGTCGTATATCGACCTCTTGGTAACCTCAGACGTATACTGACAACGTTACAATCCACTGCCATATACTGATATAGCTGGACCACAAGTTTATAGTTACAACGAAGCAACGAAAGTCGAATACCGACGTTATGGTAACCTCAGTCGTATATAGACCTCTTGGTAACCTCAGACGTATACTGACAACGTTAAAATCCACTGCCATATACTGATATAGCTGGACCACGAGCTTATAGTTACAACGAAGCAACGAAAGTCGAATACCGACGTTATGGTAACCTCAGTCGTATATAGACCTCTTGGTAACATCAGACGTATACTGAAAACGTTACAATCCACTGCCATACACTGATATAGTTGGACCACGAGCTTATAGTTACAACGAAGCAACGAAAGTCGAATACCGACGTTATGGTAACCTCAGTCGTATATCGACCTCTTGGTAACCTCAGACGTATACTGACAACGTTACAATCCAATGCCATATACTGAAATAGTTGGACCACGAGCTTATACTTACAACGAAGCAACGAAAGTCGAATACCGACGTTATGGTAACCTCAGTCGTATATAGACCTCTTGGTAACATCAGACGTATACTGAAAACGTTACAATCCAATGCCATATACTGAAATAGCTGGACCACGAGCTTATAGTTACAACGAAGCAACGAAAGTCGAATACCGACGTTATGGTAACCTCAGTCGTATATAGACCTCTTGGTAACATCAGACGTATACTGAAAACGTTACAATCCACTGCCATATACTGATATAGTTGGACCACGAGCTTATAGTTACAACGAAGCAACGAAAGTCGAATACCGACGTTTGGTAACCTCAGTCGTATATAGACCTCTTGGTAACATCAGACGTATACTGAAAACGTTACAATCCCCTGCCATATACTGATATAGTTGGACCACGAGCTTATAGTTACAACGAAGCAACGAAAGTCGAATACCGACGTTATGGTAACCTCAGTCGTATATAGACCTCTTGGTAACCTCAGACGTATACTGACAACGTTAAAATCCACTGTCATATACTGATATAGTTGGACCACGAGCTTATAGTTACAACGAAGCAACGAAAGTCGAATACCGACGTTTGGTAACCTCAGTCGTATATAGACCTCTTGGTAACATCAGACGTATACTGAAAACGTTACAATCCCCTGCCATATACTGATATAGTTGGACCACGAGCTTATAGTTACAACGAAGCAACGAAAGTCGAATACCGACGTTATGGTAACCTCAGTCGTATATCGACCTCTTGGTAACCTCAGACGTATACTGACAACGTTACAATCCAATGCCATATACTGAAATAGTTGGACCACGAGCTTATACTTACAACGAAGCAACGAAAGTCGAATACCGACGTTATGGTAACCTCAGTCGTATATAGACCTCTTGGTAACATCAGACGTATACTGAAAACGTTACAATCCAATGCCATATACTGAAATAGCTGGACCACGAGCTTATAGTTACAACGAAGCAACGAAAGTCGAATACCGACGTTATGGTAACCTCAGTCGTATATAGACCTCTTGGTAACATCAGACGTATACTGAAAACGTTACAATCCACTGCCATATACTGATATAGTTGGACCACGAGCTTATAGTTACAACGAAGCAACGAAAGTCGAATACCGACGTTTGGTAACCTCAGTCGTATATAGACCTCTTGGTAACATCAGACGTATACTGAAAACGTTACAATCCCCTGCCATATACTGATATAGTTGGACCACGAGCTTATAGTTACAACGAAGCAACGAAAGTCGAATACCGACGTTATGGTAACCTCAGTCGTATATAGACCTCTTGGTAACATCAGACGTATACTGAAAACGTTACAATCCAATGCCATATACTGAAATAGTTGGACCACGAGCTTATAGTTACAACGAAGCAACGAAAGTCGAATACCGACGTTATGGTAACCTCCGTCGTATATAGACCTCTTGGTAACTTAAGACGTATACTGACAACGTTACAATCCCCTGCCATATACTGATATAGTTGGACCACGAGCTTATAGTTACAAGGAAGCAACGAAAGTCGAATACCGACGTTATGGTAACCTCAGTCGTATATATACCTCTTGGTAACATCAGACGTATACTGAAAACGTTACAATCCAATGCCATATACTGAAATAGTTGTACCACGAGCTTATACTTACAACGAAGCAACGAATGTCGAATACCGACGTTATGGTAACCTCAGTCGTATATAGACCTCTTGGTAACATCAGACGTATACTGAAAACGTTACAATCCAATGCCATATACTGATATAGTTGGACCACGAGCTTATAGTTACAACGAAGCAACGAAAGTCGAATACCGACGTTATGGTAACCTCAGTCGTATATCGACCTCTTGGTAACCTCAGACGTATACTGACAACGTTACAATCCACTGCCATATACTGATATAGCTGGACCACAAGCTTATAGTTACAACGAAGCAACGAAAGTCGAATACCGACGTTATGGTAACCTCAGTCGTATATAGACCTCTTGGTAACCTCAGACGTATACTGACAACGTTACAATCCAATGCCATATACTGATATAGTTGGACCACGAGCTTATAGTTACAAGGAAGCAACGAAAGTCGAATACCGACGTTATGGTAACCTCAGTCGTATATCGACCTCTTGGTAACCTCAGACGTATACTGACAACGTTACAATCCAATGCCATATACTGAAATAGTTAGACCACGAGCTTATACTTACAACGAAGCAACGAAAGTCGAATACCGACGTTATGGTAACCTCAGTCGTATATAGACCTCTTGGTAACATCAGACGTATACTGAAAACGTTACAATCCAATACCATATACTGAAATAGCTGGACCACGAGCTTATAGTTACAACGAAGCAACGAAAGTCGAATACCGACATTATGGTAACCGCAGTCATATATCGACCTCTTGGTAACCTCAGTCGTATACTGACAACGTTACAATCCACTGCCATATACTGATATAGCTGGACCACGAGCTTATAGTTACAATGAAGCAACGAAAGTCGAATACCGACGTTATGGTAACCTCAGTCGTATATAGACCTCTTGGTAACATCAGACGTATACTGACAACGTTACAACCCAATGCCATATACTGATATAGCTGGACCACGAGCTTATAGTTACAACGAAGCAACGGAAGTCGAATACCGACATTATGGTAACCTCAGTCGTATATCGACCTCTTGGTAACCTCAGACGTATACTGACAAACTTACAATCCACTGCCATATACTGATATAGCTGGACCACGAGCTTATAGTTACAACGAAGCAACGAAAGTCGAATACCGACATTATGGTAACCGCAGTCATATATCGACCTCTTGGTAACCTCAGTCGTATACTGACAACGTTACAACCCAATGCCATATACTGAAGTAGTTGGACCACGAGCTTATAGTTACAACGAAGCAACGAAAGTCGAATACCGACGTTATGGTAACCTCCGTCGTATATAGACCTCTTGGTAACATCAGACGTATACTGACAACGTTACAATCCCCTGCCGTATACTGATATAGTTGGACCACGAGCTTATAGTTACAACGAAGCAACGAAAGTCGAATACCGACGTTATGGTAACCTCAGTCGTATATAGACCTCTTGGTAACATCAGACGTATACTGAAAACGTTACAATCCAAAGCCATATACTGATATAGTTGGACCACGAGCTTATAGTTACAACGAAGCAACGAAAGTCGAATACCGACATTATGGTAACCTCAGTCGTATATCGACCTCTTGGTAACCTCAGACGTATACTGACAACGTTACAATCCACTGCCATATACTGATATAGTTAAACCAAGGGCTTATAGTTACAACGAAGCAACGAAAGTCGAATACCGACGTTATGGTAACCTCAGTCGTATATAGACCTCTTGGTAACATCAGACGTATACTGACAACGTTACAATCCACTGCCATATACTGATATAGCTGGACCACGAGCTTATAGTTACAACGAAGCAACGAAAGTCGAATACCGACGTTATGGTAACCTCAGTCGTATATCGACCTCTTGGTAACCTCAGACGTATACTGACAATGTTACAATCCACTGCCATATACTGATATAGTTGGACCACGAGCTTATAGTTACAACGAAGCAACGAAAGTCGAATACCGACGTTATGGTAACCTCAGTCGTATATAGACCTCTTGGTAACATCAGACGTATACTGACAACGTTACAATCCACTGCCATATACTGATATAGCTGGACCACGAGCTTATAGTTACAACGAAGCAACGAAAGTCGAATACCGACGTTATGGTAACCTCAGTCGTATATCGACCTCTTGGTAACCTCAGACGTATACTGACAATGTTACAATCCACTGCCATATACTGATATAGTTGGACCACGAGCTTATAGTTACAACGAAGCAACGAAAGTCGAATACCGACGTTATGGTAACCTCAGTCGTATATAGACCTCTTGGTAACATCAGACGTATACTGAAAACGTTACAATCCAATGCCATATACTGAAATAGTTGGACCACGAGCTTATAGTTACAACGAAGCAACGAAAGTCGAATACCGACGTTATGGTAACTTCCGTCCTATATAGACCTCTTGGTAACATCAGACGTATACTGACAACGTTACAATCCACTGCCATATACTGATATATCTGGACCACGAGCTTATAGTTACAACGAAGCAACGAAAGTCGAATACCGACATTATGGTAACCTCAGTCGTATATAAACCTCTTGGTAACATCAGACGTATACTGAAAACGTTACAATTCAATGCCATATACTGATATAGTTGGACCACGAGCTTATAGTTACAACGAAGCAACGAAAGTCGAATACCGACGTTATGGTAACCTCAGTCGTATATCGACCTCTTGGTAACCTCAGACGTATACTGACAACGTTACAATCCACTGCCATATACTGATATAGCTGGACCACAAGTTTATAGTTACAACGAAGCAACGAAAGTCGAATACCGACGTTATGGTAACCTCAGTCGTATATAGACCTCTTGGTAACCTCAGACGTATACTGACAACGTTAAAATCCACTGCCATATACTGATATAGCTGGACCACGAGCTTATAGTTACAACGAAGCAACGAAAGTCGAATACCGACGTTATGGTAACCTCAGTCGTAAATAGACCTCTTGGTAACATCAGACGTATACTGAAAACGTTACAATCCACTGCCATACACTGATATAGTTGGACCACGAGCTTATAGTTACAACGAAGCAACGAAAGTCGAATACCGACGTTTGGTAACCTCAGTCGTATATAGACCTCTTGGTAACATAAGACGTATACTGACAACGTTACAATCCCCTGCCATATACTGATATATTTGGACCACGAGCTTATAGTTACAACGAAGCAACGAAAGTCGAATACCGACGTTATGGTAACCTCATTCGTATATAGACCCTTTGGTAACATCAGACGTATACTGAAAACGTTACAATCCAATGCCATATACTGATATAGTTGGACCACGAGCTTATAGTTACAACGAAGCAACGAAAGTCGAATACCGACATTATGGTAACCTCAGTCGTATATAAACCTCTTGGTAACATCAGACGTATACTGAAAACGTTACAATTCAATGCCATATACTGATATAGTTGAACCACGAGCTTATAGTTACAACGAAGCAACGAAAGTCGAATACCGACGTTATGGTAACCTCAGTCGTATATCGACCTCTTGGTAACCTCAGACGTATACTGACAACGTTACAATCCACTGCCATATACTGATATAGCTGGACCACAAGTTTATAGTTACAACGAAGCAACGAAAGTCGAATACCGACGTTATGGTAACCTCAGTCGTATATAGACCTCTTGGTAACCTCAGACGTATACTGACAACGTTAAAATCCACTGCCATATACTGATATAGCTGGACCACGAGCTTATAGTTACAACGAAGCAACGAAAGTCGAATACCGACGTTATGGTAACCTCAGTCGTATATCGACCTCTTGGTAACCTCAGACGTATACTGACAACGTTACAATCCAATGCCATATACTGAAATAGTTGGACCACGAGCTTATACTTACAACGAAGCAACGAAAGTCGAATACCGACGTTATGGTAACCTCAGTCGTATATAGACCTCTTGGTAACATCAGACGTATACTGAAAACGTTACAATCCAATGCCATATACTGAAATAGCTGGACCACGAGCTTATAGTTACAACGAAGCAACGAAAGTCGAATACCGACGTTATGGTAACCTCAGTCGTATATAGACCTCTTGGTAACATCAGACGTATACTGAAAACGTTACAATCCACTGCCATATACTGATATAGTTGGACCACGAGCTTATAGTTACAACGAAGCAACGAAAGTCGAATACCGACGTTTGGTAACCTCAGTCGTATATAGACCTCTTGGTAACATCAGACGTATACTGAAAACGTTACAATCCCCTGCCATATACTGATATAGTTGGACCACGAGCTTATAGTTACAACGAAGCAACGAAAGTCGAATACCGACGTTATGGTAACCTCAGTCGTATATAGACCTCTTGGTAACATCAGACGTATACTGAAAACGTTACAATCCAATGCCATATACTGAAATAGTTGGACCACGAGCTTATAGTTACAACGAAGCAACGAAAGTCGAATACCGACGTTATGGTAACCTCCGTCGTATATAGACCTCTTGGTAACTTAAGACGTATACTGACAACGTTACAATCCCCTGCCATATACTGATATAGTTGGACCACGAGCTTATAGTTACAAGGAAGCAACGAAAGTCGAATACCGACGTTATGGTAACCTCAGTCGTATATAGACCTCTTGGTAACATCAGACGTATACTGAAAACGTTACAATCCAATGCCATATACTGAAATAGTTGTACCACGAGCTTATACTTACAACGAAGCAACGAATGTCGAATACCGACGTTATGGTAACCTCAGTCGTATATAGACCTCTTGGTAACATCAGACGTATACTGAAAACGTTACAATCCAATGCCATATACTGATATAGTTGGACCACGAGCTTATAGTTACAACGAAGCAACGAAAGTCGAATACCGACGTTATGGTAACCTCAGTCGTATATCGACCTCTTGGTAACCTCAGACGTATACTGACAACGTTACAATCCACTGCCATATACTGATATAGCTGGACCACAAGCTTATAGTTAGAACGAAGCAACGAAAGTCGAATACCGACGTTATGGTAACCTCAGTCGTATATAGACCTCTTGGTAACCTCAGACGTATACTGACAACGTTACAATCCAATGCCATATACTGATATAGTTGGACCACGAGCTTATAGTTACAAGGAAGCAACGAAAGTCGAATACCGACGTTATGGTAACCTCAGTCGTATATCGACCTCTTGGTAACCTCAGACGTATACTGACAACGTTACAATCCAATGCCATATACTGAAATAGTTAGACCACGAGCTTATACTTACAACGAAGCAACGAAAGTCGAATACCGACGTTATGGTAACCTCAGTCGTATATAGACCTCTTGGTAACATCAGACGTATACTGAAAACGTTACAATCCAATACCATATACTGAAATAGCTGGACCACGAGCTTATAGTTACAACGAAGCAACGAAAGTCGAATACCGACATTATGGTAACCGCAGTCATATATCGACCTCTTGGTAACCTCAGTCGTATACTGACAACGTTACAATCCACTGCCATATACTGATATAGCTGGACCACGAGCTTATAGTTACAATGAAGCAACGAAAGTCGAATACCGACGTTATGGTAACCTCAGTCGTATATAGACCTCTTGGTAACATCAGACGTATACTGACAACGTTACAACCCAATGCCATATACTGATATAGCTGGACCACGAGCTTATAGTTACAACGAAGCAACGGAAGTCGAATACCGACATTATGGTAACCTCAGTCGTATATCGACCTCTTGGTAACCTCAGACGTATACTGACAAACTTACAATCCACTGCCATATACTGATATAGCTGGACCACGAGCTTATAGTTACAACGAAGCAACGAAAGTCGAATACCGACATTATGGTAACCGCAGTCATATATCGACCTCTTGGTAACCTCAGTCGTATACTGACAACGTTACAACCCAATGCCATATACTGAAGTAGTTGGACCACGAGCTTATAGTTACAACGAAGCAACGAAAGTCGAATACCGACGTTATGGTAACCTCCGTCGTATATAGACCTCTTGGTAACATCAGACGTATACTGACAACGTTACAATCCCCTGCCGTATACTGATATAGTTGGACCACGAGCTTATAGTTACAACGAAGCAACGAAAGTCGAATACCGACGTTATGGTAACCTCAGTCGTATATAGACCTCTTGGTAACATCAGACGTATACTGAAAACGTTACAATCCAAAGCCATATACTGATATAGTTGGACCACGAGCTTATAGTTACAACGAAGCAACGAAAGTCGAATACCGACATTATGGTAACCTCAGTCGTATATCGACCTCTTGGTAACCTCAGACGTATACTGACAACGTTACAATCCACTGCCATATACTGATATAGTTAAACCACGGGCTTATAGTTACAACGAAGCAACGAAAGTCGAATACCGACGTTATGGTAACCTCAGTCGTATATAGACCTCTTGGTAACATCAGACGTATACTGACAACGTTACAATCCACTGCCATATACTGATATAGCTGGACCACGAGCTTATAGTTACAACGAAGCAACGAAAGTCGAATACCGACGTTATGGTAACCTCAGTCGTATATCGACCTCTTGGTAACCTCAGACGTATACTGACAATGTTACAATCCACTGCCATATACTGATATAGTTGGACCACGAGCTTATAGTTACAACGAAGCAACGAAAGTCGAATACCGACGTTATGGTAACCTCAGTCGTATATAGACCTCTTGGTAACATCAGACGTATACTGACAACGTTACAATCCACTGCCATATACTGATATAGTTGGACCACGAGCTTATAGTTACAACGAAGCAACAAAAGTCGTCGAATACCGATATTATGGTAACCTCAGTCGTATATCGAACTCTTGGTAACCTCAGACGTATACTGACAACGTTACAATCCAATGCCATATACTGATATAGTTGGACCACGAGCTTATAGTTACAAGGAAGCAACGAAAGTCGAATACCGACGTTATGGTAACCTCAGTCGTATATAGACCTCTTGGTAACATCAGACGTATACTGAAAACGTTACAATCCAATGCCATATACTGATATAGTTGGACCACGAGCTTATAGTTACAACGAAGCAACGAAAGTCGAATACCGACGTTATGGTAACCTCAGTCGTATATAGACCTCTTGGTAACATCAGACGTATACTGAAAACGTTACAATCCAATGCCATATACTGAAATAGTTGGACCACGAGCTTATAGTTACAACGAAGCAACGAAAGTCGAATACCGACGTTATGGTAACTTCCGTCCTATATAGACCTCTTGGTAACATCAGACGTATACTGACAACGTTACAATCCACTGCCATATACTGATATATCTGGACCACGAGCATATAGTTATAACGAAGCAACCAAAGTCGAATACCGACATTATGGTAACCGCAGTCATATATCGACCTCTTGGTAACCTCAGTCGTATACTGACAACGTTACAATCCACTGCCATATACTGATATAGCTGGACCACGAGCTTATAGTTACAACGAAGCAACGAAAGTCGAATACCGACGTTATGGTAACCTCAGTCGTATATAGACCTCTTGGTAACATCAGACGTATACTGAAAACGTTACAATCCACTGCCATACACTGATATAGTTGGACCACGAGCTTATAGTTACAACGAAGCAACGAAAGTCGAATACCGACGTTTGGTAACCTCAGTCGTATATAGACCTCTTGGTAACATCAGACGTATACTGACAACGTTACAATCCCCTGCAATATACTGATATAGTTGGACCACGAGCTTATAGTTACAACGAAGCAACGAAAGTCGAATACCGACGTTATAGTAACCTCAGTCGTATATAGACCTCTTGGTAACATCAGACGTATACTGAAAACGTTACAATCCAATGCCATATACTGAAATAGTTGGACCACGAGCTTATAGTTACAACGAAGCAACGAAAGTCGAATACCGACGTTATGGTAACCTCCGTCGTATATAGACCTCTTGGTAACATAAGACGTATACTGACAACGTTACAATCCCCTGCCATATACTGATATAGTTGGACCACGAGCTTATAGTTACAACGAAGCAACGAAAGTCGAATACCGACGTTATGGTAACCTCATTCGTATATAGACCTCTTGGTAACATCAGACGTATACTGAAAACGTTACAATCCAATGCCATATACTGATATAGTTGGACCACGAGCTTATAGTTACAACGAAGCAACGAAAGTCGAATACCGACATTATGGTAACCTCAGTCGTATATAGACCTCTTGGTAACATCAGACGTATACTGAAAACGTTACAATTCAATGCCATATACTGATATAGTTGGACCACGAGCTTATAGTTACAACGAAGCAACAAAAGTCGAATACCGACGTTATGGTAACCTCAGTCGTATATCGACCTCTTGGTAACCTCAGACGTATACTGACAACGTTAGAATCCACTGCCATATACTGATATAGCTGGACCACAAGTTTATAGTTACAACGAAGCAACGAAAGTCGAATACCGACGTTATGGTAACCTCAGTCGTATATAGACCTCTTGGTAACCTCAGACGTATACTGACAACGTTAAAATCCACTGCCATATACTGATATAGCTGGACCACGAGCTTATAGTTACAACGAAGCAACGAAAGTCGAATACCGACGTTATGGTATCCTCAGTCGTATATCGACCTCTTGGTAACCTCAGACGTATACTGACAACGTTACAATCCAATGCCATATACTGAAATAGTTGGACCACGAGCTTATACTTACAACGAAGCAACGAAAGTCGAATACCGACGTTATGGTAACTTCAGTCGTATATAGACCTCTTGGTAACATCAGACGTATACTGAAAACGTTACAATCCAATGCCATATACTGAAATAGCTGGACCACGAGCTTATAGTTACAACGAAGCAACGAAAGTCGAATACCGACGTTATGGTAACCTCAGTCGTATATAGACCTCTAGGTACATCAGACGTATACTGAAAACGTTACAATTCCCTGCCATATACTGATATAGTTGGACCACGAGCTTATAGTTACAACGAAGCAACGAAAGTCGAATACCGACGTTTGGTAACCTCAGTCGTATATAGACCTCTTGGTAACATCAGACGTATACTGAAAACGTTACAATCCAATGCCATATACTGAAATAGTTGGACCACGAGCTTATACTTACAACGAAGCAGCGAAAGTCGAATACCGACGTTATGGTAACCTCAGTCGTATATAGACCTCTTGGTAACATCAGACGTATACTGACAACGTTACAATCCACTGCCATATACTGATATAGCTGGACCACGAGCTTATAGTTACAACGAAGCAACGAAAGTCGAATACCGACGTTATGGTAACCTCAGTCGTATATCGACCTCTTGGTAACCTCAGACGTATACTGACAATGTTACAATCCACTGCCATATACTGATATAGTTGGACCACGAGCTTATAGTTACAACGAAGCAACGAAAGTCGAATACCGACGTTATGGTAACCTCAGTCGTATATAGACCTCTTGGTAACATCAGACGTATACTGACAACGTTACAATCCACTGCCATATACTGATATAGCTGGACCACGAGCTTATAGTTACAACGAAGCAACGAAAGTCGAATACCGACGTTATGGTAACCTCAGTCGTATATCGACCTCTTGGTAACCTCAGACGTATACTGACAATGTTACAATCCACTGCCATATACTGATATAGTTGGACCACGAGCTTATAGTTACAACGAAGCAACGAAAGTCGAATACCGACGTTATGGTAACCTCAGTCGTATATAGACCTCTTGGTAACATCAGACGTATACTGAAAACGTTACAATCCAATGCCATATACTGAAATAGTTGGACCACGAGCTTATAGTTACAACGAAGCAACGAAAGTCGAATACCGACGTTATGGTAACTTCCGTCCTATATAGACCTCTTGGTAACATCAGACGTATACTGACAACGTTACAATCCACTGCCATATACTGATATATCTGCACCACGAGCATATAGTTATAACGAAGCAACCAAAGTCGAATACCGACATTATGGTAACCGCAGTCATATATCGACCTCTTGGTAACCTCAGTCGTATACTGACAACGTTACAATCCACTGCCATATACTGATATAGCTGGACCACGAGCTTATAGTTACAACGAAGCAACGAAAGTCGAATACCGACGTTATGGTAACCTCAGTCGTATATAGACCTCTTGGTAACATCAGACGTATACTGAAAACGTTACAATCCACTGCCATACACTGATATAATTGGACCACGAGCTTAAAGTTACAACGAAGCAACGAAAGTCGAATACCGACGTTTGGTAACCTCAGTCGTATATAGACCTCTTGGTAACATCAGACGTATACTGAAAACGTTACAATCCAATGCCATATACTGAAATAGTTGGACCACGAGCTTATAGTTACAACGAAGCAACGAAAGTCGAATACCGACGTTATGGTAACCTCCGTCGTATATAGACCTCTTGGTAACATAAGACGTATACTGACAACGTTACAATCCCCTGCCATATACTGATATAGTTGGACCACGAGCTTATAGTTACAACGAAGCAACGAAAGTCGAATACCGACGTTATGGTAACCTCATTCGTATATAGACCTCTTGGTAACATCAGACGTATACTGAAAACGTTACAATCCAATGCCATATACTGATATAGTTGGACCACGAGCTTATAGTTACAACGAAGCAACGAAAGTCGAATACCGACATTATGGTAACCTCAGTCGTATATAGACCTCTTGGTAACATCAGACGTATACTGAAAACGTTACAATTCAATGCCATATACTGATATAGTTGGACCACGAGCTTATAGTTACAACGAAGCAACAAAAGTCGAATACCGACGTTATGGTAACCTCAGTCGTAAATCGACCTCTTGGTAACCTCAGACGTATACTGACAACGTTACAATCCACTGCCATATACTGATATAGCTGGACCACAAGTTTATAGTTACAACGAAGCAACGAAAGTCGAATACCGACGTTATGGTAACCTCAGTCGTATATAGACCTCTTGGTAACCTCAGACGTATACTGACAACGTTAAAATCCACTGCCATATACTGATATAGCTGGACCACGAGCTTATAGTTACAACGAAGCAACGAAAGTCGAATACCGACGTTATGGTATCCTCAGTCGTATATCGACCTCTTGGTAACCTCAGACGTATACTGACAACGTTACAATCCAATGCCATATACTGAAATAGTTGGACCACGAGCTTATACTTACAACGAAGCAACGAAAGTCGAATACCGACGTTATGGTAACTTCAGTCGTATATAGACCTCTTGGTAACATCAGACGTATACTGAAAACGTTACAATCCAATGCCATATACTGAAATAGCTGGACCACGAGCTTATAGTTACAACGAAGCAACGAAAGTCGAATACCGACGTTATGGTAACCTCAGTCGTATATAGACCTCTAGGTAACATCAGACGTATACTGAAAACGTTACAATTCCCTGCCATATACTGATATAGTTGGACCACGAGCTTATAGTTACAACGAAGCAACGAAAGTCGAATACCGACGTTTGGTAACCTCAGTCGTATATAGACCTCTTGGTAACATCAGACGTATACTGAAAACGTTACAATCCAATGCCATATACTGAAATAGTTGGACCACGAGCTTATACTTACAACGAAGCAACGAAAGTCGAATACCGACGTTATGGTAACCTCAGTCGTATATAGACCTCTTGGTAACCTCAGACGTATACTGACAACGTTACAATCCAATGCCATATACTGATATAGTTGGACCACGAGCTTATAGTTACAAGGAAGCAACGAAAGTCGAATACCGACGTTGTGGTAACCTCAGTCGTATATCGACCTCTTGGTAACCTCAGACGTATACTGACAACGTTACAATCCAATGCCATATACTGAAATAGTTAGACCACGAGCTTATACTTACAACGAAGCAACGAAAGTCGAATACCGACGTTATGGTAACCTCAGTCGTATATAGACCTCTTGGTAACATCAGACGTATACTGAAAACGTTACAATCCAATACCATATACTGAAATAGCTGGACCACGAGCTTATAGTTACAACGAAGCAACGAAAGTCGAATACCGACGTTATGGTAACCTCAGTCGTATATCGACCTCTTGGTAACCTCAGACGTATACTGACAACGTTACAATCCACTGCCATATACTGATATAGTTGGACCACAAGCTTATAGTTACAACGAAGCAACGAAAGTCGAATACCGACGTTATGGTAACCTCAGTCGTATATAAACCTCTTGGTAACATCAGACGTATACTGACAACGTTACAATCCCCTGCCATATACTGATATAGTTGGACCACAAGCTTATAGTTACAACGAAGCAACGAAAGTCGAATACCGACGTTATGGTAACCTCAGTCGTATATCGACCTCTTGGTAACATCAGACGTATACTGACAACGTTACAATCCCCTGCCATATACTGATATAGTTGGACCACAAGCTTATAGTTACAACGAAGCAACGAAAGTCGAATACCGACGTTATGGTAACCTCAGTCGTATATCGACCTCTTGGTAACATCAGACGTATACTGACAACGTTACAATCCCCTGCCATATACTGATATAGCTGGACCACGAGCTTATAGTTACAACGAAGCAACGAAAGTCGAATACCGACGTTATGGTAACCTCAGTCGTATATAGACCTCTTGGTAACCTCAGACGTATACTGACAACGTTACAATCCACTGCCATATACTGATATAGCTGGACCACGAGCTTATAGTTACAACGAAGCAACGAAAGTCGAATACCGACGTTATGGTAACCTCAGTCGTATATAGACCTCTTGGTAATATCAGACGTATACTGAAAACGTTACAATCCAATGCCATATACTGAAATAGCTGGACCACGAGCCTATAGTTACAACGAAGCAACGAAAGTCGAATACCGACGTTATGGTAACCTCAGTCGTATATAGACCTCTTGGTAACATCAGACGTATACTGAAAACGTTACAATCCACTGCCATATACTGATATAGTTGGACCACGAGCTTATAGTTACAACGAAGCAACGAAAGTCGAATACCGACGTTTGGTAACCTCAGTCGTATATAGACCTCTTGGTAACATCAGACGTATACTGACAAAGTTACAATCCCCTGCCATATACTGATATAGTTGGACCACGAGCTTATAGTTACAACGAAGCAACGAAAGTCGAATACCGAAGTTATGGTAACCTCAGTCGTATATAGACCTCTTGGTAACATCAGACGTATACTGAAAACGTTACAATCCAATGCCATATACTGATATAGTTGGACCACGAGCTTATAGTTACAACGAAGCAACGAAAGTCGAATACCGACATTATGGTAACCTCAGTCGTATATAGACCTCTTGGTAACATCAGACGTATACTGAAAACGTTACAATTCAATGCCATATACTGATATAGTTGGACCACGAGCTTATAGTTACAACGAGGCAACAAAAGTCGAATACCGACGTTATGGTAACCTCAGTCGTATATCGACCTCTTGGTAACCTCAGACGTATACTGACAACGTTACAATCCATTGCCATATACTGATATAGCTGGACCACAAGTTTATAGTTACAACGAAGCAACGAAAGTCGAATACCGACGTTATGGTAACCTCAGTCGTATATAGACCTCTTGGTAACCTCAGACGTATACTGACAACGTTAAAATCCACTGCCATATACTGATATAGCTGGACCACGAGCTTATAGTTACAACGAAGCAACGAAAGTCGAATACCGACGTTATGGTATCCTCAGTCGTATATCGACCTCTTGGTAACCTCAGACGTATACTGACAACGTTACAATCCAATGCCATATACTGAAATAGTTGGACCACGAGCTTATACTTACAACGAAGCAACGAAAGTCGAATACCGACGTTATGGTAACTTCAGTCGTATATAGACCTCTTGGTAACATCAGACGTATACTGAAAACGTTACAATCCAATGCCATATACTGAAATAGCTGGACCACGAGCTTATAGTTACAACGAAGCAACGAAAGTCGAATACCGACGTTATGGTAACCTCAGTCGTATATAGACCTCTAGGTAACATCAGACGTATACTGAAAACGTTACAATTCCCTGCCATATACTGATATAGTTGGACCACGAGCTTATAGTTACAACGAAGCAACGAAAGTCGAATACCGACGTTTGGTAACCTCAGTCGTATATAGACCTCTTGGTAACATCAGACGTATACTGAAAACGTTACAATCCAATGCCATATACTGAAATAGTTGGACCACGAGCTTATACTTACAACGAAGCAACGAAAGTCGAATACCGACGTTATGGTAACCTCAGTCGTATATAGACCTCTTGGTAACCTCAGACGTATACTGACAACGTTACAATCCAATGCCATATACTGATATAGTTGGACCACGAGCTTATAGTTACAAGGAAGCAACGAAAGTCGAATACCGACGTTGTGGTAACCTCAGTCGTATATCGACCTCTTGGTAACCTCAGACGTATACTGACAACGTTACAATCCAATGCCATATACTGAAATAGTTAGACCACGAGCTTATACTTACAACGAAGCAACGAAAGTCGAATACCGACGTTATGGTAACCTCAGTCGTATATAGACCTCTTGGTAACATCAGACGTATACTGAAAACGTTACAATCCAATACCATATACTGAAATAGCTGGACCACGAGCTTATAGTTACAACGAAGCAACGAAAGTCGAATACCGACGTTATGGTAACCTCAGTCGTATATCGACCTCTTGGTAACCTCAGACGTATACTGACAACGTTACAATCCACTGCCATATACTGATATAGTTGGACCACAAGCTTATAGTTACAACGAAGCAACGAAAGTCGAATACCGACGTTATGGTAACCTCAGTCGTATATAAACCTCTTGGTAACATCAGACGTATACTGACAACGTTACAATCCCCTGCCATATACTGATATAGTTGGACCACAAGCTTATAGTTACAACGAAGCAACGAAAGTCGAATACCGACGTTATGGTAACCTCAGTCGTATATCGACCTCTTGGTAACATCAGATGTATACTGACAACGTTACAATCCCCTGCCATATACTGATATAGTTGGACCACAAGCTTATAGTTACAACGAAGCAACGAAAGTCGAATACCGACGTTATGGTAACCTCAGTCGTATATCGACCTCTTGGTAACATCAGACGTATACTGACAACGTTACAATCCCCTGCCATATACTGATATAGCTGGACCACGAGCTTATAGTTACAACGAAGCAACGAAAGTCGAATACCGACGTTATGGTAACCTCAGTCGTATATAGACCTCTTGGTAACCTCAGACGTATACTGACAACGTTACAATCCACTGCCATATACTGATATAGCTGGACCACGAGCTTATAGTTACAACGAAGCAACGAAAGTCGAATACCGACGTTATGGTAACCTCAGTCGTATATAGACCTCTTGGTAATATCAGACGTATACTGAAAACGTTACAATCCAATGCCATATACTGAAATAGCTGGACCACGAGCCTATAGTTACAACGAAGCAACGAAAGTCGAATACCGACGTTATGGTAACCTCAGTCGTATATAGACCTCTTGGTAACATCAGACGTATACTGAAAACGTTACAATCCACTGCCATATACTGATATAGTTGGACCACGAGCTTATAGTTACAACGAAGCAACGAAAGTCGAATACCGACGTTTGGTAACCTCAGTCGTATATAGACCTCTTGGTAACATCAGACGTATACTGACAAAGTTACAATCCCCTGCCATATACTGATATAGTTGGACCACGAGCTTATAGTTACAACGAAGCAACGAAAGTCGAATACCGAAGTTATGGTAACCTCAGTCGTATATAGACCTCGTGGTAACATCAGACGTATACTGAAAACGTTACAATCCAATGTCATATACTGAAATAGTTGGACCACGAGCTTATAGTTACAACGAAGCAACGAAAGTCTAATACCGACGTTATGGTAACCTCAGTCGTATATCGACCTCTTGGTAACCTCAGACGTATACTGACAACGTTACAATCCAATGCCATATACTGAAATAGTTAGACCACGAGCTTATACTTACAACGAAGCAACGAAAGTCGAATACCGACGTTATGGTAACCTCAGTCGTATATAGACCTCTTGGTAACATCAGACGTATACTGAAAACGTTACAATCCAATACCATATACTGAAATAGCTGGACCACGAGCTTATAGTTACAACGAAGCAACGAAAGTCGAATACCGACGTTATGGTAACCTCAGTCGTATATCGACCTCTTGGTAACCTCAGACGTATACTGACAACGTTACAATCCACTGCCATATACTGATATAGTTGGACCACAAGCTTATAGTTACAACGAAGCAACGAAAGTCGAATACCGACGTTATGGTAACCTCAGTCGTATATAAACCTCTTGGTAACATCAGACGTATACTGACAACGTTACAATCCCCTGCCATATACTGATATAGTTGGACCACAAGCTTATAGTTACAACGAAGCAACGAAAGTCGAATACCGACGTTATGGTAACCTCAGTCGTATATCGACCTCTTGGTAACATCAGATGTATACTGACAACGTTACAATCCCCTGCCATATACTGATATAGTTGGACCACAAGCTTATAGTTACAACGAAGCAACGAAAGTCGAATACCGACGTTATGGTAACCTCAGTCGTATATCGACCTCTTGGTAACATCAGACGTATACTGACAACGTTACAATCCCCTGCCATATACTGATATAGCTGGACCACGAGCTTATAGTTACAACGAAGCAACGAAAGTCGAATACCGACGTTATGGTAACCTCAGTCGTATATAGACCTCTTGGTAACCTCAGACGTATACTGACAACGTTACAATCCACTGCCATATACTGATATAGCTGGACCACGAGCTTATAGTTACAACGAAGCAACGAAAGTCGAATACCGACGTTATGGTAACCTCAGTCGTATATAGACCTCTTGGTAATATCAGACGTATACTGAAAACGTTACAATCCAATGCCATATACTGAAATAGCTGGACCACGAGCCTATAGTTACAACGAAGCAACGAAAGTCGAATACCGACGTTATGGTAACCTCAGTCGTATATAGACCTCTTGGTAACATCAGACGTATACTGAAAACGTTACAATCCACTGCCATATACTGATATAGTTGGACCACGAGCTTATAGTTACAACGAAGCAACGAAAGTCGAATACCGACGTTTGGTAACCTCAGTCGTATATAGACCTCTTGGTAACATCAGACGTATACTGACAAAGTTACAATCCCCTGCCATATACTGATATAGTTGGACCACGAGCTTATAGTTACAACGAAGCAACGAAAGTCGAATACCGAAGTTATGGTAACCTCAGTCGTATATAGACCTCGTGGTAACATCAGACGTATACTGAAAACGTTACAATCCAATGTCATATACTGAAATAGTTGGACCACGAGCTTATAGTTACAACGAAGCAACGAAAGTCTAATACCGACGTTATGGTAACCTCCGTCGTATATAGACCTCTTGGTAACATCAGACGTATACTGACAACGTTACAATCCACTGCCATATACTGATATAGCTGGACCACAAGCTTATAGTTACAACGAAGCAACGAAAGTCGAATACCGACGTTATGGTAACCTCAGCCGTATATAGACCTCTTGGTAACCTCAGACGTATACTAACAACGTTACAATCCAATGCCATATACTGATATAATTGGACCACGAGCTTATAGTTACAAGGAAGCAACGAAAGACGAATACCGACGTTATGGTACCCTCAGTCGTATATCGACCTCTTGGTGACCTCAGACGTATACTGACAACGTTACAATCCAATGCCATATACTGAAATAGCTGGACCACGAGCTTATAGTTACAACGAAGCAACGAAAGTCGAATACCGACGTTATGGTAACCTCAGTCGTATATCGACCTCTTGGTAACCTCATACGTATACTGACAACGTTACAATCCCCTGCCATATACTGATATAGTTGGACCACAAGCCTATAGTTACAACGAAGCAACGAAAGTCGAATACCGACGTTATGGTAACCTCAGTCGTATATAGACCTCTTGGTAACATCAGACGTATACTGACAACGTTACAATCCCCTGCCATATACTGATATAGTTGGACCACAAGCTTATAGTTACAACGAAGCAACGAAAGTCGAATACCGACGTTATGGTAACCTCAGTCGTATATAGACCTCTTGGTAACATCAGACGTATACTGAAAACGTTACAATCCCCTGCCATATACTGATATAGCTGGACCACGAGCTTATAGTTACAACGAAGCAACGAAAGTCGAATACCGACGTTATGGTAACCTCAGTCGTATATAGACCTCTTGGTAACATCAGACGTATACTGAAAACGTTACAATCCAATGCCATATACTGAAATAGTTGGACCACGAGCTTATAGTTACAACGAAGCAACGAAAGTCGAATACCGACGTTATGGTAACTTCCGTCCTATATAGACCTCTTGGTAACATCAGACGTATACTGACAACGTTACAATCCACTGCCATATACTGATATATCTGGACCACGAGCTTATAGTTACAACGAAGCAACGAAAGTCGAATACCGACGTTATGGTAACCTCAGTCGTATATAGACCTCTTGGTAACATCAGACGTATACTGACAACGTTACAATCCCCTGCCATATACTGATATAGTTGGACCACAAGCTTATAGTTACAACGAAGCAACGAAAGTCGAATACCGACGTTATGGTAACCTCAGTCGTATATCGACCTCTTGGTAACCTCAGACGTATACTGACAATGTTACAATCCACTGCCATATACTGATATAGTTGGACCACGAGCTTATAGTTACAACGAAGCAACGAAAGTCGAATACCGACGTTATGGTAACCTCAGTTGTATATAGACCTCTTGGTAACATCAGACGTATACTGAAAACGTTACAATCCAATGCCATATACTGAAATAGTTGGACCACGAGCTTATAGTTACAACGAAGCAACGAAAGTCGAATACCGACGTTATGGTAACTTCCGTCCTATATAGACCTCTTGGTAACATCAGACGTATACTGACAACGTTACAATCCACTGCCATATACTGATATATCTGGACCACGAGCATATAGTTATAACGAAGCAACCAAAGTCGAATACCGACATTATGGTAACCGCAGTCATATATCGACCTCTTGGTAACCTCAGTCGTATACTGACAACGTTACAATCCACTGCCATATACTGATATAGCTGGACCACGAGCTTATAGTTACAACGAAGCAACGAAAGTCGAATACCGACGTTATGGTAACCTCAGTCGTATATAGACCTCTTGGTAACATCAGACGTATACTGAAAACGTTACAATCCACTGCCATACACTGATATAGTTGGACCACGAGCTTATAGTTACAACGAAGCAACGAAAGTCGAATACCGACGTTTGGTAACCTCAGTCGTATATAGACCTCTTGGTAACATCAGACGTATACTGACAACGTTACAATCCCCTGCAATATACTGATATAGTTGGACCACGAGCTTATAGTTACAACGAAGCAACGAAAGTCGAATACCGACGTTATGGTAACCTCATTCGTATATAGACCTCTTGGTAACATCAGACGTATACTGAAAACGTTACAATCCAATGCCATATACTGATATAGTTGGACCACGAGCTTATAGTTACAACGAAGCAACGAAAGTCGAATACCGACATTATGGTAACCTCAGTCGTATATAGACCTCTTGGTAACATCAGACGTATACTGAAAACGTTACAATTCAATGCCATATGCTGATATAGTTGGTCACGAGCTTATAGTTACAACGAAGCAACAAAAGTCGAATACCGACGTTATGGTAACCTCAGTCGTATATCGACCTCTTGGTAACCTCAGACGTATACTGACAACGTTACAATCCACTGCCATATACTGATATAGCTGGACCACAAGTTTATAGTTACAACGAAGCAACGAAAGTCGAATACCGACGTTATGGTAACCTCAGTCGTATATAGACCTTTTGGTAACCTCAGACGTATACTGACAACGTTAAAATCCACTGCCATATACTGATATAGCTGGAACACGAGCTTATAGTTACAACGAAGCAACGAAAGTCGAATACCGACGTTAGGGTATCCTCAGTCGTATATCGACCTCTTGGTAACCTCAGACGTATACTGACAACGTTACAATCCAATGCCATATACTGAAATAGTTGGACCACGAGCTTATACTTACAACGAAGCAACGAAAGTCGAATACCGACGTTATGGTAACTTCAGTCGTATATAGACCTCTTGGTAACATCAGACGTATACTGAAAACGTTACAATCCAATGCCATATACTGAAATTGCTGGACCACGAGCTTATAGTTACAACGAAGCAACGAAAGTCGAATACCGACGTTATGGTAACCTCAGTCGTATATAGACCTCTAGGTAACATCAGACGTATACTGAAAACGTTACAATCCACTGCCATATACTGATATAGTTGGACCACGAGCTTATAGTTACAACGAAGCAACGAAAGTCGAATACCGACGTTTGGTAACCTCAGTCGTATATAGACCTCTTGGTAACATCAGACGTATACTGAAAACGTTACAATCCAATGCCATATACTGAAATAGTTGGACCACGAGCTTATACTTACAACAAAGCAACGAAAGTCGAATACCGACGTTATGGTAACCTCAGTCGTATATAGACCTCTTGGTAACCTCAGACGTATACTGACAACGTTACAATCCAATGCCATATACTGATATAGTTGGACCACGAGCTTATAGTTACAAGGAAGCAACGAAAGTCGAATACCGACGTTATGGTAACCTCAGTCGTATATTGACCTCTTGGTAACATCAGACGTATACTGAAAACGTTACAATCCAATACCATATACTGAAATAGCTGGACCACGAGCTTATAGTTACAACGAAGCAACGAAAGTCGAATACCGACGTTATGGTAACCTCAGTCGTATATCGACCTCTTGGTAACCTCAGACGTATACTGACAACGTTACAATCCACTGCCATATACTGATATAGTTGGACCACAAGCTTATAGTTACAACGAAGCAACGAAAGTCGAATACCGACGTTATGGTAACCTCAGTCGTATATAAACCTCTTGGTAACATCAGACGTATACTGACAACGTTAAAATCCCCTGCCATATACTGATATAGTTGGACCACAAGCTTATAGTTACAACGAAGCAACGAAAGTCGAATACCGACGTTATGGTAACCTCAGTCGTATATCGACCTCTTGGTAACATCAGACGTATACTGACAACGTTACAATCCCCTGCCATATACTGATATAGTTGGACCACAAGCTTATAGTTACAACGAAGCAACGAAAGTCGAATACCGACGTTATGGTAACCTCAGTCGTATATCGACCTCTTGGTAACATCAGACGTATACTGACAACGTTACAATCCCCTGCCATATACTGATATAGCTGGACCACGAGCTTATAGTTACAACGAAGCAACGAAAGTCGAATACCGACGTTATGGTAACCTCAGTCGTATATAGACCTCTTGGTAACCTCAGACGTATACTGACAACGTTACAATCCACTGCCATATACTGATATAGCTGGACCACGAGCTTATAGTTACAACGAAGCAACGAAAGTCGAATACCGACGTTATGGTAACCTCAGTCGTATATAGACCTCTTGGTAACCTCAGACGTATACTGACAACGTTACAATCCAATGCCATATACTGATATAGTTGGACCACGAGCTTATAGTTACAAGGAAGCAACGAAAGTCGAATACCGACGTTATGGTAACCTCAGTCGTATATTGACCTCTTGGTAACATCAGACGTATACTGAAAACGTTACAATCCAATACCATATACTGAAATAGCTGGACCACGAGCTTATAGTTACAACGAAGCAACGAAAGTCGAATACCGACGTTATGGTAACCTCAGTCGTATATCGACCTCTTGGTAACCTCAGACGTATACTGACAACGTTACAATCCACTGCCATATACTGATATAGTTGGACCACAAGCTTATAGTTACAACGAAGCAACGAAAGTCGAATACCGACGTTATGGTAACCTCAGTCGTATATAAACCTCTTGGTAACATCAGACGTATACTGACAACGTTAAAATCCCCTGCCATATACTGATATAGTTGGACCACAAGCTTATAGTTACAACGAAGCAACGAAAGTCGAATACCGACGTTATGGTAACCTCAGTCGTATATCGACCTCTTGGTAACATCAGACGTATACTGACAACGTTACAATCCCCTGCCATATACTGATATAGTTGGACCACAAGCTTATAGTTACAACGAAGCAACGAAAGTCGAATACCGACGTTATGGTAACCTCAGTCGTATATCGACCTCTTGGTAACATCAGACGTATACTGACAACGTTACAATCCCCTGCCATATACTGATATAGCTGGACCACGAGCTTATAGTTACAACGAAGCAACGAAAGTCGAATACCGACGTTATGGTAACCTCAGTCGTATATAGACCTCTTGGTAACCTCAGACGTATACTGACAACGTTACAATCCACTGCCATATACTGATATAGCTGGACCACGAGCTTATAGTTACAACGAAGCAACGAAAGTCGAATACCGACGTTATGGTAACCTCAGTCGTATATAGACCTCTTGGTAATATCAGACGTATACTGAAAACGTTACAATCCAATGCCATATACTGAAATAGCTGGACCACGAGCCTATAGTTACAACGAAGCAACGAAAGTCGAATACCGACGTTATGGTAACCTCAGTCGTATATAGACCTCTTGGTAACATCAGACGTATACTGAAAACGTTACAATCCACTGCCATATACTGATATAGTTGGACCACGAGCTTATAGTTACAACGAAGCAACGAAAGTCGAATACCGACTTTTGGTAAACTCAGTCGTATATAGACCTCTTGGTAACATCAGACGTATACAGACAAATTTACAATCCCCTGCCATATACTGATATAGTTGGACCACGAGCTTATAGTTACAACGAAGCAACGAAAGTCGAATACCGAAGTTATGGTAACCTCAGTCGTATATAGACCTCGTGGTAACATCAGACGTATACTGAAAACGTTACAATCCAATGTCATATACTGAAATAGTTGGACCACGAGCTTATAGTTACAACGAAGCAACGAAAGTCTAATACCGACGTTATGGTAACCTCCGTCGTATATAGACCTCTTGGTAGCATCAGACGTATACTGAAAACGTTACAATCCAATGCCATATACTGATATAGTTGGACCACGAGCTTATAGTTACAACGAAGCAACAAAAGTCGAATACCGACGTTATGGTAACCTCAGTCGTATATCGACCTCTTGGTAACCTCAGACGTATACTGACAACGTTACAATCCACTGCCATATACTGATATAGCTGGACCACAAGCTTATAGTTAGAACGAAGCAACGAAAGTCGAATACCGACGTTATGGTAACCTCAGCCGTATATAGACCTCTTGGTAACCTCAGACGTATACTAACAACGTTACAATCCAATGCCATATACTGATATAATTGGACCACGAGCTTATAGTTACAAGGAAGCAACGAAAGACGAATACCGACGTTATGGTAACCTCAGTCGTATATCGACCTCTTGGTAACCTCAGACGTATACTGACAACGTTACAATCCAATGCCATATACTGAAATAGCTGGACCACGAGCTTATAGTTACAACGAAGCAACGAAAGTCGAATACCGACGTTATGGTAACCTCAGTCGTATATCGACCTCTTGGTAACCTCATACGTATACTGACAACGTTACAATCCCCTGCCATATACTGATATAGTTGGACCACAAGCTTATAGTTACAACGAAGCAACGAAAGTCGAATACCGACGTTATGGTAACCTCAGTCGTATATAGACCTCTTAGTAACATCAGACGTATACTGACAACGTTACTATCCCCTGCCATATACTGATATAGTTGGACCACAAGCTTATAGTTACAACGAAGCAACGAAAGTCGAATACCGACGTTATGGTAACCTCAGTCGTATATAGACCTCTTGGTAACATCAGACGTATACTGAAAACGTTACAATCCCCTGCCATATACTGATATAGCTGGACCACGAGCTTATAGTTACAACGAAGCAACGAAAGTCGAATACCGACGTTATGGTAACCTCAGTCGTATATAGACCTCTTGGTAACATCAGACGTATACTGAAAACGTTACAATCCACTGCCATATACTGATATAGTTGGACGACGAGCTTATAGTTACAAGGAAGCAACGAAAGTCGAATACCGACGTTATGGTAACCTCAGTCGTATATAGACCTCTTGGTAACATCAGACGTATACTGAAAACGTTACAATCCAATGCCATATACTGAAATAGTTGTACCACGAGCTTATACTTACAACGAAGCAACGAATGTCGAATACCGACGTTATGGTAACCTCAGTCGTATATAGACCTCTTGGTAACATCAGACGTATATTGAAAACGTTACAATCCCCTGCCATATACTGATATAGTTGGACCACGAGCTTATAGTTACAACGAAGCAACGAAAGTCGAATACCGACGTTATGGTAACCTCAGTCGTATATAGACCTCTTGGTAACATCAGACGTATACTGACAACGTTACAATCCAATGCCATATACTGATATAGTTGGACCACGAGCTTATAGTTACAACGAAGCAACGAAAGTCGAATACCGACATTATGGTAACCTCAGTCGTATATAGACCTCTTGGTAACATCAGACGTATACTGAAAACGTTACAATCCAATGCCATATACTGATATAGTTGGACCACGAGCTTATAGTTACAACGAAGCAACAAAAGTCGTCGAATACCGATATTATGGTAACCTCAGTCGTATATCGAACTCTTGGTAACCTCAGACGTATACTGACAACGTTACAATCCAATGCCATATACTGATATAGTTGGACCACGAGCTTATAGTTACAAGGAAGCAACGAAAGTCGAATACCGACGTTATGGTAACCTCAGTCGTATATAGACCTCTTGGTAACATCAGACGTATACTGAAAACGTTACAATCCACTGCCATATACTGATATAGTTGGACCACGAGCTTATAGTTACAACGAAGCAACGAAAGTCGAATACCGACGTTTGGTAACCTCAGTCGTATATAGACCTCTTGGTAACATCAGACGTACACTGACAACGTTACAATCCCCTGCAATATACTGATATAGTTGGACCACGAGCTTATAGTTACAACGAAGCAACGAAAGTCGAATACCGACGTTATGGTAACCTCAGTCGTATATAGACCTCTTGGTAACATCAGACGTATACTGAAAACGTTACAATCCAATGCCATATACTGATATAGTTGGACCACAAGCTTATAGTTACAACGAAGCAACGAAAGTCGAATACCGACGTTATGGTAACCTCAGTCGTATATAGACCTTTTGGTAACATCAGACGTATACTGAAAACGTTACAATCCACTGCCATATACTGATATAGTTGGACCACGAGCTTATAGTTACAACGAAGCAACGAAAGTCGAATACCGACGTTTGGTAACCTCAGTCGTATATAGACCTCTTGGTAACATCAGACGTATACTGACAAAGTTACAATCCCCTGCCATATACTGATATAGTTGGACCACGAGCTTATAGTTACAACGAAGCAACGAAAGTCGAATACCGACGTTATGGTAACCTCAGTCGTATATAGACCTCTTGGTAACATCAGACGTATACTGAAAACGTTACAATCCAATGCCATATACTGAAATAGTTGGACCACGAGCTTATACTTACAACGAAGCAACGAAAGTCGAATACCGACGTTATGGTAACCTCAGTCGTATATAGACCTCTTGGTAACATCAGACGTATACTGAAAACGTTACAATCCAATGCCATATACTGAAATAGCTGGACCACGAGCTTATAGTTACAACGAAGCAACGAAAGTCGAATACCGACGTTATGGTAACCTCAGTCGTATATCGACCTCTTGGTAACCTCATACGTATACTGACAACGTTACAATCCCCTGCCATATACTGATATAGTTGGACCACAAGCTTATAGTTACAACGAAGCAACGAAAGTCGAATACCGACGTTATGGTAACCTCAGTCGTATATAGACCTCTTGGTAACATCAGACGTATACTGACAACGTTACAATCCCCTGCCATATACTGATATAGTTGGACCATAAGCTTATAGTTACAACGAAGCAACGAAAGTCGAATACCGACGTTATGGTAACCTCAGTCGTATATAGACCTCTTGGTAACATCAGACGTATACTGAAAACGTTACAATCCCCTGCCATATACTGATATAGCTGGACCACGAGCTTATAGTTACAAGGAAGCAACGAAAGTCGAATACCGACGTTATGGTAACCTCAGTCGTATATAGACCTCTTGGTAACATCAGACGTATACTGAAAACGTTACAATTCACTGCCATATACTGATATAGTTGGACCACGAGCTTATAGTTACAAGGAAGCAACGAAAGTCGAATACCGACGTTATGGTAACCTCAGTCGTATATAGACCTCTTGGTAACATCAGACGTATACTGAAAACGTTACAATCCAATGCCATATACTGAAATAGTTGTACCACGAGCTTATACTTACAACGAAGCAACGAATGTCGAATACCGACGTTATGGTAACCTCAGTCGTATATAGACCTCTTGGTAACATCAGACGTATACTGAAAACGTTACAATCCAATGCCATATACTGATATAGTTGGACCACGAGCTTATAGTTACAACGAAGCAACGAAAGTCGAATACCGACGTTATGGTAACCTCAGTCGTATATAGACCTCTTGGTAACATCAGACGTTTACTGACAACGTTACAATCCAATGCCATATACTGATATAGTTGGACCACGAGCTTATAGTTACAACGAAGCAACGAAAGTCGAATACCGACATTATGGTAACCTCAGTCGTATATAGACCTCTTGGTAACATCAGACGTATACTGAAAACGTTACAATCCAATGCCATATACTGATATAGTTGGACCACGAGCTTATAGTTACAACGAAGCAACAAAAGTCGTCGAATACCGATATTATGGTAACCTCAGTCGTATATCGAACTCTTGGTAACCTCAGACGTATACTGACAACGTTACAATCCAATGCCATATACTGATATAGTTGGACCACGAGCTTATAGTTACAAGGAAGCAACGAAAGTCGAATACCGACGTTATGGTAACCTCAGTCGTATATAGACCTCTTGGTAACATCAGACGTATACTGAAAACGTTACAATCCAATGCCATATACTGATATAGTTGGACCACGAGCTTATAGTTACAACGAAGCAACGAAAGTCGAATACCGACGTTATGGTAACCTCAGTCGTATATAGACCTCTTGGTAACATCAGACGTATACTAAAAATGTTACAATCCAATGCCATATACTGAAATAGTTGGACCACGAGCTTATAGTTACAACGAAGCAACGAAAGTCGAATACCGACGTTATGGTAGCCTACGTCGTATATAGACCTCTTGGTAACATCAGACGTATACTGACAACGTTACAATCCACTGCCATATACTGATATAGCTGGACCACGAGCATATAGTTATAACGAAGCAACCAAAGTCGAATACCGACATTATGGTAACCGCAGTCATATATCGACCTCTTGGGAACCTCAGTCGTATACTGACAACGTTACAATCCACTGCCATATACTGATATAGCTGGACCACGAGCTTATAGTTACAAGGAAGCAACGAAAATCGAATACCGACGTTATGGTAACCTCAGTCGTATATAGACCTCTTGGTAACAACAGACGTATACTGAAAACGTTACAATCCACTGCCATATACTGATATAGTTGGACCACGAGCTTATAGTTACAACGAAGCAACGAAAGTCGAATACCGACGTTTGGTAACCTCAGTCGTATATAGACCTCTTGGTAACATCAGACGTATACTGACAACGTTACAATGCAATGCCATATACTGATGATATAGTTGGACCACGAGCTTATAGTTACAACGAAGCAACGAAAGTCGAATACCGACGTTATGGTAACCTCAGTCGTATATGGACCTCTTGGTAACATCAGACGTATACTGACAACGTTACAATCCACTGCCATATACTGATATAGCTGGACCACGAGCTTATAGTTACAACGAAGCAACGAAAGTCGAATACCGACGTTATGGTAACCTCAGTCGTATATCGACCTCTTGGTAACCACAGACGTATACTGACAACGTTACAATCCACTGCCATATACTGATATAGCTGGACCACAAGCTTATAGTTACAACGAAGCAACGAAAGTTGAATACCGACGTTATGGTAACCTCAGTCGTATATAGACCTCTTGGTAACATCAGACGTATACTGAAAACGTTACAATCCAATGCCATATACTGATATAGTTGGACCACGAGCTTATAGTTACAACGAAGCAACGAAAGTCGAATACCGACGTTATGGTAACCTCAGTCGTATATAGACCTCTTGGTAACATCAGACGTATACTGAAAACGTTACAATCCAATACCATATACTGAAATAGTTGGACCACGAGCTTATACTTACAACGAAGCAACGAATGTCGAATACCGACGTTATGGTAACCTCAGTCGTATATAGACCTCTTGGTAACATCAGACGTATACTGACAACGTTACAATCCAGTGCCATATACTGATATAGTTGGACCACGAGCTTATAGTTACAACGAAGCAACGAAAGTCGAATACCGACGTTATGGTAACCTCAGTCGTATATAGACCTCTTGGTAACATCAGACGTATACTGAAAACGTTACAATCCAATGCCATATACTGATATAGTTGGACCACGAGCTTATATGTACAACGAAGCAACGAAAGCCGAATACCGACATTATGGTAACCTCAGTCGTATATAGAACTCTTGGTAACATCAGACGTATACTGAATACGTTACAATCCAATGCCATATACTGATATATTTGGACCATGAGCTTATAGTTACAACGAAGCAACGAAAGTCGTCGAATACCGATATTATGGTAACCTCAGTCGTATATCGACCGCTTGGTAACCTCAGTCGTATACTGACAACGTTACAATCCACGGCCATATACTGATATAGCTGGACCACGGGCTTATAGTTACAAGGAATTAACGAAAGTCGAATACCGACGTTATGGTAACCTCAGTCGTATATAGACCTCTTGGAAACATCAGACGTATACTGAAAACGTTACAATCCAATGCCATATACTGATATAGTTGGACCACGAGCTTATAGTTACAACGAAGCAACGAAAGCCGAATACCGACATTATGGTAACCTCAGTCGTATATAGACCTCTTGGTAACATCAGACGTATACTGAAAACGTTACAATCCAATGCCATATACTGATATATTTGGACCACGAGCTTATAGTTATAACGAAGCAACGAAAGTCGTCGAATACCGATATTATGGTAACCTCAGTCGTGTATCGACCTCTTGGTAACCTCAGTCGTATACTGACAACGTTACAATCCACTGCCATATACTGATATAGTTGGACCACGAGCTTATAGTTACAACGAAGCAACGAAAGTCGAATACCGACGTTATGGTAACCTCAGTCGTATATAGACCTCTTGGTAACATCAGACGTATACTGACAACGTTACAATGCAATGCCATATACTGATTATATAGTTGGACCACGAGCTTATAATTACAACGAAGCAACGAAAGTCGAATTCCGACGTTATGGTAACCTCAGTCGTATATAGACCTCTTGGTAACACCAGACGTATACTGACAACGTTACAATCCACTGCCATATACTGATATAGTTGGACCACGAGCTTATAGTTACAACGAAGCAACGAAAGTCGAATACCGACGTTATGGTAACCTCAGTCGTATAACGACCTCTTGGTAACCTCAGTCGTATACTGACAACGTTACAATCCCCTGCCATATAATGATATAGTTGGACCACGAGCTTATAGTTACAACGAAGCAACGAAAGTCGAATACCGACGTTATGGTAACCTCAGTCGTATATAGACCTCTTGGTAACCTCAGACGTATACTGACAACGTTACAATCCACTGCCATATACTGATATAGTTGGACCACGAGCTTATAGTTACAACGAAGCAACGAAAGTCGAATACCGATGTTATGGTAACCTCAGTCGTATATAGACCTCTTGGTAACCTCAGACGTATACTGACGACGTTACAATCCCCTACCATATACTGATATAGTTGGACCACGAGCTCTTAGTTACAACGAAGCAACGAAATTCGAATACCGACGTTATGGTAACCTCAGTCGTATATCGACCTCTTGGTAACCTCAGTCGTATACTGACAACGTTACAATCTCCTGCCATATAATGATATAGTTGGACCACGAGCTTATAGTTACAAGGAAGCAACGAAAATCGAATACCGACGTTATGGTAACCTCAGTCGTATATAGACCTCTTGGTAACATCAGACGTATACTGACAACGTTACAATGCAATGCCATATACTGATGATATAGTTGGACCACGAGCTTATAGTTACAACGAAGCAACGAAAGTCGAATACCGACGTTATGGTAACCTCAGTCGTATATCGACCTCTTGGTAACCACAGACGTATACTGACAACGTTACAATCCACTGCCATATACTGATATAGCTGGACCACGGGCTTATAGTTACAAGGAAGCAACGAAAGTCGAATACCGACGTTATGGTAACCTCAGTCGTATATAGACCTCTTGGTAACATCAGACGTATACTGAAAACGTTACAATCCAATGCCATATACTGATATAGTTGGACCACGAGCTTATAGTTACAACGAAGCAACGAAAGCCGAATACCGACATTATGGTAACCTCAGTCGTATATAGACCTCTTGGTAACATCAGACGTATACTGAAAACGTTACAATCCACTGCCATATACTGATATAGTTGGACCACGAGCTTATAGTTACAACGAAGCAACGAAAGTTGAATACCGACGTTATGGTAACCTCAGTCGTATAACGACCTCTTGGTAACCTCAGTCGTATACTGACAACGTTACAATCCCCTGCCATATAATGATATAGTTGGACCACGAGCTTATAGTTACAACGAAGCAACGAAAGTCGAATACCGACGTTATGGTAACCTCAGTCGTATATAGACCTCTTGGTAACCTCAGACGTATACTGACAACGTTACAATCCACTGCCATATACTGATATAGTTGGACCACGAGCTTATAGTTACAACGAAGCAACGAAAGTCGAATACCGACGTTATGGTAACCTCAGTCGTATATAGACCTCTTGGTAACCTCAGACGTATACTGACGACGTTACAATCCTCTACCATATACTGATATAGTTGGACCACGAGCTCTTAGTTACAACGAAGCAACGAAAGTCGAATACCGACGTTATGGTAACCTCAGTCGTATATCGACCTCTTGGTAACCTCAGTCGTATACTGACAACGTTACAATCCCCTGCCATATAATGATATAGTTGGACCACGAGCTTATAGTTACAAGGAAGCAACGAAAATCGAATACCGACGTTATGGTAACCTCAGTCGTATATAGACCTCTTGGTAACAACAGACGTATACTGAAAACGTTACAATCCACTGCCATATACTGATATAGTTGAACCACGAGCTTATAGTTACAACGAAGCAACGAAAGTCGAATACCGACGTTTGGTAACCTCAGTCGTATATAGACCTCTTGGTAACATCAGACGTATACTGACAACGTTACAATGCAATGCCATATACTGATGATATAGTTGGACCACGAGCTTATAGTTACAACGAAGCAACGAAAGTCGAATACCGACGTTATGGTAACCTCAGTCGTATATAGACCTCTTGGTAACATCAGACGTATACTGACAACGTTACAATCCACTGCCATATACTGATATAGCTGGACCACGAGCTTATAGTTACAACGAAGCAACGAAAGTCGAATACCGACGTTATGGTAACCTCAGTCGTATATCGACCTCTTGGTAACCACAGACGTATACTGACAACGTTACAATCCACTGCCATATACTGATATAGCTGGACCACAAGCTTATAGTTACAACGAAGCAACGAAAGTCGAATACCGACGTTATGGTAACCTCAGTCGTATATAGACCTCTTGGTAACATCAGACGTATACTGAAAACGTTACAATCCAATGCCATATACTGATATAGTTGGACCACGAGCTTATAGTTACAACGAAGCAACGAAAGTCGAATACCGACGTTATGGTAACCTCAGTCGTATATAGACCTCTTGGTAACATCAGACGTATACTGAAAACGTTACAATTAAATGCCATATACTGAAATAGTTGGACCACGAGCTTATACTTACAACGAAGCAACGAATGTCGAATACCGACGTTATGGTAACCTCAGTCGTATATAGACCTCTTGGTAACATCAGACGTATACTGACAACGTTACAATCCCCTGCCATATACTGATATAGTTGGACCACGAGCTTATAGTTACAACGAAGCAACGAAAGTCGAATACCGACGTTATGGTAACCTCAGTCGTATATAGACCTCTTGGTAACATCAGACGTATACTGAAAACGTTACAATCCAATGCCATATACTGATATAGTTGGACCACGAGCTTATAGTTACAACGAAGCAACGAAAGCCGAATACCGACATTATGGTAACCTCAGTCGTATATAGACCTCTTGGTAACATCAGACGTATACTGAAAACGTTACAATCCAATGCCATATACTGATATATTTGGACCATGAGCTTATAGTTACAACGAAGCAACGAAAGTCGTCGAATACCGATATTATGGTAACCTCAGTCGTATATCGACCTCTTGGTAACCTCAGTCGTATACTGACAACGTTACAATCCACTGCCATATAGTTACAACGAAGCAACGAAAGCCGAATACCGACATTATGGTAATCTCAGTCGTATATAGACCTCTTGGTAACATCAGACGTATACTGAAAACGTTACAATCCAATGCCATATACTGATATATTTGGACCACGAGCTTATAGTTACAACGAAGCAACGAAAGTCGTCGAATACCGATATTATGGTAACCTCAGTCGTGTATCGACCTCTTGGTAACCTCAGTCGTATACTGACAACGTTACAATCCACTGCCATATACTGATATACTTGGACCACGAGCTTATAGTTACAACGAAGCAACGAAAGTCGAATACCGACGTTATGGTAACCTCAGTCGTATATAGACCTCTTGGTAACATCAGACGTATACTGACAACGTTACAATGCAATGCCATATACTGATTATATAGTTGGACCACGAGCTTATAATTACAACGAAGCAACGAAAGTCGAATACCGACGTTATGGTAACCTCAGTCGTATATAGACCTCTTGATAACACCAGACGTATACTGACAACGTTACAATCCACTGCCATATACTGATATAGTTGGACCACGAGCTTATAGTTACAACGAAGCAACGAAAGTCGAATACCGACGTTATGGTAACCTCAGTCGTATAACGACCTCTTAGGAACCTCAGTCGTATACTGACAACGTTACAATCCCCTGCCATATAATGATATAGTTGGACCACGAGCTTATAGTTACAACGAAGCAACGAAAGTCGAATACCGACGTTATGGTAACCTCAGTCGTATATAGACCTCTTGGTAACCTCAGACGTATACTGACAACGTTACAATCCACTGCCATATACTGATATAGTTGGACCACGAGCTTATAGTTACAACGAAGCAACGAAAGTCGAATACCGACGTTATGGTAACCTCAGTCGTATATAGACCTCTTGGTAACCTCAGACGTATACTGACGACGTTACAATCCCCTACCATATACTGATATAGTTGGACCACGAGCTCTTAGTTACAACGAAGCAACGAAAGTCGAATACCGACCTCTTGGTAACCTCAGTCGTATACTGACAACGTTACAATCCCCTGCCATATACTGATATAGTTGGACCACGAGCTTATAGTAACAACGAAGCAACGAAAGTCGAATACCGCCGTTATGGTAACCTCAGTCGTATATCAACCTCTTGGTAACCTCAGTCGTATACTGACAACGTTACAATCCCCTGCCATATACTGATATAGTTGGACCACGAGGTTATAGTTACAACGAAGCAACGAAAGTCGAATACCGACGTTATGGTAACCTCAGTCGTATATAGACCTCTTGGTAACATCAGACGTATACTGACGACGTTATAATCCCCTGCCATATACTGATATAGTTGGACCACGAGCTTATAGTTACAACGAAGCAACGAAAGTCGAATACCGACGTTATGGTAACCTCAGTCGTATATCGACCTCTTGGTAACATCAGTCGTATACTGACAACGTTACAATCCCCTGCCATATACTGATATAGTTGGACCACGATCTCTTAGTTACAACGAAGCAATGATAGTTGAATACCGACATTATGGTAACCTCAGTCGTATATCGACCTCTTGGTAACATCAGACGTATACTAACAACGTTACAATCCAATGCCATATACTGATATAGTTGGACCACGAGCTTATAGTTACAACGAAGCAACGAAAGTCGAATACCGACGTTATGGTAACCTCAGTCGTATATAGACCTCTTGGTAACAACAGACGTATACTGACAACGTTACAATCCACTGCCATATACTGATATAGTTGGACCACGAGCTTATAGTTACAACGAAGCAACCAAAGTCGAATACCGACGTTATGGTAACCTCAGTCGTATATAGACCTCTTGGTAACATCAGACGTATACTGAAATCGTTACAATCCAATGCCATATACTGATATATTTGGACCACGAGCTTATAGTTACAACGAAGCAACGAAAGTCGTCGAATACCGATATTATGGTAACCTCAGTCGTGTATCGACCTCTTGGTAACCTCAGTCGTATACTGACAACGTTACAATCCACTGCCATATACTGATATAGTTGGACCACGAGCTTATAGTTACAACGAAGCAACGAAAGTCGAATACCGACGTTATGGTAACCTCAGTCGTATATAGACCTCTTGGTAACATCAGACGTATACTGACAACGTTACAATGCAATGCCATATACTGATTATATAGTTGGACCACGAGCTTATAATTACAACGAAGCAACGAAAGTCGAATACCGACGTTATGGTAACCTCAGTCGTATATAGACCTTTTGGTAACACCAGACGTATACTGACAACGTTACAATCCACTGCCATATACTGATATAGTTGGACCACGAGCTTATAGTTACAACGAAGCAACGAAAGTCGAATACCGACGTTATGGTAACCTCAGTCGTATAACGACCTCTTGGTAACCTCAGTCGTATACTGACAACGTTACAATCCCCTGCCATATAATGATATAGTTGGACCACGAGCTTATAGTTACAACGAAGCAACGAAAGTCGAATACCGACGTTATGGTAACCTCAGTCGTATATAGACCTCTTGGTAACCTCAGACGTATACTGACAACGTTACAATCCACTGCCATATACTGATATAGTTGGACCACGAGCTTATAGTTACAACGAAGCAACGAAAGTCGAATACCGACGTTATGGTAACCTCAGTCGTATATAGACCTCTTGGTAACCTCAGACGTATACTGACGACGTTACAATCCTCTACCATATACTGATATAGTTGGACCACGAGCTCTTAGTTACAACGAAGCAACGAAAGTCGAATACCGACGTTATGGTAACCTCAGTCGTATATCGACCTCTTGGTAACCTCAGTCGTATACTGACAACGTTACAATCCCCTGCCATATAATGATATAGTTGGACCACGAGCTTATAGTTACAACGAAGCAACGAAAGTCGAATACCGACGTTATGGTAACCTCCGTCGTATATAGACCTCTTGGTAACATCAGACGTATACTGACAACGTTACAATCCCCTGCCATATACTGATATAGTTGGACCACGAACTCTTAGTTACAACGAAGCAATGATAGTTGAATACCGACATTATGGTAACCTCAGTCGTATATCGACCTCTTGGTAACATCAGGCGTATACTGACAACGTTACAATCCCCTGCCATATATTGATATAGTTGGACCACGAGCTTATAGTTACAACGAAGCAACGAAAGTCGAATACCGACGTTATGGTAACCTCAGTCATATATCGACCTCTTGGTAACCTCAGACGTATACTGACGACGTTACAATCCACTGCCATATACTGATAACGAGGAACCACGGACAGTTTAGCTACAACGTGGCAACCACAATCGTATATCGACCTCTTGGTAAACCTCAGACGTATAGTGACAACGTTACAATCCCCTGCCATATATTGATATAGTTGGACCACGAGCTTATAGTTACAACGAAGCAACGAAAGTCGAATACCGACGTTATGGTAACCTCAGTCATATATCAACCTCTTGGTAACCTCAGTCGTATACTGACAACGTTACAATCTCCTGCCATATATTGATATAGTTGGACCACGAGCTTATAGTTACAACGAAGCAACGAAAGTCGATTACCGACGTTATGGTAACCTCAGTCGTATATAGACCTCTTGGTAACATCAGACGTATACTGACAACGTTACAATCCACTGCCATATACTGATACAGCTGGTCCACGAGCTTATAGTTACAACGAAGCAACGAAAGTCGATTACCGACGTTATGGGAACCTCAGTCGAATATCGACCTCTTGGTAACCTCAGTCGTATACTGACAACGTTACAATCCCCTGCCATATACTGATATAGTTGGACCACGAACTCTTAGTTACAACGAAGCAATGATAGTTGAATACCGACATTATGGTAACCTCAGTCGTATATCGACCTCTTGGTAACATCAGACGTATACTAACAACGTTACAATCCAATGCCATATACTGATATAGTTGGACCACGAGCTTATAGTTACAACGAAGCAACGAAAGTCGAATACCGACGTTATGGTAACCTCAGTCGTATATAGACCTCTTGGTAACATCAGACGTATACTGACAACGTTACAATCCACTGCCATATACTGATATAGTTGGACCACGAGCTTATAGTTACAACGAAGCAACCAAAGTCGAATACCGACGTTATGGTAACCTCAGTCGTATGTAGACCTCTTGGTAACATCAGACGTATACTGACAACGTTACAATCCAATGCCATATACTGATATAGTTGGACCACGAGCTTATAGTTACAACGAAGCAACCAAAGTCGAATACCGACGTTATGGTAACCTCAGTCGTATATAGACCTCTTGGTAACATCAGACGTGTACTGACAACGTTACAATCCACTGCCATATACTGATATAGCTGGACCACGAGCTTATAGTTACAACGAAGCAACGAAAGTCGAATACCGACGTTATGGTAACCTCAGTCGTATATAGACCTCTTAGTAACTTTAGACGTATACTGACAACGTTATAACCCAATGTCATATACTGATATAGTTGGACCACGAGCTTATAGTTACAACGAAGCAACGAAAGTCGAATACCGACGTTATGGTAACCTCAGTCGTATATAGACCTCTTGGTAACATCAGACGTATACTGACAACGTTACAATCCACTGCCATATACTGATACAGCTGGACCACGAGCTTATAGTTACAACGAAGCAACGAAAGTCGATTACCGACGTTATGGGAACCTCAGTCGTATATCGACCTCTTGGTAACATCAGACGTATACTGACAACGTTACAATCCAATGCCATATACTGATATAGTTGGACCACGAGCTTATAGTTACAACGAAGCAACGAAAGTCGAATACCGACGTTATGGTAACCTCAGTCGTATATAGACCTCTTGGTAACATCAGACGTATACTGACAACGTTACAATCCACTGCCATATACTGATATAGTTGGACCACGAGCTTATAGTTACAACGAAGCAACGAAAGTCGAATACCGACGTTATGGTAACCTCAGTCGTATATAGACCTCTTGGTAACATCAGACGTATACTGACAACGTTACAATCCAATGCCATATACTGATACAGTTGGACCACGAGCTTATAGTTACAACGAAGCAACGAAAGTCGAATACCGACGTTATGGTAACCTCCGTCGTATATAGACCTCTTGGTAACATCAGACGTATACTGACAACGTTACAACCCAATGCCATATATTGATATAGTTGGACCACGAGCTTATAGTTACATGGAAGCAACGAAAGTTGAATACCGACGTTATGGTAACCTCAGTCGTATATCGACCTCTTGGTAACATCAGGCGTATACTGACAACGTTACAATCCCCTGCCATATATTGATATAGTTGGACCACGAGCTTATAGTTACAACGAAGCAACGAAAGTCGAATACCGACGTTATGGTAACCTCAGTCATATATCGACCTCTTGGTAACCTCAGACGTATACTGACGACGTTACAATCCACTGCCATATACTGATAACGAGGAACCACGGACAGTTTAGCTACAACGTGGCAACCACAATCGTATATCGACCTCTTGGTAAACCTCAGACGTATAGTGACAACGTTACAATCCCCTGCCATATATTGATATAGTTGGACCACGAGCTTATAGTTACAACGAAGCAACGAAAGTCGAATACCGACGTTATGGTAACCTCAGTCATATATCAACCTCTTGGTAACCTCAGTCGTATACTGACAACGTTACAATCTCCTGCCATATATTGATATAGTTGGACCACGAGCTTATAGTTACAACGAAGCAACGAAAGTCGAATACCGACGTTATGGTAACCTCAGTCGTATATAGACCTCTTGGTAACATCAGACGTATACTGACAACGTTACAATCCACTGCCATATACTGATATAGTTGGACCACGAGCTTATAGTTACAACGAAGCAACCAAAGTCGAATACCGACGTTATGGTAACCTCAGTCGTATGTAGACCTCTTGGTAACATCAGACGTATACTGACAACGTTACAATCCAATGCCATATACTGATATAGTTGGACCACGAGCTTATAGTTACAACGAAGCAACCAAAGTCGAATACCGACGTTATGGTAACCTCAGTCGTATATAGACCTCTTGGTAACATCAGACGTGTACTGACAACGTTACAATCCACTGCCATATACTGATATAGCTGGACCACGAGCTTATAGTTACAACGAAGCAACGAAAGTCGAATACCGACGTTATGGTAACCTCAGTCGTATATAGACCTCTTAGTAACTTTAGACGTATACTGACAACGTTATAACCCAATGTCATATACTGATATAGTTGGACCACGAGCTTATAGTTACAACGAAGCAACGAAAGTCGAATACCGACGTTATGGTAACCTCAGTCGTATATAGACCTCTTGGTAACATCAGACGTATACTGACAACGTTACAATCCAATGCCGTATACTGATACAGTTGGACCACGAGCTTATAGTTACAACGAAGCAACGAAAGTCGAATACCGACGTTATGGTAACCTCAGTCGTATATAGACCTCTTGGTAACATCAGACGTATACTGACAACGTTACAATCCACTGCCATATACTGATACATCTGGACCAGGAGCTTATAGTTACAACGAAGCAACGAAAGTCGAATACCGACGTTATGGTAACCTCAGTCGTATATCGACCTCTTGGTAACATCAGACGTATACTGACAACGTTACAATCCAATGCCATATACTGATATAGTTGAACCACGAGCTTATAGTTACAACGAAGCAACGAAAGTCGAATACCGACGTTATGGTAACCTTTATATAGACCTCTTGGTAACATCAGACGTATACTGACAACGTTACAATCCACTGCCATATACTGATATAGTTGGACCACGAGCTTATAGTTACAACGAAGCAACGAAAGTCGAATACCGACGTTATGGTAACCTCAGTCGTATATAGACCTCTTGGTAACATCAGACGTATACTGACAACGTTACAATCCAATGCCATATACTGATACAGTTGGATCACGAGCTTATAGTTACAACGAAGCAACGAAAGTCGAATACCGACGTTATGGTAACCTCAGTCGTATATAGACCTCTTGGTAACATCAGACGTATACTGACAACGTTACAATCCAATGCCATATACTGATATAGTTGGACCACCTGTTTATAGTTACAACGAAGCAACGAAAGTCGAATACCGACGTTATGGTAACCTCAGTCGTATATAGACCTCTTGGTAACATCAGACGTATACTGACAACGTTACAACCCAATGCCATATATTGATATAGTTGGACCACGAGCTTATAGTTACAACGAAGCAACGAAAGTTGAATACCGACGTTATGGTAACCTCAGTCGTATATCGACCTCTTGGTAACATCAGGCGTATCCTGACAACGTTACAATCCCCTGCCATATATTGATATAGTTGGACCACGAGCTTATAGTTACAACGAAGCAACGAAAGTCGAATACCGACGTTATGGTAACCTCGGTCATATATCGACCTCTTGGTAACCTCAGTCGTATACTGACAACGTTACAATCCCCTGCCATATATTGATATAGTTGGACCACGAGCTTATAGTTACAACGAAGCAACGAAAGTCGAATACCGACGTTATGGTAACCTCAGTCGTATATCGACCTCTTGGTAACATCAGACGTATACTGACAACGTTACAATCCAATGCCATATACTGATATAGTTGGACCACGAGCTTATAGTTACAACGAAGCAACCAAAGTCGAATACCGACGTTATGGTAACCTCAGTCGTATATAGACCTCTTGGTAACATCAGACGTGTACTGACAACGTTACAATCCACTGCCATATACTGATATAGCTGGACCACGAGCTTATAGTTACAACGAAGCAACGAAAGTCGAATACCGACGTTATGGTAACCTCAGTCGTATATAGACCTCTTGGTAACATCAGACGTATACTGACAACGTTACAATCCACTGCCATATACTGATATAGTTGGACCACGAGCTTATAGTTACAACGAAGCAACCAAAGTCGAATACCGACGTTATGGTAACCTCAGTCGTATGTAGACCTCTTGGTAACATCAGACGTATACTGACAACGTTACAATCCAATGCCATATACTGATATAGTTGGACCACGAGCTTATAGTTACAACGAAGCAACCAAAGTCGAATACCGACGTTATGGTAACCTCAGTCGTATATAGACCTCTTGGTAACATCAGACGTGTACTGACAACGTTACAATCCACTGCCATATACTGATATAGCTGGACCACGAGCTTATAGTTACAACGAAGCAACGAAAGTCGAATACCGACGTTATGGTAACCTCAGTCGTATATAGACCTCTTAGTAACTTTAGACGTATACTGACAACGTTATAACCCAATGTCATATACTGATATAGTTGGACCACGAGCTTATAGTTACAACGAAGCAACGAAAGTCGAATACCGACGTTATGGTAACCTCAGTCGTATATAGACCTCTTGGTAACATCAGACGTATACTGACAACGTTACAATCCACTGCCATATACTGATACAGCTGGACCACGAGCTTATAGTTACAACGAAGCAACGAAAGTCGAATACCGACGTTATGGGAACCTCAGTCGTATATCGACCTCTTGGTAACATCAGGCGTATACTGACAACGTTACAATCCAATGCCATATACTGATATAGTAGGACCACGAGCTTATAGTTACAACGAAGCAACGAAAGTCGAATACCGACGTTATGGTAACCTCAGTCGTATATAGACCTCTTGGTAACATCAGACGTATACTGACAACGTTACAATCCACTGCCATATACTGATATAGTTGGACCACGAGCTTATAGTTACAACGAAGCAACGAAAGTCGAATACCGACGTTATGGTAACCTCAGTCGTATATAGACCTCTTGGTAACATCAGACGTATACTGACAACGTTACAATCCAATGCCATATACTGATACAGTTGGACCACGAGCTTATAGTTACAACGAAGCAACGAAAGTCGAATACCGACGTTATGGTAACCTCCGTCGTATATAGACCTCTTGGTAACATCAGACGTATACTGACAACGTTACAACCCAATGCCATATATTGATATAGTTGGACCACGAGCTTATAGTTACAACGAAGCAACGAAAGTCGAATACCGACGTTATGGTAACCTCAGTCATATATCAACCTCTTGGTAACCTCAGTCGTATACTGACAACGTTACAATCTCCTGCCATATATTGATATAGTTGGACCACGAGCTTATAGTTACAACGAAGCAACGAAAGTCGAATACCGACGTTATGGTAACCTCAGTCGTATGTAGACCTCTTGGTAACATCAGACGTATACTGACAACGTTATAACCCAATGTCATATACTGATATAGTTGGACCACGAGCTTATAGTTACAACGAAGCAACGAAAGTAGAATACCGACGTTATGGTAACCTCAGTCGTATATAGACCTCTTGGTAACATCAGACGTATACTGACAACGTTACAATCCACTGCCATATACTGATTATATATTTGTACCACGAGCTTATAATTACAACGAAGCAACGAAAGTCGAATACCGACGTTATGGTAACCTCAGTCGTATATCGACCTCTTGGTAACATCAGACGTATACTGACAACGTTACAATCCAATGCCATATACTGATATAGTTGGACCACGAGCTTATAGTTACAACGAAGCAACGAAAGTCGAATAACGACTTTATGGTAACCTCAGTCGTATATAGACCTCTTGGTAACATCAGACGTATACTGACAACGTTACAATCCACTGCCATATACTGATATAGTTGGACCACGAGCTTATAGTTACAACGAAGCAACGAAAGTCGAATACCGACGTTATGGTAACCTCAGTCGTATATAGACCTCTTGGTAACATCAGGCGTATCCTGACAACGTTACAATCCCCTGCCATATATTGATATAGTTGGACCACGAGCTTATAGTTACAACGAAGCAACGAAAGTCGAATAACGACTTTATGGTAACCTCAGTCGTATATAGACCTCTTGGTAACATCAGACGTATACTGACAACGTTACAATCCACTGCCATATACTGATAGAGTTGGACCACGAGCTTATAGTTACAACGAAGCAACGAAAGTCGAATACCGACGTTATGGTAACCTCAGTCGTATATAGACCTCTTGGTAACATCAGACGTATACTGACAACGTTACAATCCAATGCCATATACTGATACAGTTGGACCACGAGCTTATAGTTACAACGAAGCAACGAAAGTCGAATACCGACGTTATGGTAACCTCAGTCGTATATAGACCTCTTGGTAACATCAGACGTATACTGACAACGTTACAATCCAATGCCATATACTGATATAGTTGGACCACGAGCTTATAGTTACAACGAAGCAACGAAAGTCGAATACCGACGTTATGGTAACCTCAGTCGTATATAGACCTCTTGGTAACATCAGACGTCTACTGACAACGTTACAACCCAATGCCATATATTGATATAGTTGGACCACGAGCTTATAGTTACAACGAAGCAACGAAAGTTGAATACCGACGTTATGGTAACCTCAGTCGTATATCGACCTCTTGGTAACATCAGGCGTATACTGACAACGTTACAATCCCCTGCCATATATTGATATAGTTGGACCACGAGCTTATAGTTACAACGAAGCAACGAAAGTCGAATACCGACGTTATGGTAACCTCAGTCCGTATATCGACCTCTTGGTAACCTCAGACGTATACTGACGACGTTACAATCCACTGCCATATACTGATAACGAGGAACCACGGACAGTTTAGCTACAACGTGGGAACCACAATCGTATATCGACCTCTTGGTAAACCTCAGACGTATAGTGACAACGTTACAATCCCCTGCCATATATTGATATAGTTGGACCACGAGTTTATAGTTACAACGAAGCAACGAAAGTCGAATACCGACGTTATGGTAACCTCAGTCATATATCGACCTCTTGGTAACATCAGACGTATACTGACAACGTTACAATCCAATGCCATATACAGATATAGTTGGACCACGAGCTTATAGTTACAACGAAGCAACCAAAGTCGAATACCGACGTTATGGTAACCTCAGTCGTATATAGACCTCTTGGTAACATCAGACGTGTACTGACAACGTTACAATCCACTGCCATATACTGATATAGCTGGACCACGAGCTTATAGTTACAACGAAGCAACGAAAGTCGAATACCGACGTTATGGTAACCTCAGTCGTATATAGACCTCTTAGTAACTTTAGACGTATACTGACAACGTTATAACCCAATGTCATATACTGATATAGTTGGACCACGAGCTTATAGTTACAACGAAGCAACGAAAGTCGAATACCGACGTTATGGTAACCTCAGTCGTATATAGACCTCTTGGTAACATCAGACGTATACTGACAACGTTACAATCCACTGCCATATACTGATTATATATTTGGACCACGAGCTTATAATTACAACGAAGCAACGAAAGTCGAATACCGACGTTATGGTAACCTCAGTCGTATATCGACCTCTTGGTAACATCAGACGTATACTGACAACGTTACAATCCAATGCCATATACTGATATAGTTGGACCACGAGCTTATAGTTACAACGAAGCAACGAAAGTCGAATAACGACTTTATGGTAACCTCAGTCGTATATAGACCTCTTGGTAACATCAGACGTATACTGACAACGTTACAATCCACTGCCATATACTGATATAGTTGGACCACGAGCTTATAGTTACAACGAAGCAACGAAAGTCGAATACCGACGTTATGGTAACCTCAGTCGTATATAGACCTCTTGGTAACATCAGACGTATACTGACAACGTTACAATCCAATGCCATATACTGATACAGTTGGACCACGAGCTTATAGTTACAACGAAGCAACGAAAGTCGAATACCGACGTTATGGTAACCTCAGTCGTATATAGACCTCTTGGTAACATCAGACGTATACTGACAACGTTACAATCCAATGCCATATACTGATATAGTTGGACCACGAGCTTATAGTTACAACGAAGCAACGAAAGTCGAATACCGACGTTATGGTAACCTCAGTCGTATATAGACCTCTTGGTAACATCAGACGTATACTGACAACGTTACAACCCAATGCCATATATTGATATAGTTGGACCACGAGCTTATAGTTACAACGAAGCAACGAAAGTCGAATACCGACGTTATGGTAACCTCAGTCGTATATAGACCTCTTGGTAACATCAGACGTATACTGACAACGTTACAATCCAATGCCATATACTGATACAGTTGGACCACGAGCTTATAGTTACAACGAAGCAACGAAAGTCGAATACCGACGTTATGGTAACCTCAGTCGTATATAGACCTCTTGGTAACATCAGACGTATACTGACAACGTTACAATCCAATGCCATATACTGATATAGTTGGACCACGAGCTTATAGTTACAACGAAGCAACGAAAGTCGAATACCGACGTTATGGTAACCTCAGTCGTATATAGACCTCTTGGTAACATCAGACGTATACTGACAACGTTACAACCCAATGCCATATATTGATATAGTTGGACCACGAGCTTATAGTTACAACGAAGCAACGAAAGTTGAATACCGACGTTATGGTAACCTCAGTCGTATATCGACCTCTTGGTAACATCAGGCGTATACTGACAACGTTACAATCCCCTGCCATATATTGATATAGTTGGACCACGAGCTTATAGTTACAACGAAGCAACGAAAGTCGAATACCGACGTTATGGTAACCTCAGTCCGTATATCGACCTCTTGGTAACCTCAGACGTATACTGACGACGTTACAATCCACTGCCATATACTGATAACGAGGAACCACGGACAGTTTAGCTACAACGTGGGAACCACAATCGTATATCGACCTCTTGGTAAACCTCAGACGTATAGTGACAACGTTACAATCCCCTGCCATATATTGATATAGTTGGACCACGAGTTTATAGTTACAACGAAGCAACGAAAGTCGAATACCGACGTTATGGTAACCTCAGTCATATATCGACCTCTTGGTAACATCAGACGTATACTGACAACGTTACAATCCAATGCCATATACAGATATAGTTGGACCACGAGCTTATAGTTACAACGAAGCAACCAAAGTCGAATACCGACGTTATGGTAACCTCAGTCGTATATAGACCTCTTGGTAACATCAGACGTGTACTGACAACGTTACAATCCACTGCCATATACTGATATAGCTGGACCACGAGCTTATAGTTACAACGAAGCAACGAAAGTCGAATACCGACGTTATGGTAACCTCAGTCGTATATAGACCTCTTAGTAACTTTAGACGTATACTGACAACGTTATAACCCAATGTCATATACTGATATAGTTGGACCACGAGCTTATAGTTACAACGAAGCAACGAAAGTCGAATACCGACGTTATGGTAACCTCAGTCGTATATAGACCTCTTGGTAACATCAGACGTATACTGACAACGTTACAATCCACTGCCATATACTGATTATATATTTGGACCACGAGCTTATAATTACAACGAAGCAACGAAAGTCGAATACCGACGTTATGGTAACCTCAGTCGTATATCGACCTCTTGGTAACATCAGACGTATACTGACAACGTTACAATCCAATGCCATATACTGATATAGTTGGACCACGAGCTTATAGTTACAACGAAGCAACGAAAGTCGAATAACGACTTTATGGTAACCTCAGTCGTATATAGACCTCTTGGTAACATCAGACGTATACTGACAACGTTACAATCCACTGCCATATACTGATATAGTTGGACCACGAGCTTATAGTTACAACGAAGCAACGAAAGTCGAATACCGACGTTATGGTAACCTCAGTCGTATATAGACCTCTTGGTAACATCAGACGTATACTGACAACGTTACAATCCAATGCCATATACTGATACAGTTGGACCACGAGCTTATAGTTACAACGAAGCAACGAAAGTCGAATACCGACGTTATGGTAACCTCAGTCGTATATAGACCTCTTGGTAACATCAGACGTATACTGACAACGTTACAATCCAATGCCATATACTGATATAGTTGGACCACGAGCTTATAGTTACAACGAAGCAACGAAAGTCGAATACCGACGTTATGGTAACCTCAGTCGTATATAGACCTCTTGGTAACATCAGACGTATACTGACAACGTTACAACCCAATGCCATATATTGATATAGTTGGACCACGAGCTTATAGTTACAACGAAGCAACGAAAGTTGAATACCGACGTTATGGTAACCTCAGTCGTATATCGACCTCTTGGTAACATCAGGCGTATACTGACAACGTTACAATCCCCTGCCATATATTGATATAGTTGGACCACGAGCTTATAGTTACAACGAAGCAACGAAAGTCGAATACCGACGTTATGGTAACCTCAGTCATATATCGACCTCTTGGTAACCTCAGTCGTATACTGACAACGTTACAATCCCCTGCCATATATTGATATAGTTGGACCACGAGCTTATAGTTACAACGAAGCAACGAAAGTCGAATAACGACTTTATGGTAACCTCAGTCGTATATAGACCTCTTGGTAACATCAGACGTATACTGACAACGTTACAATCCACTGCCATATACTGATATAGTTGGACCACGAGCTTATAGTTACAACGAAGCAACGAAAGTCGAATACCGACGTTATGGTAACCTCAGTCGTATATAGACCTCTTGGTAACATCAGACGTATACTGACAACGTTACAATCCAATGCCATATACTGATACAGTTGGACCACGAGCTTATAGTTACAACGAAGCAACGAAAGTCGAATACCGACGTTATGGTAACCTCAGTCGTATATAGACCTCTTGGTAACATCAGACGTATACTGACAACGTTACAATCCAATGCCATATACTGATATAGTTGGACCACGAGCTTATAGTTACAACGAAGCAACGAAAGTCGAATACCGACGTTATGGTAACCTCAGTCGTATATAGACCTCTTGGTAACATCAGACGTATACTGACAACGTTACAACCCAATGCCATATATTGATATAGTTGGACCACGAGCTTATAGTTACAACGAAGCAACGAAAGTTGAATACCGACGTTATGGTAACCTCAGTCGTATATCGACCTCTTGGTAACATCAGGCGTATACTGACAACGTTACAATCCCCTGCCATATATTGATATAGTTGGACCACGAGCTTATAGTTACAACGAAGCAACGAAAGTCGAATACCGACGTTATGGTAACCTCAGTCCGTATATCGACCTCTTGGTAACCTCAGACGTATACTGACGACGTTACAACCCACTGCCATATACTGATAACGAGGAACTACGGACAGTTTAGCTACAACGTGGGAACCACAATCGTATATCGACCTCTTGGTAAACCTCAGACGTATACTGACAACGTTACAATCCCCTGCCATATATTGATATAGTTGGACCACGAGCTTATAGTTACAACGAAGCAACGAAAGTTGAATACCGACGTTATGGTAACCTCAGTCGTATATCGACCTCTTGGTAACATCAGGCGTATACTGATAACGTTACAATCCCCTGCCATATATTGATATAGTTGGACCACGAGCTTATAGTTACAACGAAGCAACGAAAGTCGAATACCGACGTTATGGTAACCTCAGTCATATATCGACCTCTTGGTAACCTCAGTCGTATACTGACAACGTTACAATCCCCTGCCATATATTGATATAGTTGGACCACGAGCTTATAGTTACAACGAAGCAACGAAAGTCGAATACCGACGTTATGGTAACCTCAGTCCGTATATCGACCTCTTGGTAACCTCAGACGTATACTGACGACGTTACAATCCACTGCCATATACTGATAACGAGGAACCACGGACAGTTTAGCTACAACGTGGCAGCCACAATCGTATATCGACCTCTTGGTAAACCTCAGACATATACTGACAACGTTACAATCCACTGCTATATACTGATAACGAGGGACCTCGTCAGTATAATTACAACGTGGCAACCACAGTCGTATATTGTTGACTTTCAGGTAGCTTTTTTATAGTCCAAGACAATTTTGAAATTAAATGTTATTTTAATGCTTAAAACGCTTAAAATAAGACACGAAGTGAGTGAAATGTCAATGTTTAAAATGCCTTCAAAGGACACTAAGTCTACGTACCTGTACACTTTACAGGGTGGCATTTATTTAGGAAAAGTGTTTAATTTATCGCTATGAATAACAAGGTCTTAAAACTAATGAGACGGACACAAAAATCACAAATTAATCATTTATTAACTCATACCGGCTACAATAACAATTTCATCATCATCAGCGAGTGTTGCTACTACAAACTCTAATTTACAACTGAGTTAATTCACAAAAAATAGTGAGTTTAAGAGGCGTCTTTGAAAGGTCGTTAGAACTGCAACATCTGTTGCAGCGATTATCTCATGCATATAGGCCATAGTTAGTATATTTAAGCGCTCTTCGTAAATTGTATATCTCAAAATGCTTCCCTTGACTAATGAAGTCACGCACATTGAAACCTTCTACAGGCATTGTAATCTTTACGCGTATTTATTAATAACTCTCAGTATATGGTTTATAAAAACATCCCCTAATAAATGTTTAAAATTAATATAAAAAGTGTTTCAAAGTGACAAATTAAATATGTTTTACTCGTCGCTTATAAAAATAAAATTCAAACTTTCTATTTTACAAAAGCATCAAAATTCCATGCTGCCGTAAAGTAAAACCCTGTTTTATTTATTATCAAGGGTTGCATCAGAATACCACTTTCTGTAATTCTGTAAAAAGTAGGTAAGAGAAAACTTTATAGTCTAACTTAAATTTAAAGTTGTCTCAATTAGAGAAAATAATAATGATCGGCATGTCATTAAAGATTGCAGCTAGAGACCTATACCACCCTCAGGGTATGACGTCATTCATGCCCTGAGGATAATCTAGCCTTCTGCCTATTTCCCCCCAATTCCACCCATTTTTTCACCCTCATATCACCCCTTTGTCCCCCCCCCAATTTGTTAGTTCTACCTAATACCATTTACCAATCTTTATCCTTCATCGTAGGAGTCTAAGAGACAGCACTCTACTAAGATCACGTATAAGTACCAAAAAAGTAGGTAAGCGACTTTGTATACACGATGCCATCTCTTATCCCATTCCCAGTATCAGGGGCTAATTATGTTTCTCCTTTGCCTTATCGCATTTTATCTACCCTTCTTTCATTTTACGCAGTGCACCGACATTAAGCTTATGAACGTAACTTATCTGATTTAGATGAGAGATGATATCATTAGGTGTAACCTCAATACCTAAAACGAGTAGCATGTTTTTCACTCCATTTTACTTGACCATTAGATAATGGGTTATAACAAGCAGGTGGAACTCCCCTTTTCTAAAAAAGAAAGAGCAACAGTTTAAAAGTCCTGTTTTGGACCCAATACGCCAATCGGTTTATTATATTAGCTGACCCTTGATAATGCCAGTAATATAGACTGGCGAAAAGCTTTGCATCATCGTTTAGTTTAGGGGTCTGATATATACCATTTTAATTCATAATTTTGCATTATCCTGTTACAAAATAGTGATAAGATTATTCGGTTCGTTAAAAGTATTGTTAATTTTAACATTTTTTAACGAAATTTCGAAAGAGCCTCACTTAAGACAGAGTTATGTTACGTTGAAAACTCAATGTAGGCCTATTTGGTGCTAAATACTTTTTTTAAAACTATTTGTAGGAAAATATTTCTAGGGCAATAAGACTAATTGTTCCTCCATTTTTTGGATCCCCAAAGATCAAGCAGCTGTTACACCAATGTAGTATGCGCTCTTAATGGGTCTTTAACATGACACATCCTACATATTTTATTGGAAAAATTAATAAACCGAAACTTTTTTGACACATTTGTGAACACTGTATCTTCAAAGGTTCATCCGTTGTTCTGTAGAGGGATAATTTTTGTATTTTAAATGTTATGTATTCTACTTTTGTAAACTGTAAACACCACCTGAATGGTACATTTAGGATAAAAACATTTTTGGGGCTTAACTGCTCTATCTTGCAAATCCTTTTTTTTATAAAGTGATGACGAAATATTTTATCAAACTTTTTTAGCAGAAGCCTTTTTTGTGTGGGGGGGGGGGTTATTGTTCCTATATATTTTTCTAAAGAGAAGAAGAAAAATCCAACTGTTTGGATTTCTAAAAGGGATGAAGGGTGTCGCAACTAAATAAGGGTTGTTAAGTGCATGATTTAACCTATCTTTCAGTGACTCAAGTTATTTGCCGTCTGTCGTCTGCTTCGCATATAATTTAGAATCAGCTGTTGGACCATAAACAAAAGTCAATTCCACCGCTTACTCTATCTTCAATGCAGACTAATATCTGAGTGATACAAAGAGATATTTCCTCTGTGATCTAGTTCAGATCTATAATAGTTTCGATCTAGGTACCCGCTGTTGTACATTTCGTCTAGTTCTTGTGTTCTCAGTTTAGTGGCCATACGGCCGCTTTCTCTAGTCAAGTATTTTAGCTGATTGAATGGAAGCTATAATTTCTCTTAAATGTTAAACTGCGTTATGAATTAGTTTCTTAAATGTCTTAGATGCTGTGTAATCTAGATTCATGATTTTAAACGTATTAAATCTTGTATAACCGCGTTTCTTAGCAGTGCTCAATTTCACAGGTTAAACCGCGTGGTTAGTAATATTGCACAAGTAAATTAATTTGCAGTTAATCCCTTGTATGAACTTACATTAAAGCTTAAAGACGGTTCTGTTGTGATCAAAGATTGTGAAGTTATTTAAATCAAACAGTGATTTTGAAGTTATTTAAATCAAACTTAATGAGTTTTAGTTATATGCCACACTTCAAGGTAAACCTCGTTCATCTCTTCAAGACCACGCGCAGGCCTGTTGCGTCGATCGACACACCGCTCTTCAAAAACCCCATACAATTTAGTTGGCAAGTGGCGTAGCATTAACTGTGACTCATATCTATTTTAATTATATTTGTGGTGCATAAATTTAAATTCAGTGTTTTAACAAGTCAAGCAGATCTTGAACTGCTATATAAATAATCAAGGTGGTTCTCTGGGTTTAATTGTACAACCTCCCTATGAGTTCGACCTGCCCTCTTGTCTTGTTGGGAATTTCTATTCTTCTTCCTTAGTTCTGACTGCCGAAACTATACAAGGGTTGTATAATTGAATTGATTAAATCATTTAGTAGTTGAGTCTCGATTAAAACTCTGTGTCTAGAGAATTTGTTATTGTCAAGCCTTTGGAATTATTCAGAGCAGTTGGTCATACATAAGCTACGTCAATGTCGCGTTTCATAATATAGACCGCCTCTGAAATTTTACAACTGTCGCCGCTAAACAAACCACCACACAAAATTGTTCTAAATAGGCCTAAATTCTTTAAATTAGCATATTGCAAATCTTCTTGACCTAAATCTTCTTTACTTACCTGTTAGGGCCTTATCATTTAGCCCAGAATATTTTTAGATGATGACCTCTGTAAAGAGTTAATTTGTGTATTTTAAATGTGTGTTAGATATTTTTTAAACACTATTTTTGGTGCAGGGCTAGCCTTATTGCTGTACTTTGCAACTCAACTAGAGAAGTTCTTTTTCGGCTATGGAATCGCGTGTTTGTAAAAGTTTTTAGTGTAAATCACATTTTACTAGGGGATTCTATTATTTTATAAAGTAAACTTATAATTGTTACCCCTTTTATTTTAATTATAACAGAGGTTTAGCCCCTTCTTTCTCTAATATAAACAGGCAATGCGTCATTTTAAATAAAATTGTTTCTTATAATCTAACCCCTTCTAACTCATAAAATTATTTAGAAATTGTATACACTTTTTACTAGCTATCGAACCCTTCTATACTATAAAACATATTGACCGATGTACGATTTTGGTAAAGAAAAAAAGTTCAAACACACGTTCTCAATCATAACATGTGTACACACACATGTAAAGTAAAATTCCATCTTGGGCTTGCAAAGGGCATTGACCTGAGTACGCTGTGAGGTTTTGGGTGTGGAGGAATTCAAAAAACTGCGTTTAAATATAGAAAAAGTTGTTTTTCCACTATTTGTTTTTAAATTATTTCTATTAACCTATTTCACCATCCTCGTATTTATGCTAAATCAAGTCAAATCCTGAAAACGATGTCCTCTATAGAAATACTCTCCTTTCTTTTATAACGGATAATGCCTTTAGTTAGGCTTACATATTTAGCCTAATTTCAAATTATGATTAAATAATTTACTTTGTGGTAAAACATAGATCCATTGTAAAACGCCCACGCACACGCGCTTGCGCTCACACACACACACACACACAACCTAACGTACAATTGCTTAAAATTCACTGTCTGAGAAGATTGAGCTCTATCATAAAATAAACGTAGATTTTGAAAAATAGTTCCCCCGAGACCAAGGTGTATTTACGCTTGTATCAAAGCTCGATTTTCTACACCTTTAAGAACAAGCTTATATCCTACTAACAAAATTCGTTAAATGGAAAAAGTGACGTAATGGTATTAAGCGGGGCGTGTTTAGCCAACATTTGAAAGGATGGGCGGGGGCCAGGGGTAGTGTACCAAAATTTGGTCTAGTGGTTCAAAATTTAGGGTGGGGAGCCCAAATGTGAGGAAAGAGGAGGATATCAGGGTTGGTTTGATAATGAAATAAATTGAACATAGGAGTGTTTGGGGGAAAATTTAAGGGAGGTAAAATTGGGTTAATGGCTGGACCACCCTCAGGGCATGAAGACGTTATGGCCAGGGAGCGATTCACCTGTATAGCCGCAATCTCTATTCAAGTGCAATTGAAAAGTTCAAGTTTCAATTCGCGTTAGTTGTTAAATGACAAAATGTTCATCGTCTCGACGATGTTCATCGTCAAGAGTGGTCGAACGTCATTAATAGCAAAAAATTATGCTCAAAACATGTAAATACATATTTTGTGTGTGTTCTGTTAGACAGTAGAGTGCAAAACAAGATCTACGGTGGTTTTTTATTTTAAATTGAGTGGAGTTTTTACAATTTAATTTCTGTTCTTTTAATATTTTTCGTAATATGATATTTAATTGTACACGATTTTTTACCAATCGTTTCCTTCATTTATCAATTTTTTAATCCAGTTCTTTTCTGAGGCAGGTTTATAGACATCTTTTTTGCGAATTCCCCAACTTCCTTTTATTTCATAGTTCCATTCGAATACACGAAAGATGCGTATAACGAAATATACATACACATAAATATTGCGAAAGAGGCGTACAGGAACAAGTTTTGACAGATGACGATGGTAAGCTATGACGTCAGAACATTGAGACCGGCGAAAAATGCGTACAACTTTTAGGCGAACACGGATCTTTTAAAATCATTCAGCTACATAAATGAATTTACCTCTTAGCTAAACATAGATGTTGCTTAATTTTTCGGTGCTGCAATTCCTTTAAAACTGTATTTATTAAACCTGATTTTCATCACACTTTTCCAGACTTTTGACTGGCAAAATGATAGAGATATGTTGCGCTATTATTTTTGCGTGTTTAAAGTCAAATTGTAGCCTAGGTAATTTTGTGTTTTTTTTTCATTTCTATCTATATTACAACTCGACCAATTTATTATGATCTTACCACCTGATTTCTTGGGTGTAATCTAATCCAATTTTTGAATGTAAGAAAGAGATCTTAAACAAGACATTAGTCTTCAGCTTCTTGGTATTTTTGTACGGTTTTTTAAAAATTATTTTGTCCGGTTTAATATACTGTGTTTTCCTTCTCTCTCCTTCTAAGTGTAATTCCAGCCTCTTCTTTTGATAAGTCTCTTTCTATTAAATTGAACTTATCACCATGACAGTCAGAGCCAAATTGACCACTGACAAAGTGGAAACCCTTTTTTGATCCATTTTGACTGGGAAAATCTAATACCTTTAAAGTTATTAGCAAATAGTTTAGGGGTGGATGACCTGGGTTGATAACTGGAGCCTGGTTTGTACGCTTTTTTCGCTTGTCAAATTTACGATTTCTCCTAGTCAATTGTTATTGTTTCGCTGTACGCATCTTTCGCTGTACGCATTTTTCCTGCCCCATTTCATCCTATTCTCTCGATATTTTAGTGAACAAAACACCCTCGGCATTTATTATGGAATGCGATTATTGTCGCATGTAGCCTACTTATGAACCATTGCCTTGTAATTGTAAACTTTGATGCAAAGTGACGTCAGACACGTTGAACCTTTGAGTGAGAATAATAAAAAGGAAGACAAAAAATATTCGAGTTGAAATTATTAAGACACAGGCCAACTCCGTCAAACACAGACTTAATCCTGGGCAATAAATATACAAGAGTTACTTAGTGTCGGCACCCTGATAGCCTACCTTATCAGGGTGAAGAGGTGCGTTTAGGCGATAACGAAGTGAGCTTCACACAACAAACAAAACAGCTAATTTCTCATCAGATTGTTTTTATTACAAGTGAGGAAAGCGAATATACGTTTGTGTATACCATGCTACATGTATAATATGTGTTTCTTCTTAAAGTGAAGCGTGCTAAGATACAGGAGAGAAAGAGCTTCGGTGTGTAAATGGTGGTTGTAGTGAAGTGACTCCTGGTGATGTTCCTAGGAAACTTAAAACGTGCTGAAAATTTGAGATGTGATCAGTTGTAGGAGCCAGCTACTAGAACTGTAAGAGGAATATAGCTGTAACAGTTCGTGAGGCTAAAATATTATCTTTATGATTTAATATTATAAATAGGGAATTTACCAATTGTAATTTCTCAAGAAATTAAAAATTCATTTTCTTGCTTAAAGAAAATAAAAAATTGTTTCACTTCAGGTTTTAAATAATTGTTTTCTATAACTTATGAGTACTAAAAATTAGTGTAGAGTAATATTACATTGTAATAGAAGTTAGATTAGGTCGAATCGAAAGTGATACATACAAGCAGAGGAATCGACTTGGCAAACTCTCGTGCCAATTTCCCAGTTGGAACGATTCTGATTATCAGATACAATAGGGTCCAACAACATTAACCTTCGGTGATTATGGTTATCAAATTTTCAAGTTGGAATAATTTTTATTGTCTGTTAAACCAAGGTTCAATAACATAAACCCTCGTGGTTACCTTTTTTTTCAAGATGGAACGTTGTATCTGTGCGTTAAAGTGGGTTCAACAACATAAACCCCCGTGGTTCCACTTTTCAAGATGGAAACATTGTGACTTTACGTTAAAGTAGGGTTCAATAACATAAACCCTAGTGATTAAAACATTTCAAGTTGGAAATATTCTGATTGTCCATTTCAGTAGCGTCTAATAACAAACCTTCGTGGTAACCACTTTTCAAGTTGAACGTATTCTGATTGTCCGTTAAAGTAGGGTTCAATAACATAAACCCCCCGTGGTTCCACTTTTCAAGATGGAAACATTGTGACTTTACGTTAAAGTAGGGTTCAATAACATAAACAATATTAATTAAACCCTTTCAATTTCCAATACTAGATATTTTCATTTAGAAATATCCTATAATTAAAAGAGACGCCACTAATCGATTTTAATAAAAGTGGAATTAATCGGCCCTATCGATGAAGTGGTATGCATTTGTTATGTACAGTTGTGGTGGGGGTTTGTTATTGAAGAAGAGGAATATTGCACATTTTCCTTACATATTCACCTATTAGGCTCGTGATTAACTGTAGGTTACGTAGCTACACCACAGAGCACTTAATATTTTGTGAGCGACTCTCAAAACAGAAGTGGCTCTGAATCCTTGTAATATATAGGCTACTCTCTGTTAAAAGGGAGATAATGGTTTAACCATAAGGAATAAGTTTCGTATTATAACCAAGATTTGTCTATAAGATTTTGAATAAATACGATTTTGAGTTAATGTTTGTACACGCTTCAACATTTATGAAAGACAATACAGAGGAAGAGATATCGTCCAATAAATCGTCTCTTGTAAGAATAGATTAAGAATCTTTAAACTAACAAACTCAAGGTATATGTGTGGATTCTCTCTATCCAATTATACCTCGGTACTGTTTCTATGGTAGTTAGGTTGAAACAGAGATACTATGAGAAGGGATTGCTTCTAGTTTTTATATTGTAATAGACAATTTGCACACAACCACATTTTTGCACATTAAAAAAAAATAAAAGTCGTTGAAGTCTGAGCTTCAAAATCAATTTTAAAAGAAAGGAATCAACACAGAAAGAAAAGTTGCTGCATGATCCGTTGTACGAAGACAGGCGAGGTGAAAGAGCAGCGCCCATAATATACGGGAACAAATCGATCAAATTTTAAGCGGTTTAAGTTACAGGAATTAATTTTTGTTGCTTTAGAATACTAAAAATAGCATTTAACGGGAAATGGAAACGTAAGGGGGCCAACTTACCTGACTACCTGCTTCAGACTTTCGAAAGGTCTTCTATTGTTCTCTTCTATTGCACATAGACAAATCTATTCACAAATATATTAGTAAATCCCAACCATGCTGAGCATTTAGATTTTTAAGGGTCATTTTGAAATAAAGTTTTTCTACTCCAGACTTTTATTGTTTTATGCCCTATTTAATGGATTTCTATAAATACATAAACACTGCATGCGATGAAAGATAAAACGATTAATTTCTAGCAAATAAGGAAATATTTTAGGATTTGTTTTGTGCAATAAATTATTTTTATGGAGAGTAGGAAAATATATTAAAATTAGAAAAACACAACTAGAAGGCCAAAGAAAGCAATACTTGAATTAAAACAGCCAAATAGGTATGTGTATAATGTTTACTATATTTATACGTAAATCTAGTAAATGCAAATGTTGTAAATATTATTTTTGTTAATATTATAATATTTAATCTTTTTATGTAATTACTTCCTTTATTATTTAATATTTGTGTAAATGTTTTATTATAAATGCTATAGTATGTAAATATTTCGAAGTAATGTAGTATATATTTTAAATATAGACTATTCATAGAACGATATACTTCCAGCATTTTTCTGAATATTTTTACAAATTTGTATTTCTCAATTAGAACGGAAAAACATTTGCTTTCCTTATTTTATACAACTAGAAATATTATACAATAGACTACTTAATGACTACCTTTGCTTGTTACCTGAAGCGACTATGGAATAGATAATTATTATTTATGAAATAGATTCTACTTTTAGAAGTGGTGTTAGCAAAATAAATAAATCTTGCACGATATAATATCGTTCAGCAGTACGTTAAAATAATTTCATCTCCCATCGTCTGCATTTTATATCGAAAATGCATTTAAATGCCGAGTAAACATACGCAACTTTATTCCCGAAATACCCTTCAAACAATCTAAAGAGGTTCCTAATAAATTTGATTAGAGTTGTGTAGGAGCAATAAAATAGAACAATATGCGGCATTTGGAAGGGCCACGTTTAGAAGCAGGTATTCATGTTCGATGGTCCATAAGTTTCACCATATAAATCTTAAAAAATAGATAATTTCAAGGACAAAAAATATTACACCGAAAAGACTTTCGGCATTTTAATTGGCAATCACACTTAGGCCTACTATGAACGGTTGTTCCTTCCTGATTGTAGGAAACGAAATGACTAGTGAACTGTAATGAAACAGGCTTTTTTTCTAATTTGCTGCTAATTTATTATCTAATATTTAATAAAATATACAAAACCAACATACACGCTAGCGCGTGTGCGCACACATCACCAAAATAAAACTCGTTTTCAACCTTTAATGTTTTTAGAACAGTGACAGGCAGGCTCTTCTCATTAACTCCAAGTCTTTTTTTCAGGTCGCATCGGATCATCGTGTCCCTTCCTTAATCCACTTATCTCTCTTCTCCCAGTGGTGTAGAGGGCTCTTCAATAGAGAAAAGGTCTGTTATGAATCATACACCCAGTTGCCATAATACGTTCCTATGTTCTACACCAAGGGTTATAACTATTTAAAAAAAAATAAAACCTCTAAACAACAAATAACTTTTATTTTAAACCTTATGTACATTTCAATTGCCCATCAATCCTTCAGAGGTATTTAAAGATAAACATTACGCCACAGTTGCTTCATACAGTTATAAGGGTTATAACCTCATTTGTATTAACAAACCTTCCCCGTACCTAACAAGTTGAACTGAAACTAGTTAACGTGTTTGCCACACGCGTTAAGTGGATGACTTATACATACAAGCAACGTGTTTGCCATAAGCTAGATACCCGATATCAGTTAATCAGAGTAATAAGTTACGTCTTATAGCATCTATTATTCCTAAATAATACAAAAAACATACCTGAAATATTTGTTAAGGGAAACAAATGTTGATACTGGTGTTTTTTGTTTAATCAATATAATAGAGTTATAGGTTTACCATTGGCAATTCCAGATCGATCATGAGTATCGCTTTGAGAACGACAATCTAATCTACAAAGTATTTAAATAATGTACTAAAAATACAAAATAAAAACATTTAATTACATATTTTCATATCTGATGGCTTCTTTAAAACTATTTTCCATCATCTTTAGGGACATGTTCGTCATTGAAACGTTGGATAACTTTCTCACGATTACGTCTATCATATATCCCCTGCATGCTTGGGAAGTACTGGAATATGCATTGATTTTTATAGTCATCAGGATCTAGCTTTTAGAATGTAATAACCACCGACTTACACGTAAATTAACCTATACTATATATAAGCGTTATAACGCTTCGAACAATAACACAAAGGCTATATTTATAGCAAAAATAATAACATCTTCCAGCCTAACCGTATCCATCGCCCATAACCCTGTTCTATAAATTTATGTTTATTGGTAGCCGTCTATAAAGGAAAACTACAGATCAATTAAAATGGAGTTTTGATCGATACTGGCCATTGTTTGAATACGCCGACGCACTTCTATTGGTAGAGAAAGATCCAATGAGAAAACGATTAGTCATTCAACAATTGAGGTGGCTCCCTCATATACTTGAATACTGATTGAAATGGGGTGAGGTGAAATTAGGGGAACGTTTCATACAGTAGGGTCCAGCCCTTGTTTAAAAATGTAATCGAAAACAGGGCTGACCCCCCCCCCTCACTTTGACGAGGTTCATTCCTCCTTTTGCATTTATTTTGATGAAGTTCAGCATAAGTTTTAGTCACCAGGATTTCTGTTGCCGATAAAAGTTGTTTCTTATCGATTACTGTATCATTACCAAAATACACAGAATAGAAATTTGAATAAAAATAAATTTCCGAAATGAATTATGTAAGGTATTTTTGTTTAAGAATATATTTTGATATTTTTTTCGAATGGACAAATGAGTGAAAATCCAACAGATTAGTTTCGATATTAGAATTTTGTTTAACAATACATAAAATATAAGCCAAACTGTTTATTTTCAGCTTTCTTGTTAATATTAAGCCCTTTCACAACTATTCTGTCTAAGGGACAGTCTATTGTACGTACTTCAGTGTTTATTTTCTTTCTTGTAACTCACTATTGGTTAATTAAAGTTAACAATATTGGTAAATTTACTAAATCAAATAAACCAACGTGTATGCTTTCAAAATGAATTATTTTATTCTTTATTTTTTAACAAAAATTGAAGCTACTGTAATTAGAAACGCTCACTTTGTGAAGCAGGGATATTTACCGGAGTTAAATTCACACAAAGTGAATCTGGAGCGGCACAAAAATGAAAAATGAATAATATTATTAGTTGATGATCGAAATGGTAACGTAGAAATAGTTAGAATTGATAACACCGAGTCACAAAATGTAAGGTATAGAGAGGTGAATATCTGTAAGGTTATTAGAAACTGAAATAACACAAGAGGAGAAAGTGGACTGATATGAATAATTGGAACACTACATGAAGACAATTAGAAGAAATGTAATGGATATGGTAAACATAAACTGTAGTAATACAGATGCGGTAGAGAAGACTGATGGTGAAGTCGAAATAAGATCCCCAAGAAGAATATTATGGACAGGATTTCAGAAAGCTGTAATATCAAAGACAGTGAAAGACGTTAAAGTTGAACAAACTGAATGAAGAAAACTAAACAGAATATTATTGCTATAATAATGCAGATAAAGAAGAGACGACTGATAACGAAAAAAGGTTAAAAAAGATTACAGGTAGAAAAACAAGCGTAATGGTGAGGATGTAATAGGTAGAAATGATAATGTAGTAAGAGGAGAAAGGAGAACAGAATTTGAAAGAAGTAAAAGATTGAAGACATTGAAGAATAATGCATGTATAAAATAACTAAGATCGAATTAGAAATGACGGATGGGAACTATTAAATTGTGGAAGGGACTACTAAATGATTTTAAAACGAATATTACAATACTTGAAATAAAATATTATAGAAAAAATATTTAAACATTTTATTTCACAAGTGGAGAAAAAAATTGAAAATGATAAAGAGCGGAAATGAATAAAGAATTGATATTATTATGATACATGGCGAATGTAATATGCCAGGTGGAGAAAAAGGGACTTAGTTTTATGTTTTAAAGATTGAAGACTAAATGAAGAACTAGGTTAGTAATGTTTACGATGGGTGAAAACTGGATATATGGTAGTATACAAAAGTGGGCTGATCATAAAAGGTGTTAAAATCGGAGACGGTAATAAAAAAATAGACAAATGAATGGATATGATGAGTGAAAACAGTAACATCGTTAGAGGAGAAAAGGACTGTAACTGAAAGATATTAAAAATCGAAGTTTCTAAGAAGAAAAGCAGAGTGTAAAGGACGTATGATATAATGGATAAGAATTTTTTATTTATATATACAATGTTTGGAGAAAAGAAGCGATGAAGAAAGATACTATAGGATTAAGACTATTCGAAGAAAACTATTAGAAATGATATGCGTACAGAGATTGAAACTATTTTACTGTACGTGAGAAACAATAGCTACCTCGAGGAACTGGAGAATTATTCTGCTAATAATCTTTATTTATGTATAATTCTTATAGATACAAAAGGATGTGCCACTTTAAATTATAAGCATAATCTAATCTGTCTATAAAAAACCAATAGTGATATTGATTTTTAAAACAGCTTGTCATATTTTACGCATTTGAAATATTTTTAATATTTTGTTTTAATAAATACCGATTTTTTAGGCCAAGAAGTTAGCTTATGTGTGTGTCACAAAGATTTACATCCATCTGAATACTTTAAACATTTTTAATGTTCGAACAGAACTAACAATCGAAGTAATGTTTGCACCAATTAATCCGCCAAAAACCATAACAATCCTCGACCAACGAATCTACGGAGGCCACTATGAATCAAAACTTTGAAACTGTTCGCTCGTTATCGAATGATTGTGAATGCTTAAATGTCCACGTTTAATTAACCAGTCCTTTCCCTTTTTTTAAAAATGTTCCACTAATGAAAAATAAATCAATGATTACTTCAACCCAAGCTGATGGTAAAATTCTGAAACCAGACATTTTAAGAATCGGAGTAGTTGAAAATTATCGATACTTCAGAAAAAAACAAGAATAATTTTTATATTGGTCGATTCCCGTACATCCGCAGATATAGCTTACACTAAACACTAAATGTTTGTATTAAAGTACTTAGTTGTAGACATGATTTTAGCTTTTGAACGCAATCCAACATACGCTCGCATAGTATTTGTATGCGTTTTGCTTTTGGTGAAAGTTTTATAAATGTGTCTATCACTTTTAATACGATTAAATTTTTTCTGATTTATACTTTTCAATAAAATTCAAATTCTTTTCTTAAATTAAAACATCCGAAGGTTCCTTAATAGTAAGACTAAGCTAAAATCATTGTAATCTAGGATTTATTCTTCGTACTGAAATATTCTTCTGAAAAATGTTTCTGTTAAGTAAAATGGAGAATAGAGGTTTGGAAAAATGTTCTATTAAGTAAAGTGGAGATTAGAGGTTTGGAAAACATTTATGCTAAGTAAAATGGAGAATAGAGGTTTGGAAAAATGTTTCTATTAAGTAAAATGGAGAATAGAGGTTTGGAAAAATGTATTATTAAGTAAAATGGAGGTTGGAGGTTTGGAAAATATTTCTATTAAGTAAAATGGAGAATAGTGGTTTGGAAAAAAGTTTTTATTAAGTAAAATGGAGATTAGAAGTTTGGAAAAATGTTCTATTAAGTAAAATGGAGAATAGTGGTTTGAAAAAATGTTTTTAATTAGTAAAATGGAGACGAGAGGTTTGGAAAATATTTCTATTAATTAAAATGGAGAATAGAGGTTTGGAAAAATGTTTTTATTAAGTAAAATGGAGAATAGTGGGTTGGAAAAAAGTTTTTATTAAGTAAAATGGAGATTAGAAGTTTGGAAAATATTTGTATTACGTAAAATGGAGAATAGAGGTTTGGGAAAATGTTTCTATTAAGTAAAATGGAGAATAGAGGTTTGGGAAAATGTTCATGCACTAATTACAGTACTGTTATCAGGTTGAGCGAAGTAATAGCCTACCTCAGCATAAAATCCAAGCTAATGGTATTAGGTTTTTTTTTAAATATAAATTAATCTAAAATAATTAGACGTTTGTTCACATTTTTGCGTTCATCTAATAAACTCAAAATATTAATTTTTAACGTTGTTGTAAATAAATATTGTTACACAACAAAACCAGATATCTCGGAGAGGTCTGCCGAAACATCATAGGAAGAGTTAAACATGGTTCGATATGTTTAGTGAATTATATTTGGGTTTTTTTGTTTTATCTGAAAAAAAACAATACACAGTTCTCTACTCGTAGATAGGTGCGCGTTTGTATAGTAGTACAGTAATTTAAAGCCAAACATTTCCTGGTGTTATAGCAATGCCCCCGAGACAGATGTCTCGTTGCTAATAACAGATCTGGACAATGGAAGCTACGCAGAATCGGCCCGGTGTGTAGCAGGTGTCTGTCATCCAGTTGCGGCTGTTCTTTATCTACTGAGCCGCATCAGCCAAAAACAATTAGGGAAAACACCAATTAAATACCTAATTTGCAATCTGAAACAATGGTCGAAATATAGGGCTTTTTGTAAAGCACGTCCTTAACAAAGATTTGAATTTGGCTCGCGAGTCAACATAATTATTTAATAAGACAACATACCTGTACAGGCACAAACTTCCGTTTATATCAAACATCTTTCAATGCCCAGGTAATCATTATCAGTATTTAGAAATAATATTTACGTAGAGTAAAACATAAATAAAACTATTGTCAATTATATTTTAAAATTACATTACAAGGTGTAGTTTTAAGATAGCCTAAATAGAATGCTTGGTAACTGAAAGCATCCACTGCAATAAACTCGTTTATTTAAACGTGTTTAGTTTTATTATTAAATTATGTCAGGGTTACGTAAAAGAATGGAAACTAAAACTGAAATGATAACCTCATTTGTAGTAATAACAACTTTATTATTATTGGCTGCGTAAAGCAATTTATGAAAACAGATAAACTGCCACAAATGAAACTAAACGATCCAATTGCAAGTTCCTGTTGTTACTGATACAATTTTCCAGAACGGGAACAAAGATATAAGATTTCAGAGTTTGGGTAATTTAAAATGATTCCATTAATAAGTGTTTTTATTCCTTTACGTACGTTTCATTATTTCAAAGTACCTATCTTTAAAACGATTCATTATCAATAAAGGTTTATCTTCAATTCTTAGAAATTGTTATAGTTTTTCAAAAATTTGTGCCAATATTGCATGTGAAATTTCATTGATTTTTAGAAACAAAATCTAGATGTTTTTGAAAAAGATAGTAAAAGTATCAAAGCATTTCACGTCTACGTTTGACGTTTAATTATCATTGGGTCAACTTTATCTAGAACTTACGAACGCCTTTAAGCTGAGATTAGTTTATGACGTTAGAATTATCTGCCACGTCATGACATCTGACAGCAGTCTATGTAGGAAGTGCAATCTGTACAACACACACAATCTCCATCCATCAGAAAAACTTTTAACGCTGCCAACACGTCATGCCTCGACAGCCCCCTAACAATGAACAACTTTTCTGTCAGAACTTGACTTGATGATGTTGACCATTTTCAGTCTGTCGCCAAGAGTTTTTCCAGGCAGAGATCCAGACTGCAAAAGCCTCTGTGTGTATGAAGGCTCCTGCAATGATGCAAGAGCATCCTGCAATAAACTAAAGGACGATTGACGTAATTTTGGTGACACTAGGACCATTTGCTACTAGACAAACATTTACTTTACTTTGCTTAGGCCTATACAATTCTGCATTACACGTTTCATTTATAAAATAATCAATACATTTAAAAACCTCATCGCCAGACTTTCTTCAGGGCAATGTTAGACAAACAGGATTAACCTAAGTCAATAAGTTACTTTGGACAGTAGCATCTGTACAAAAATCGACTTATTTAAAAGTAGCGACAACTTTTTTCACACTTTCAGATATTTTTAAAAACAAATCCTTTGCTTTTGCGACACTTTTTATCATACGAAGTATTACTTAATATATCTTATCCAAAGTCGGAAGCGCCCCAGAGGATTAACCGACCCTCGAAACTTGAAGGGCGCACACACTCGCACGCATCGACCTGCCTACCTGGCGCCGATGACTCAATGAGTCACCAACTAAGCTACAGTATACCAAATTCAATTTTTTAAACTTTTATATTTAGATAAACTTTATTGATATGTTTGGATTCTACATATTAAACCTTGGATAACCTTAGAAATAGAGGCCAAACACAACGTATTTATAATTAATTGTTGATATTTAATGTAATTTAATAATTAAATATCGGAAATAGATACTTAATAAAACCAATAAAAGACGTACACAAAACATGATGATGACTTTATCATTGAAAAGCGTTGAGTCAATAAATGATTAATTTGTGAGTTTTGTGTATGTGTTTTATTTGTTTTAACATAACCTCACAAGCTAAGCTCAAAGAATAGTTGTATAGATATTTAATAACTGTAAATCTTTAGGACATAATTACGTCGTGTTTGACATCTATTTTCAAGAAATAATATGTAGAATCAAAAAATGACAGTAAAAATTATTGAAATTTAACATTTTTAAGAAATTTAGTTTTGTAGACCAAGGGCTAGTAGGTGACTCATTGGTGGCAGTTAGCTATGTAGCCCCCGGGCCGGGTTAACACAAGTGTGTGTGTATGTGTGTGTGAGGGTCACCTAATCCTCCAGAGCGCTTCCGAGTTTCGATAAGATATAGTACGCTACTGACTGGTCTCCTACGTGGGAGATGCCTTTAATAAGGATAGCTGGAAACATATCGTACCTAATTTTATATGATTTGACACTTTTCCAATCCTTTCCGATTTGAAAGAATTCGAAAAACTTACTGAATGACTTTCGAGTTCTGGGTTGTATGCTTTAACGAGAGTAAAACAAATTACAAATTGGTGTAAAACAGGCTATTCACCAAAACCAGAAAACACGTCCTAACGTATTAAAAATATTCATGGTTATAGGTCAGAAATTAATGTGATTACGATCTGACAACGTGACGAAAAATAACGACGAATTTGAAATTTAAATTATATAGACACTTATTTACAGTAGCACTTACCTTTTTCATTATTTAAGACAGGCAATTTGGGATATGTATCCCATTATCAACTCAGACAGCTCCTGATCTCTTGTTTGTTTTATGTTAGGGTGGGGCAATGTGGGGTAGGCTTGGGAGATTAGGTGAGTTTTATCCATAGAGGATTTTGGGTATTATAATGTCAAAGAATGTATGTGAGTTATAATTTTATTGATTGTTGAGTATGTGTGTTGGGTATAGCACGAAATGTTTGTATATATCATATAATTCGATTGTGTAGCCTTGGTTGTTATTTTTTTATTCATGTAGCTTTTGAAGGTTAGATGTTAAGCTTGTGAAGTTGTGTTTTGTGTATATTAGGTGTTAGCGGCAAAGTTTCATAGTGTGTATTTGTTTGTGAATGCTTTCGTATTCTTAGTAGCGTATGTAAAATGACTTTTCTGTCTGGCCTATGTAGGTCTAGTCTACAAACTGGGGCATGAACCGGAGGTTAGTTCCTTATACATCAACTAAGTTGTGTCTTTGTTTATGGTATTGGGTTTAAATTGTTTGTTAAGGGTGTTGTGTATGGAGTAAGCTATTTTGTAATTATTTTTTAGAAAAATGTTGGTTAGTTTTGGAAGATCTGTGTGGCAGTGTTATATTTATATGTCTCTTTATACTTATAGTTTCACTGTATACATTATTACTTTATATCTTATTATTCAGATATTATATAACTTATTTTATAAAAAACAAATAATTATTCGTTTACACCACAATTCTTCCTCAATTTTATATATTAGTTTAAATGCATTATATATAAATGTAGTTAATAATACGAATAACAGGTACTGAAAAATGTTTGTATCTGACACAATGTTAGTACCAGGCAATATGGGAGGGAGGGATAGTATGTATCTGACACAATGTTAGTACCAGGCAATATGGGAGGGAGGGATAGTATGTAGTTGACACAATGTTAGTACCAGGCAAGATGGGAGGGAGGGATAGTATGTATCTGACACAATGTTAGTACCAGGCAAGATGGGAGGGAGGGATAGTATGTATCTGACACAATGTTAGTACCAGGCAATATGGGAGGGAGGGATAGTATGTAGTTGACACAATGTTAGTACCAGGCAAGATGGGAGGGAGGGATAGTATGTATCTGACACAATGTTAGTACCAGGCAAGATGGGAGGGAGGGATAGTATGTAGTTGACACAATGTTAGTACCAGGCAAGATGGGAGGGAGGGATAGTATGTATCTGACACAATGTTAGTACCAGGCAAGATGGGAGGGAGGGATGGTATGTAGTTGACACAATGTTAGTACCAGGTAAGATGGGAGGGAGGGATAGTATGTATCTGACACAATGTTAGTACCAGGTAAGATGGGAGGGAGGGATAGTATGTAGTTGACACAATGTTAGTACCATGGCAAAATGGGAGGGAGGGATAGTTTTTATCTGACACAATGTTAGTACCACAGTTCTTCCTCAATTTTATATATTAGTTTAAATGCATTATATATAATTGTAATTAATAATACGAATAACAGGTACTGAAAAATGTTTGTATCTGACACAATGTTAGTACCAGGCAATATGGGAGGAAAGGAAAGTATGTAGTTGACACAATGTTAGTACCAGGCAAGATGGGAGGGAGGGATAGTATGTATCTGACACAATGTTAGTACCAGGTAAGATGGGAGGGAGGGATAGTATGTAGTTGACACAATGTTAGTACCAGGCAAGATGGGAGGGAGGGATAGTATGTATCTGACACAATGTTAGTACCAGGCAAGATGGGAGGGAGGGATAGTATGTAGTTGACACAATGTTAGTACCATGTAAAATGGGAGGGAGGGATATTTTTTATCTGACACAATGTTAGTACCAGGTAAGATGGGAGGGAGGGATAGTATGTATCTGATGCAATGTTAGTACCAGGCAAAATGGGATAGAGGGATAGTATGTAGTTGACATAATTTCCACTAGGCAGTAGCATACAACAAAACGAGAAGCAAGTTATCCGATATTCGGCAACCCCCCTCCTAATAATAATAATTCCGTGTTCACTGCTAGAATCTTCTAAATATATATCGCTAAATATGTATCTTCTAGTATATATACGGTACATAAACATATGGCTTTCCTATCTTCATAAGAACCTAGGAAAAAAGGTTAATCACAGTACAGTGATATTACCAATCCCAAAACTCAGTTTACATAATGCTAGTTATGTTGGTACAATTGTCAGTAGACAGTTGACTGGCATATAGTTATTGGTTTCGTGTGAATAATTTGTTTCAATTGTCTTGCCAACTGCCCAAATATTTGGCCAGACAGTTTATTGTCTCTAGTAGTAGACTTAGCAGCCGCACAATTTAGTTCAGTTACGGCTTGCTGATGCTTTAATAGCTAAATATATACCTACAGAACATTTTGAAATTTTTTGATTCAAATATATAGAATATTCAGTAATATACTATGTATGTATTGTAGACATAATTTTTTTAACTTTGACAACAGCTACTAAACATTTTAATTTTTCTTCTTTAAACTACCTTGTGGCTGGAATATTCTATGGTTTCGGGATAAAGTCCCTATCTACATAAATTAACCGAACTTATGTAGATTTTTCCGTTTTGTCCTACATTACTGCAACCAAACTGTATGCTACCTATCCTTTCTCAATCCTCCTACACGAGGGCGGTTTAAACATTATAAACCTGTTGAATTTAGGTTAGGGATGCGTCCAGGCAAGCGTGAACAATGAATGAACCTGTTGAATATTAGGCCCAGGACGCGTGAACAATATATGGGTCGCGTGAACAATATATATAGGAATATATGGGTCCTAGCACGCGTGAACAATGAATGAACCTGTTGAATATTAGGTCAGGGATGGGTCCTGGTACGCGTGAACAATGAATGAACCGGTTGAATATTAGGTCAGGGATGGGTCCTGGTACGCGTGAACAATGAATGAACCTGTAAAATATTAGGTCAGAGGTGGATCCAAGCAGACGTGAACAATGAATGAACCTGTTGAATATTATGTCAGAGGTGGATCCAAGCACACATGAACAATGAATGAACCTGTTGAAAATTAGGTCAGGGATGGGTTCTGGCACGCATGAAGAATGAATGAACCTGTTAAATATTAGGTCAAAGATGAGTCCTGTTCTAAATAAAATTAAAACAGTTTTATATATAATTTATGAATACTAAGATTTATTCATAGTTAATTATTTAAAGAACTAAGTGAAAACTATCAACTTGCTTGCTGACGGGTTTCTAAAACGTCGTTTCATTGACGAAGCCTAAGTTTCTACCTTCTACTATTGGGTATCGAGTAGGCAGGTTAAGCTCGTCAATGGAACGCATCAGCATGTAAGTTAAAAGTTTTCACTTAGATTTTTAAATAATTACCTATGATTTATTAAATGAAATCAAGACGATTGCAACAATCAACGTTTCTAAGATTTAAGTTGGTCTTTTGTTTTTAAAAATTTCCAGAATATGTTTTGTTTACAACCTTTTACGGGTTGGGCAAAATAATTTAGAACACTTGTACAATTACTTTCAGAACAAAACTCTCTGGTGTACAATATTATGTTAGGCAATACTATAACATCATAAGTTCATAATGAGCAATATTATTTGTTAATGAAATTAGGAATTCTATTCAATTAAACAAATCTTGCCTCACTCCGGAAATAGATAGCTACAAGTATTTCCGGGGAGATAACAGAATCTCTGATTAATCTTTATCTAAATAATAGTTATTTGATTATCTTTGTTTTTGTTTATTTTTGTTAACATTAAATTAAATGAATTTACCCAACACTATTTTTAGTTTTCTATCAACCTAATAGAATAAGAGCGCTAATATCCGGCACCCTCGGGGTCGGCATGTTGCCGGTTATCGAAATTTCCCGGATTATAGGACCTAACCTATATAGCCTATAACCAACTGTGCATAACGTTATGCTACCTATCAAGGAAGTTTGCATTCCTTGCATTTTTTTTTGTAACCAATCACTGTATTTCTGTACGTATTCTTGCCCACACAAAATGCATAAGAAATAAAATGGGAGAAAGAAAATAAATATATCGCTAAAAAGCATTTTCGTTATTACAACTTAAAACAAAACACGCACCAGTACACTTAACCAAACAAAGGCTAATGATTTTTTAAATTATCACGGATGTCTGACTAACTGATACGCCATACGATTCTCAACAAATTTTGATTGAAGCATTTTCAGTTGCAAAACTTCCTGAGCCGAGTAGCATTTCTCACCTTCAACAAACGTTGACAGCGTTGTAAAAGCGACTCCAGCATTACTCCATGAAACGTTTATCTTTCCTTGAACTATTTCTTGGCTAGGATGGTTAATTGACATCAGTTTTTTACTGTATTTTCGACGAGTCACATCTTGTAACAACAAAAAAGGGTACTGTACTGATTTGTTTTCAAAATATACCGGTTAATAGAACGTTTCGGATGGCAGAAGGCCGTATAAAAGAGCTTCTACTGTATATTACCTTGAAACATTTTCTGGGACTAATTAAGATGTAGTAAGTATGCAAAGTAATTCACCATCACGTCAACATCTTTATTTTACAAACGTATGGCTATAGTTGGTTACACTAAGGTGCAATTTGACTTTGAACCTGTGGGTTATCCCGTAGAACTTGACCTTGAACCCGTCTTGTGCCCTCTGGGTCCTTCCTGTGTATGGGGATTGGAAATGAATCACGTTATAGTTTCTGTGTTGTATTTGTTTGTTTTCTTAATTCACGGGGAATTATATTTTGAGTTGGCAGCCCAGTATTTTCAAGGCATATATCTTTGGATATTTAATGAAGGATTTTGGACTTCTATTAGTCCGACTTTATATGAAATTTCTATCAGATTATTAAGTTTGTTGTTCAGAAGCCCTGACCGCCAAGAATATCACGTGCTTTTCCTGACATTCTGTTCTCCAAACAGAACCCAAATGCCATGAATCACCGATAAGACTCGGTCTTCTGACAGGTTTTTTACCAGTCACTTTTTGGTAATTTTTATTGGCACTTTCAGGATCTTTATATTATTCCTTAGAAACCGCAGGCAAACACGATATAGTTATGTTGATATTTAGTGTAATTTAATAAATTTCGGAAAGCGAAATTCAATAGCGGTTATCTCTATTTTTATACTTTGGAATGACATAATTACGTAGTATTTGACCTTTATTTCCAAGGAATAATATGTAGCGTCCAAAAGTATGAATAAAAACTATATAAGTATTATAGTTAAAAACTTGTAGACCAGGGGTTTCAAACTTCCTCCCGCGACAAAGGGTTATTGTTGTGATAAGTTGGATAAAAAAACACTGAATGACAATAACTCGGTTTAATTTACTTGCTACGCTAAGCTTAACGGAAGTATAATACGCAGAAAATTTAACTTAACCTCAAAAACTATCAAATAATTTAAATGAATCCAGCTAACAATATATATATATATATATATATATATATATATATATATATATATATATATATATATATATATATATATATATATAGGGACGTAGCCAGAGGGGGGACACAGATTGTAAATATTAGGGTCTACCCTATAAAACAGTGCTACAGTTTTAGCTAGACAGCTATCCGTCGACTCAACAATTTTGTAATTTTAAGTGCCAAAATAGAATAAAATATGAATTCTAGAGATAAAAATGTCCAAAATTTCCCCGGAAGGGTTAACCCCCTGACCCTCCAGGTCATGCCCCCCCTAAACATCGTTCTGATTAGGTCACTGTATATGTATAAATATATATATATATATATATATAAACGTTATAGCCAAACATATAAAATACTAATGAGGTTTATGTAGGTGTGATTTTCCACTGACAATTGTTTGTAGCTATGGACCAATTTTTCTTGTGCCAATTAGCCTATTAAAACCATTTTAAGAAGCTTATCGGTCAAGTTAGATCTGTAATCGTTTTTACGTAATTCAATTTGGATAACGTTTTCTCCCACAAATAGGTGGTGACAAAAACAGAAAACAACCCACGATCGAATTTATACAAATTATCAAATTGTACCAGTAGAAGTTTATTATAAATATAGATCAATAAGTTCTATTTGAAGATCAGAAACTAGGGTTTCAATGTTGGTATTATGAAAAGGAATTATAGTAAGGATTATGAAAAACCTTAATTTTATTCGCAATGACATCAAGGTCTGAGAAACGAGAATCAAAATTTACATTCAAAGCACACAGAACTTCGACTGCAGAATCGACGGGAATTTGAGTTTCTGAAGTGTGGTTGATATTTCACATGTTTAAAAATTTGTAAAATACCTTTTACGGAATAGTATTTGAATTAGTATTAATTTCTGTCGTAACAATTAGTGTATAAAATCAGGGAGAAGCTGGTTTTGTCCTTGCAACCTCAAATCCAATTCGTTCATATTTTTTTTTCAAATCGACGTAGATGCTAAGTTACACATTCATTAGCTATTCTGTAAGTCGGATGAGTTACGGTGCCTTTAATTTTAAAAAAAAATCGTTAACTGCTCGAAGATCAAATAAGAGCTGAAGCAATTTTCCGCAACTAAGTCAGTTTACGGAAGAATGGCATTTCCTTAAATCAGTTTCTCCAATTTATTCAGTAGACTCGCGGAATTCCCTGATTCATCGTAATGGATCTGATGGCATTGACAATATTGATGTAAGTGGTTTTAGAACTTCAGAATCGTGCATAATACACAAAGAGAAAAAATACGCAATTTCGTCGAGTCATCATTATACATTCGCACAAAACTGGTATAGATTTGTTACTTTTATCTGTGATTAATTAAAGTAGAAGATAATAGGTAAAATGTAATTGAGATTTAATTTGTATTTTTTGTATATATTCGAAAAGAGATTTATTAAAGTAGAAGATTACGTTTATAATGTAGTTGAGCATTTCCATTTATCCTTTTACATTTGTGAAAAGAGATTTATTAGATTAGAAAATATTAGGTAAATTAGTTTTTGAGATTTCGCTTATTTTTTTTAATATTTACGAAAAGAGATTTATTAAACTAGAAGATATTGCGTTTTTAACGTAGTTGAGTTTTCCTTTACGCAGTTTCATATTTGCCAAGAGATTTATTAAAGAGAAAATAGTAAGTTTATAATGTATGTGAGCTTTTCTTTATATCTATTAAAAGAGATTTATTAAATTAGAAGATATCAGATTAAAAACTTAACTGAAATTCGTTTATACTCTTTTAGATTTACGAAAAGAGATTCTTTAAAGTAGAAGATATTGCTTCAATTAAGTAATTGAGGTTTCGTTTATATCCTTTTTAAATTTACGAAATAATATATTTTTTAAGAAAATTATATTACGTTAATAAATTAGGTGACATTCGGTTCGTTCTTTCATATTTGCAAGAAGAGATTTATTAAAGAAGATGATATTAAGTAAAAAGGTAACTGACATTACGTTTGTATTTTTTATAGCTACGAAAAGATATTTATTAAAAAAGAAAATGAAACGTTTATAATGTATTTGAGACTTTACTCATATCGTTTTATAATTGCGACAAAAATTATTAAAGAAGAAAACAATGAGTAAAAGACGTAATTGAGATAATTTTTGTATTTTATATATATAAGGAAAGAAATTTATTAAAGTAGAAGTTATTATTTAGGTTAAGAGACGAATAGATACCTTCATTTTGTTATCGTGTGTCTAATTCTAAGCATTAGAATGAGAAGAATGACAGTTGAATTCTAAATTTGCCTCGGTAATATAAGTTAGTTACGGGTTATCCCAAAATGTTAACCCCTCAGAAACATCCTTCCAAATTAAGTCTTCCGTCTTATACAGGGTATTAGAGAGCTCCTTATAACAAAGCCAGTGAAATGCTGATTTTATATTGACGACACGTCAATGTTGACCTATTTCATAAATGTGTTGCTGTTAGGGATGATCGATTCAGTGACTTTTTAATGGATCGGTGATTTTAGTGGCAAGCCAGGCTAGGATCAGTGACTTTTAACGGTGATTTTAGTACCGGTGACAACGAATATTGAGACAGGTCTGTATGTTCCAATAACAGGCAGGCATACCACACTGGTGAAATGATTCCAAATCTCGTTTTTTTGGAAGGGTGATTTTATTTAAAAATAAACTCCTAAGAAATTGAGAACAAACTACCGAGTTCGAAATTGCGTCTACTGTACACAACACTGTCGCCGTCGTGAAACCTGACACAAATCGTCCATTCACACAACGCGTGAATGAGCAGAACCAGTGACAGCGACAAATCAACCAATGACAGCCGGGGTAAAATATCAGTAACTTTTTCGTCTGGGACTGGGACATTTTGCCCAATCACAACAGAGATAACCTCCTCTCCCCTTCAGTCAACGACACTGCTCGATAACTGGCGCCTTGAGCCGAGCGGTGAGAGCAGAGCCAGTGACAGCGACAAATCAACCAATGTCAGTCGAAGTAAAATATCAGTAACTTTTTCGTCAGGGACTGGGACATTTTGCCCAATCACAACAGAGACAACCTCCTCTCCCCTTCAGTGAACGACACTGCTCGATGATCAGCGCCGTGAGCCTAGCGGTGAGAGCAGAGCCAGCGACAGCGACAAATCAACCAATGACAGCCGCGGTAAAATATCAGTAACATTTCAACCAACGACTGCGACATTTTCCCCAATCACAACAGAGACAATTTCCGATCGATTCATATTCACTGGAACTGGCACTATCCCTATTTTGTCACTAGTACAACCAGCGAAAAACGAATATCAGTGACAAATCACCGTAACAGAAAATATCGACCATCCCTAGTCGCAGTCAGCATGTCCGTGCACCTGGTCACAGGTACTATCTGGCAACAGCCCCACTTTTAATTGGTCTCATCGCTTCCATTTTCGATTCGGCTATAATTTAAGAGAAAAGAGATAGTAGCCAAAAGAGATAAAAAAATTTTTCACAAGACGATGTTTGAGAATTTTGAATCCATTAAGTTAGCGTTGTGTTTCAAAAATTGAAAAATGTTGATAAAATTACCCCACTTCACAAACCCATCTACAGTAACCTGTAAAGGCTATTGTCTCTTTATAAAACTATATTAGACCTATATTGTACACTTAATATATATATACCCATAACTTACACTAAAATGCACTTAGAGAAGACCCGTCCAAAGCTCGAAAATGAGAGCACTGTAATTAGTAAACTCTCAAAAGGCGACCCCCAAATATACCAAGTTAGAATTTTATTTATGTACTGTAAGTGATAAGTGGATTCAAAAAAATACTGTTAGTAAGTTAAACATATATTATTATATATAGCTACACTATATTATATTATACTAACGTACAGTATAGCTATATTACATTATAGCTACAAAGTTTCCAAATTTAAGGTTTGGTAAATAGGTTTGGATTATATTACTAACGTAAGCTAACCGGTTGAAGTGTGAATTGGCCTCCATTGACAATCTCTGAACTGTACACATCACGTGACCACTAAATTCTTCGTAGCTGCATTACCGGCATAACATGGAGACCAGTTCACCCATCAACAAGGTAACAGTTAGGAAACTTAATTTTGTCTACCTAAACTAATCCAACAGAATAGATTTTAATATAACTAATCTTTAATATACAGTGCCTGTAGCTAGATTTAATTTACAACTATATTTCAATCTAATATTTAACATAGTCTCCTGTTCTATGTAGAAACTTTAAGTGAATAGATATTAGTATGTAGGCCTATGAAAGGAGATATTATTTTCGGGGGGCCAGAGTTAGGTTTTGTTATTTTGACCGTGCACTCGAGGATTTTCTACCTCCTGGTGAATTTGTATACTGTAATTTTCATCATGTAACCGATCATATTAATTGTTTACCTTTTCCACGTAAGCGATTTCGCCCGAAATATTTTACCGACCAACGCAGAAACTCATAACGATTTCAAAAATAATAAAATAAAAACACTGTCGCAGACGTCCCAAATAATTACAATTTTGGGAAAAAACTATATCATCCCCCACCCCCTCTACAGCCACCTAAAACTTTACAAAATAATCTTTTCCCTTGATTTTTTTACCTTAAAACTAGCAAAATGCCTCTAAGTGTTTACAATTTTTTTAAACCATGGAAGGTTAATTTTCTATTACATTTTAGTTGGGACTACGTTTTGGGGCGAGCCGTAGCAACAGCGCAATGTACTACGTCTAGACATGAATGTATCTATAAAGTATCCAGGCAGGATGGATTTGGTTGTAATTTGTTTACATTAGGCCTACTATTTACCTATATCAAAATATTCGTTATACGTTTCTGCATCGGGTGATAAAATCTTTCTGCCTATCATACCTTACATGTGTAGATTTGTTTTGTATATTTTAATATAGGTATATAGTAATATTGTATGAAATTACAACCAAATCTGTCCTAACTGGATACTTTATAGGTATATTCATGTCTAGACGTAGTACATTGCGCTGTTGCTACTGCGCGCTCAAAAACTTAGTCCCAACTGAAATGTGATAAAAAGTTAACCTTTCGTGCTAATAAGAAAATGTAAATAATAAAATTAATACTTTTTGCTAGCCCAAGGTAAAAAAAACACGGCAAAACATTGATTTTATAAGGTTTTAGGTGGCCGTGGTGGCTGGAATGTTTTCCAAAATTTTAAGTATTTGGGACGTCAGCGAAAGTGTTTAAATTTCTCTTTGTATTCGTTATGAGTTTATGCATCAGCTGGTAAAATGTTTCGGCCGAAAGCGCCTACGTGGCTAAAGTAAACAATTACCCTGATCTTATATCACAATAACATCTTGTAGGTGCTGTGTTATTTTATGTTATTACAATACCTCAGTATGACAAAAGCGACCGAATATTCATTAGAACAGAAACATTGAATTTCCCTTATCGTTGAAAGTTTATAATTCAATTTATGTATTGTTAGTAAATCATGTAACTTACTTAGAGAATACAATAAAACATTTTGTTTTAATAACTTACCGTTAATACTGGAAGGCACTTCTGATATTCCAATAATTTCCATATCAGGATGCTCGACGTCTATTGTTGGTTGATTTTCCTGTGGGTGTGACATTGTAACCACTAAACAAATAATAGTAAAAACTAAACCACAAAATTCTGTTAGGTATAATTCTACGCCTAGTAGAGAACAGCGTGGCAAGCTGTTTTCAAACTATTTCGGAGGATGTTTTGAAGTTGAACCTTTTCTCTCCCCCACCCTTGACCATAGTTACCCCGGTGTTCTATTGCATGGTGGTTTCTCGGAAACACCGATTCACAGTAGCCCTCCAGTGATAGTTTTTGTTTATATTGTCGTTGCGGAAAACGTGTGTATAATTGTTTATATAAATAGAAACGGTTCAAAAATAAAAGATTTATTCTTGGCGTGTTTCTTAAACTTTTTAGCACTGAAGATAATTTCATTACTTAAGACTATTAGAGTGACACCGTGATTTTGATAGTCTCGAGACGAATCTTGTGATAATCTTAAGACTATTTAAACTAAAAGTGCATTATGACATTAAAAGCTTTTCGAACATTATGCATAGGTTTCGAAAATTTAAACGTAGGAACCGTTATTTTAATCCAACTGCATTCAACCTGTGTATTTTCACGAGTGCGTGTGTGTGTGTGTGTGTG
>JBAIZL010000003.1:10938872-10958872 GCA_036971475.1 Prosapia bicincta | reverse complement strand
ACAAGAGCAATACTTGAACATATTCTGAGTTGCTAGTTGCTTACTTTAAGTAAATAAACCTGTCTCAAATTATAAAAACATGTTGCCATTTTACCTTCTTATCCATCATCCGAAACTGGGATGTAGCGGGTAGCACCTATCTGAATCCTACATACCTTAGTACTTGTGCTTTCATCGTTTATTCCTCAGTGTCATGAATGTTTTCCTCCCTATGGTTCAGCAACCTTAGAACTTAACCTTTCTATCCTCATCCCTAATCCGACAAAGAAATGTAGCAAGTAAATACATCAATATTACCCAGATAACTTGGTACTTGTCCTTTGCTTCGTTATCCCTAATCCGACACTGGGATGTAGCAAGTAGACTCTTCAATATGATCCATATACGTTAGTACTTGTACTTTGCTTTGTTATCCCAAACCAACACGGGAACATAGCAAGTAGACTCTTCAATGTGTCCCAGATACCTTAGTACTTGTCCTTTGCTTCGTTATGTCTAATCCGACACTGGGATGTAGCAAGTAGACTCTTCAATATGATCCATATACGTTAGTACTTGTACTTTGCTTCGTTATGTCTAATCCGACACTGGGATGTAGCAAGTAGACTCTTCAATATGATCCATATACGTTAGTACTTGTACTTTGCTTTGTTATCCCAAACCAACACGGGAACATAGCAAGTAGACTCTTCAGTGTGTCCCAGATACCTTAGTACTTGTCCTTTGCTTCGTTATGTCTAATCCGACACTGGGATGTAGCAAGTAGACTCTTCAATATGATCCATATACGTTAGTACTTGTACTTTGCTTCGTTATGTCTAATCTGACACTGGGATGTAGCAAGTAGACTCTTCAATATGATCCATATACGTTAGTACTTGTACTTTGCTTTGTTATCCCAAACCAACACGGGAACATAGCAAGTAGACTCTTCAATGTGTCCCAGATACCTTAGTACTTGTCCTTTGCTTCGTTATGTCTAATCCGACACTGGGATGTAGCAAGTAGACTCTTCAATATGATCCATATACGTTAGTACTTGTACTTTGCTTCGTTATGTCTAATCCGACACTGGGATGTAGCAAGTAGACTCTTCAATATGATCCATATACGTTAGTACTTGTACTTTGCTTTGTTATCCCAAACCAACACGGGAACATAGCAGGTAGACTCTTCAATGTGTCCCAGATACCTTAGTACTTGTCCTTTGCTTCGTTATGTCTAATCCGACACTGGGATGTAGCAAGTAGACTCTTCAATATGATCCACATAGGTTAGTACTTGTCCTTTGCTTCGTTATGTCTAATCCGACACTGGGATGTAGCAAGTAGACTCTTCAATATGATCCATATACGTTAGTACTTGTCCTTTGCTTCGTTATGTCTAATCCGACACTGGGATGTAGCAAGTAGACTCTTCAATATGATCCATATACGTTAGTACTTGTACTTTGCTTTGTTATCCCAAACCAACACGGGAACATAGCAAGTACAATCTTCAATATGTACCAGATACCTTAGTACTTGTCCTTTGCTTCGTCATCCCTAATCCGACAATGGGATATATACTAGCAAGTACAATTTTCAATATGTCCCAGATTCCTTAGTACTTGTCCTTTGCTTCGTCATCCCTAATCCGACAATGGGATGTATACCAGCAAGTACAATCTTCAATATGTCCCAGATACGTTAATACTTGTCCTTTGCTTCGTTATCACTAATCCGACAATAGGATGTATAATAGCAAGTACAATCTTCAATATGTCCCAGATACCTTAGTACGTGTTCTTTGCTTCGTTATCCCTAATCCGGCACTGGGATGTATACTAGCAAGTACAATTTTCAATATGTCCCAGATTCCTTAGTACTTGTCCTTTGCTTCGTCATCCCTAATCCGACAATGGGATGTATACTAGAAAGTACAATTTTCAATATGTCCCAGATACCTTAGTACTTGTCCTTTGCTTCATTATCCCTAATCCGACAATGGGATGTATACTAACAAGTACAATTTTCAATATGTCCCAGATTCCTTAGTACTTGTCCTTTGCTTCGTTATCCCTAATCCGACAATGGGATGTATACTAGCAAGTACAATTTTCAATATGTCCCAGATTCCTTAGTACTTGTCCTTTGCTTCGTCATCCCTAAACCGACAATGGGATATATACTAGCAAGTACAATTTTCAATATGTCCCAGATTCCTTAGTACTTGTCCTTTGCTTCGTCATCCCTAATCCGACAGTGGGATGTATACCAGCAAGTACAATCTTCAATAAGTCCCAGATACGTTAATACTTGTCCTTTGCTTCGTTATCACTAATCCGACAATAGGATGTATAATAGCAAGTACAAACTTCAATATGTCCCAGATACCTTAGTACGTGTTCTTTGCTTCGTTATCCCTAATCCGACAATGGGATGTATACCAGCAAGTACAATCTTCAATATGTCCCAGATACGTTAATACTTGTCCTTTGCTTCGTTATCCCTAATCCGGCACTGGGATTTAACAAGTAGACTCTTTAATATGACCCAGATACCTTCGTACTTGTTCTTTGCTTCGTTTTCCCTAATTCGGCACTGGGATTTAACAAGTAGATTTTTTAATATGTCCCAGATACCTTAGTACGTGTTCTTTGCTTCGTTATCCATAATACGGCACTGGGATTTAACAAGTAGACTCTTTAATATGACCCAGATACCTTCGTACTTGTTCTTTGCTTCGTTATCCCTAATCCGGCACTGGGATTTAACAAGTAGACTCTTTAATATGACCCAGATACCTTCGTACTTGTTCTTTGCTTCGTTTTCCCTAATCCGGCACTGGGATTTAACAAGTAGACTCTTTAATATGACCCAGATACCTTAGTACGTGTTCTTTACTTCGTTTTCCCTAATCCGGCACTGGGATTTAACAAGTAGACTCTTTAATATGTCCCAGATACCTTAGTATGTGTTCTTTGCTTCGTTATCCCTAATCCGGCACTGGGATTTAACAAGTAGACTCTTTAATATGTCCCAGATACCTTAGTACGTGTTCTTTGCTTCGTTTTCCCTAATCCGGCACTGGGATTTAACAAGTAGACTCTTTAATATGTCCCATATACCTTAGTACGTGTTCTTTGCTTCGTTTTCCCTAATCCGGCACTGGGATTTAACAAGTAGACTCTTTAATATGTCCCATATACCTTAGTACGGGTTCTTTGCTTCGTTTTCCCTAATCCGACACGGTAAGCAAGTAGACAAATCAATATGATCCAGATACATTAGTATCCCAAACCAAGACAGTAACATAGCAAGTACAATCTTCAATATGAACCATATACCTTAGTACTTGTCCTTTGTTTCGTTTTCCCTAATCCGGCACTGGGATTTAACAAGTAGACTCTTTAATATGTCCCAGATACCTTAGTATGTGTTCTTTGCTTCGTTTTCCCTAATCCGGCACTGGGATTTAACAAGTAGACTCTTTAATATGACCCAGATACCTTCGTACTTGTTCTTTGCTTCGTTTTCCCTAATCCGACACTGAGATTTAACAAGTAGACTCTTTAATATGCCCCATATACCTTAGTACGTGTTCTTCGTTTCGTTTTCCCTAATCCGACACTGGGATTTAACAAGTAGACTCTTTAATATGTCCCAGATACCTTAGTATGTGTTCTTTGCTTCGTTTTCCCTAATCCGGCACTGGGATTTAACAAATAGACTCTTTAATATGTCCCAGATACTTTAATACGTGTTCTTTACTTCGTTATCCCTAATCCGGCACTGGGATTTAACAAGTAGACTCTTTAATATGACCCAGATACCTTCGTACTTGTTCTTTGCTTCGTTTTCCCTAATCAGACACTGGGATGCATACTAGCAAGTGCAATCTTCAATATGAACCATATACCTTAGTACTTGTCCTTTGTTTCGTTTTCCCTAATCCGGCACTGGGATTTAACAAGTAGACTCTTTAATATGTCCCAGATACCTTAGTATGTGTTCTTTGCTTCGTTTTCCCTAATCCGGCACTGGGATTTAACAAGTAGACTCTTTAATATGACCCAGATACCTTCGTACTTGTTCTTTGCTTCGTTTTCCCTAATCCGACACTGGGATTTAACAAATAGACTCTTTAATATGACCCAGATACCTTCGTACTTGTTCTTTGCTTCGTTTTCCCTAATCAGACACTGGGATGCATACTAGCAAGTGCAATCTTCAATATGAACCATATACCTTAGTACTTGTCCTTTGTTTCGTTTTCCCTAATCCGGCACTGGGATTTAACAAGTAGACTCTTTAATATGTCCCAGATACCTTAGTATGTGTTCTTTGCTTCGTTTTCCCTAATCCGGCACTGGGATTTAACAAGTAGACTCTTTAATATGACCCAGATACCTTCGTACTTGTTCTTTGCTTCGTTTTCCCTAATCCGACACTGGGATTTAACAAATAGACTCTTTAATATGACCCAGATACCTTCGTACTTGTTCTTTGCTTCGTTTTCCCTAATCCGCCAATTGGATGCTGCAAGTAGACTCTTCAATATGACCCCGATACCTTAGTACTTTTCCTTTGTTTCGTTATCCCTAATCCGACAATTGGATGCACCAAGTAGATTCTTCAATATGATCCATATAAGTTAGTACTTGTCCTTTGCTTCGTTATCCCTAATACGACAATGGGCTGTAGCAAGTAGACTCATCAATATGTCCCAGATACTTTAGTACTTTTCCTTTGTTTCGTTATCCCTAATCCGACAATTGGAGGCAGCAAGTAGACTCTTCAGTATGATCCATATACGTTAGTACTTGTCCTTTGCTTCGTTATCCCTAATCCGACACTGGGATATACCAAGTATACACGTACATGTGTCCCAAACACCTAAGGATATTGTCTTCTGATTCCGAATCCCTAATCCAACACTGGAATATAACAATTAGACTCTTCAATATGACCCAGATACCTTAGTACTTGTCCTTTGCTTCGTTATCCCTAATCCGACACTGGGATGTACCACGAGAACTTATCCTCTGATTCCTTCCTCCTAATCCTACACTGGGATGGAGCGGGTAAACATCCATGACCCAGAAAGAGTTCCGATCTCCAATACACGCAAGTCACGATCCTCACTTAGACCTTGACCAAAAATATTGTATCTTTCTTACCTAAATTCTTTCCCTACCTTTTTAAGACGATAATAGTTTCAAATAACTGTTTGTTTTTAACACAAATAAAATGAATAAGGTACTTTTTTTAAAGTAAATTCCTACTTAAGTCAACAAAGGTGGTTTTTATTTTAGTTTCTTTTTATTTTATAATTACGATTAATATAAATATGTATATAAATAAATCAGAATAACGATATTAAGTAGCAAAATAGAAAGCGAATTCCCTTGTGATTTTCCATTTTCCTTGCTATGTATAGTGTTGGACTATTATTTTTGTTTGTTACTATTCTATTTATAGGATTTTATTTTTTTCCTCGTTTGCATTGTGTTATACCTTCTTTTCGTTTTTCTTTCACATTGCCTTTTTGGGAAGCAAAGTTTGATTCCGTTAATCCAGTTTGTTTTTTTATTTTATTCTTTTCATTAATTTTGTAATCCTAGAGCATCATTTATGATGTTGTGCGGTAACCATGGCAACAATTTAAGGATGTAAAATGGATGTTTCGAAGACAACCAGATGGTGACAAAAGAAAAGATGCATATATGGTGTGTTTTTCATTTACCGTGTATCATTGAAAGACAAATTTTTAGCTACAGGAACGTTTTGCTCAGTGCCAAAACGCTAGGCTCCGAACACGAAGATACAGTACTCAGTTCGAATCCGACCTAGACACCCCCAATTTGACACCTCTGGAAACAGAGGCGGAGGAATCATTGGACACAATGGGTGCTGGATAAAAATCCAGTGATCCCTCGGGATCAGTGAACACAGAGACGGGCCAAGAATCTCGGTATGAGGTGACAATGAGGCAAGGATCAGTGCTCCAACTTTGCGCCTTCCGTTCTCTTTACAAGTTGAAGGGGGCGTGTAAGTTGTTACGGAAGGAGTTCTTAGACGTATATCCACTGATTAAAATAAATAATTTTGCTTGGGCTAGAAATCACACAATTTATTTATTTTTTTTTATCCATATTTACTACTTGCTATGGTAAATATTTTAGTAATAATCAGTTTAAAATGCAGTATTTTTAATTTAAATCAAATTTGATTTAGTATTTTGTATAACTTAATTTTAAACTAAATACAAATTGGAATAAAGTGGAACCTAATTATAAAATTCGTAACACATTATCATTTTTAAATCTAAAGTTTTATATTTTTGGAACTATTTAGGCCTATGGTTTAAAGAAGAAAAAAGCAAACATTAAGAAAAAAATCGTCAGTGGGACTGGCATACAAAAATAAACACTTTATTTGAAGAATGTAGGACTACTTCATTATTATTTTTGATGATTAATAGAATCTAATTATTGTAGTTAATAATAAAATAATCTAGGTAAACGAAAACCTTTCATAGACGTTGAAATATTTAACCTACTGAATACGAATTTTGTTTAACGAATTAAATTAAAGTTGGTTCTTGAAAAATTTCAGACGTTACTACGGATGTTTTCAAAAATTAGAGTTTTATCAATATATTAAGTAATTATAGTAAGTTTAATCGAAATATTAATTAATATAATTATTAAATGATAACAAATCTTTAATCATAACATGTTACGTGATAACGTACAATAAATAAAGTAACATAGCCTACTTTTTAAAACAGCTGTTCTACAACATAACCTATAACATGAGATCAGCTGTTATAAGAAATCATATGTTAGCTTAGCTAAAATTTGAGCGTTCCAAGGGATAAAGCGTGACAGGTGAGGTGATTTTTCTTATGTGTAATCATACAGGCATTCTAAGAGGAAAAATGTATTCACTTAATAAATGTATCTAAAATAAAGTCTTATTGATTAACAGAATTTAAAATCATCAAGAAATTGTAACATTTAACATTAAAATATAAAAAATGGATTTTTAATTATACTGGAAACAGCTTGACTTTGTGAATTCAAGATTTTTAAATGTGTTTAAGTGTTCTTTCAGGACAATGAAGTGCAGTTGTGAAACAGTTTAGGTTTTACTTTCTTTAGGTTTTACAATTTGAAACTCTTTTACAAAAGCGTTATTTTGAGAAATAAATTTAAAAGTAATAACTGTGTAAAGTTTGTGAATATAGACTACGTGTGTGTTAACATTTTATCCTCAACGTAATAAATGGTGAATTCCAATCAACATTTTATTAATGATCATCATTAAAAAAAAAATCAGTAACGTTAGACACCTGTGAAATACGTAAAAATTGTCTTCTCAATGGAATACTTTCAAAACAAAAAGCTTTACAAATAAATAAATAGTAAATTTAGTCATATTAAACAGTACTCGGTTTACATTCTTATATTTTAAAGTTTATATCACATAAAAATTAAAAGTTTAATTGTTTCCATTTTCGTAGATAAATATTTAACACCGGGGGGAAATAAAGCAAATGGCTTAAAAGTTGTTTTCTAATAACACTTTTGTTAAAAAAATATTTATTCTATATATTTATGTGGTAAAAATAATAAAACCTTTATTTTAATGAAAATAATATAAAATTTCAGTTTTGTTAAATTACAAATTAAAATAGTTTTGAAAATCGGTATTTTTCAGCAGACTAATTTCCACTGCTCTGGCTGAAGATAAAACGCGTTGTTACAAACAGAAGTAGGCTGTATTTGACCTCGGTAGAGATTGTATTGTGTATCTGTGTTCAACGCAGTGTTTCTATGTTGTGTTAGCTATGTTTGTGTCATCTAATCATGAAGTTATTATTATAATGTTGTTGTGTAATGAGAGATATTTGTTGGGTAATGAAGTTAGTTGAGTAATAAATCAAACACTTTTAAAACACAGAAAGTCCATACTATCTGTTCGTGTATTCTTAAAGGATGTAAATGCTATGAGTACGGACAAACATATCCCTTAATAAATACAATGAATTTCAGATAAGTAGTAAGTAAAAAAAGGGAAAGAGATGAAGATTTAATCTTATATTTACCGAGCTGAAAGGTAGAGAAAGAGAAGATCCTCCTCAGAGATCGAGATTTGGGTTTTTTCTGTTACATTTCTGTCGCGCCTGGTTCACAAAGGAGCCTATACCTGAATAGAACCCCAAAGCAGGTATAAATCGCAATATGAACTGAACGAAATGTGATCAATAAGGTGTATGCAATTGCAACCAAAGTCCGTGAGTTTTTTAAAAGTTGAACGATTGTTTACTTTAGATGGAATGATGTGAAACTATGTAACAGGTGATGTAACGAACATTTTTAAAACCGATAAACGTCGTCGAAATTCACTGTAGACAAAGATATGGTTTGACCGATACTTAAGAGTTTGGTAAAACCGTTGAAAAGTTAATAAAATATTAATTGTAAAAACAATTAGTAAATTAAGTTACATATTAACTGTACAGTAATGTATACAAATATTAACTAACACACAATTGGTAAATTAAGTAAAACTAGCGGGTTGTAGGAGCAAATGCCCCTATTCATATTGAAACAAATTTTAAACTTGTGTGTATTATTTTAATTTTTTTAATGCAAATTAAATTTATTATACCGGTAATTCAAGTTTTTTCATTACAAAATTTCCTTATAAACTATATTTTTTGTGAATGCGTTTTCAATTTGATTTTTTGACCAATCGTTTTTTCAATATGTATCTTTAATCCATCTTGAGATTTTACTCGACTTAGTGCAAATAAAGTTGACCATGTGTAAAAACAGGTTTAGTCAATTGAAGCCGTCTCTTAAGAATGTTTGTCCTTGAGCCTCATAGTTATTGAAAATCGAAGTTTTAAAACAAATTGGTTCCTTTTATTTTGAAATGTAAACGCAAAAACTATAAAGGCTATTGGCAAAAACCTATACACATAACCTTTAATACTGTTAAAATATTTGTTTGTTTACAAATCACGCTCACCTGTTTTTGATTGCAAAGTATTTCTTATGGGGTTTTTTGGTAACTTTAAGCTACCTCACCTACACTGTAAAATACACCAAAAACTCTAGTTTACCACAGAGATTGAGATCAATCCCTAAACCTCCTCGACCTAACCATACCAAAAAGCCACACACAAAAACATCGCTCAAACATTTACAGGAAACCGACAACGGCAGACACACTTATCCACAACATCTCAAATCACCCTATCCAATAACAAAAACAAAAACTATGCTCTGAATCAGTATCTTTACACACTAGTCAAAGGATTTTAAAGATATGATGAAGTTGTGCGTCGAAGAACTTTGTCACAGCTACCCACCGTGTGACCAAATTTTCGGTAATATAGAAGGAGAAAGAAAGAATAAGCAAAGAATATATGTGCCTAAAGACTATCAAGATTTAGCAATGAATAAATGTTGTAATAAATGAACAAATGATTTGTTGTAATAAATGTTACCCAAAGTATGTTTTTCGACTTTTCTTCACATTCAGTAAACTGTATAAGCCCACTTCTAGTGCCCATGGAAAATAAGAGGTAGGGACATACCAACTCTTACTCCAGGAGCAAGTAAGCTTAAGTCCAAAGGGTATAACTGTAAGCTTTTCGACTTTTCTTCACATTCAGTGAACTGTATAAGCCCACTGCTAGTGCCTATGAGAAAGAAGAGGTAGGGACATACCAACTCTTACTCCAGGAGTAAGTAAGCTTAAGTCCAAAGGGTATAACTGTAAGCTTTTCGACTTTTCTTCACATTCAGTGAACTGTATAAGCTCACTGCTAGTGCCCTTGGGAAAGAAGAGGTAGGGGCATACCAACCTTTACTCCAGGAGCAAGTAAGCCTAAGTCCAAAAGGTATAACTGTAGGTTTTTCGACTTTTCTTCACATTTCAGTGAACTGTATAAGCCCACTTCTAGTGTCCCTGGAAAAGAATAGTTGCAAACTCTATTTCCAGGAACTAGTAAGCCCAAGTATGGAAAGGGAAAACCTAAAACTCCTCCTGTAGTAAAGTTAGGAATTTCCAAGTACAGACCCCTGGAATATAACCATGCTGAGATGATCTGTAAATCATTATCGACTTTATTTCTACTAGACTTATATGAACTTGAAAATACCTAAACCAAGCTGTGTTGACATTAGCAGAACCTAAGAAGCTCAAACGCGTAATTCCAGACTATATTTGGTTTTATAATATACTTACTGAAAGGAAGTGAAATCAAGGGAAAAGGTAAAGTGGTTCAGTCTGCGCAGAAAAGTGACTCAAGTGGCAAAGGAGCAAATGGCATTAGTTTTATGGCGATTTGGTGACACTTTGATTGTTTAAGTTTTTTCCCATTTTTAAACTGTTTCAAATGTTTAGAAACAATACCTGTGTATTAATAAATATTTGTTTCTATCAGATAGGCTATATTTCATTACCTAGTCTAACTAAACACCACATTTGGTGAAAAAAACAAGATATCTCAATTATTTATTATTATTAACAATTAAATACATAATATTATTGAAAATATATGAGTACATTACTATCAATTAGCGGGAGACTATTTGTAGAGTAGGGTATAGGTGGTTTAACTTTCACTTGGTTGGTAGTGTTCTCTAGAGATAGAACACAGGTGGTAAATATTAACAACCGTTATGGTGAAGTATCTGTTTTATTATATGGGGCTACTCAAGGTGGGGTTTTGGGACGAATAAAATTTATAATTTTTATAAATGACACGGTAAAGTTAGATTTATATGCATCAATCTTTATCTATGCCGAGAATACAGCGTTGGTGTTGTAAGTGTTTAACAAACAGCTAAAATTTAAAGTAATTAAATACCTTCAAATAAGCTACCTGAATGCTTAGTTAAAAATAAACCCTCGATTAAAGTATAAAATTCGAAATGTTTTTTTTTGGTAAAAAATATACTTCTTTATGTGCTACTTTCAAGAACCATATAGTACGATACTCCTCTCTTACTATATATAGACAGGATCATCGTTGCTTGCATATCTGTAGATGTTATAGTATTGAAGTAGTAAATTGTGTAACGTATTTGTGACGTATGTTGATGAACATTTAAAGGGGAATTTATACATCGTGTTTGGAAAGTGTAACGAGATATAGCATATTACGCTTTGGTGGAGCTGTGTTAAGTCTGTAGTACGCCAAAGACTTGTTTTGATGCACCGTTTATAGTAAAAAGTAAGACGATAGAATGAGTTATGTATTTAATGAGGACGATGTATTAGCTCATTAAAGGTTGGGGTTTCATTAACCCAAAAGTTAAATTGAAAGTAGTTGAGTTTATAAAAAATAATGGTTAAACATACTTTACAAGAGCACTATGTAGGCTATTATTGCTGTAATGCATGAAGTTTATTTTTAGTTGAATAAGTTTACAGTTAGTTACGTTTAATGTTTAGGTTTTGTGGTTTATAGTTATGTTATGTTCTGTTATATCCTGTATTAAATGTTTTTTTTTTTTAATTAAGTAATGCATAGCCTAATTAATTACATAACAATGAAGGGATTTGTAATTGCCAAATGTACTCTCACAGGCCCTCGTCGTGGATTGGGAGGTCTGATAATCTTGTTTCAACAATTGTTTAATTTGCGGCGGATGCTCAACGGACTGTGGCTCGTTTCGAATTATGGTTGATTAGAACGACCGGTTATAACACACACACACACACACACACACACACACACACACACACACACACACACACACACACACACACACACACACACACACACACACACACACACACACACACACACACACACACACACACACACTGTAACGGGTTGAAATGTCCCGTCACAATTCAATAAAAAATTGAAATAGTCTCAATTTATAAAATATAATTTAAATAAATTTTTCAAGCCATGAATATTGATCATTAAGTGTATAATTCTAAAATAAATTGTAATTGTACAAAAATCATGACTTCGGGAGTGTTTTGTGTGCTACGTAAATTTCAGGTTTCTACAATATTTTAAATAAACAGTTTTAAGACAAGAAAAAACGGCAAATCCAAGTCAGACAAGCAAATCGAGGGTGGGGGAATAGAGACGATAACTGTCGCTGAGCGTTTAGGTGCTCTCTCGTAATTAGGCCACCGACCCGAAAGGTCATAGTTTCTGTTAAATTAGCAAAATTACCAAAATGGATTTCTAGAGTATAAACTCGAGGCCGCGGAGTGCGGGAATAATGTAGTATGTCTTAATTTATGTCTAGTGAAAACTAGACATCGAAATATGAAAAATCACGGTTAAAATTTTCATTTGTCAAAAAATTGGCTTCGCCGAATTTGTCCGTTCCTGCTTCCTGGATGAACCAAATTCCAGACGCGAAGAACTACCAGTCTGGAAGCATAAAGTCATCTCCTTGGACCTTGGGACGTATCATGGAAAGTGCGAGATTTGGGCAAGTCATGATTTCTATACAAATTTAGTAATTAAATCAAATTTGATCTTGAAATACGTTGCAAAGGATCAAATAAATGCTTTAAATGTGTAAAATTATAAATAATGGCTTTATTTCCTTGAAAATTAAATTAAAAAATTGGAAATTACAAAATTATTTAGTTATAAAAATGGTTATGTAAACATGTTCAAATGTTTGCAAATAGAGAAATAGTAAAGTATATGGAAAAAGATAGAAAGAAGATTAGGCTAATTTATAAAATAAATTCATTCATAATATCTAAAGAAATGCAGTAAAGTTTGTTACAACCAGTAGTTAAATAAACTGGGAAAAAATATTTATCAATATTTAATTTGTAGAAAAATATAAATAATTTCCCAACCAGAAATTATTAAACAAAATCAATCACAAATTATTTAGTATTTTCTGAATGAGTCATAAAATTTGAAATTTATTTGTAATTAAAATATTTCAATTTATATATATATAAATTCATAAGCTTGTAAATCAATGTTTTCTGTGATAGTAGAATTAGTAACAAATTTGGTTTAAATAATACAATATGTAAATTTATTGAATGTCATTTAACTGCTGGCACAAAATAATATCATAAATTAAATTTGAAATTTATAATAATTGAAATAAACTTAGCCAACCTAGCTGCAATAAATATCAAAGTAATTTTAGTTTATTTAAGGAAAATTTAATTTATGTTTTGTTAGCTAAGGACTTTAAGATAGTACCATTTGAAAGTATATATTCAATTTATTTCAGTTACAAATTTCTTTATTATTAAATTCAGTTTCCAACAACAGCCAAAAGAGTAATTTTTATTGAATTAATTCTGTGTACAAAACTAATAAATTTAATTATTTCCCAACTAGTAAATTATAATAGTAAATTAATAAAATCAATACAATTAATAAAATCCAGCCTATTAGAGTCAGTCATATTTATTTAGTAATAAATAGCTAGAAATCAATGTGCAACCTAAAGATAATCGAGCAACCCTTCCAGAGAAATTAATTAAATTAAGTTATAAATTATGAGCTAGCATAAGGACTAGTTGGTTTTACTTTAAAGCCCAGGAGTTGATACTCACTGGAAGGTTTTACCATATCAAACACAGGACCTCTTTTAGGAGGATATGGTAAGACTCTATCTTGCACGGACCTCACTAAAGCAGGAGCATGGTGGAGAGATGTCTTCAAAGCAGGGTAAGGCAAATTTATGATGTAATAAATTTTATGTGTTTTCAGCTGACATAAATTAGACCATATGACAGATCACTGACCTTACCATGACTTTAAATACACCTTATAGACAACGTTCCCAGGGTATACTTATTAGATGGGATTTTAAATACTTGCTCATGTAACTAGGTGGTAGGCAACTTTCGACAGATTGAAGGTTGGCGGGGCGATGCGCCGTTGCAACACACACACACACACACACACACAAACACACACACACACACACACACACACACACACACACACACACACACACACACACACAACACACACACACACACACACACACACACACACACACACACACACACACACTCGCGCGAGCGCAAACACTTCAACGAACCCCACCCTAACTACCTGAAGATGCTGATGATGCATCAACGCACTTATGTTTCACAAAACCCACCTGTAATCCTACCATGTGCCGTTCTTAACAGGTGATCCAAATTGAACCTCTTTGTAGGCCCCTGTGTTACATTTAAGCAGAACTTGCCAGTGGAACTCGTCCCTGGACCTTATTTAAAAAAAAAACAACTATCTTTTAATATAGCTCAAAACTTTTTAAATAATTTACTCTTAGGAGGGAGCTCTCCTGTTGTAACATTAGGTTTTTATTTTCATTTCATTCACTATTTTGTGAATTTAAATACTCTTGATATATATAACTCAGCAACCATTAATTTACTAGTTGGTAAAATCTTTAAGTTCATTTATTTATTAACACAGAATATTTTTGTAATGAATTAAAGAGATTTTGCATAGTAGCTTTAATGATTAGATGCAATTAAAATTTAAAAATAAAATTAAAAAATAACACAGTTACACTCTTCTTGGTTGATACTGCCTTCCTTAAATGCAAAGAATATTTTAACACCACATATTTAATTGAATTAATTTTTTACAATTATTTTATTTATCTATGAATTTAATTAATGTTTATTTATTCCTGAATAATAAATTAAAAGTTTCTCTTGAATTTTCACACAGTATAATGGGCTAATTATTTCTCCAATAATAATTGTTTTTTAAATCCACCATAATTTTTAACTCTTGAATTAATTTCTTTTAAGCTTTAATCTTTTAAATATAACATTCTGTTATATTAATAGCTATTTAATATATACAAAATAATTTATTAAATAAAATTATGACTTATATTTATTATTTGAAATTATTCAAACTTTTACAAAAAAACTTATCTCTTTTGATTTTATGTAAAATGATTAAGTTTGTAAACGAAACCACTCTACTAATTTTAATTAAAAGTTCTTTTGTTGCTTTCTTCATAATTAAGCCGTCTGGAAACTTAAACATGTAATTTGAATAACTTACAAGTACAAATTTGCCTTTTTATAAAACTGACTTATTCATGGGATTTTAATTATTTAAACAATTGAATAGTACATACTGTATAAGAAAAATCTTTAACGTTTTTAAAACTAAATAACAATTTTATTTGGAGTGAAGCCATTGTTTATTTCTTTATAATTCAAAATTTAGAAATATAATTTTCTGAAAAATTCATTAAAATATGACGCTAAAAGTTCTCACTTCGTCCATCCTCGGTTTCTCGCACATAGATCTTGTTGAGGCTGGATTCTCCTTTATTCTTCCTGGATCCTTTGGATTTACGAACTGCAAAATCATGATACGTCGTGACGAATTTAATTACATTTTCAAAAAATTGGAAGTACCGATGACAGATTTAGGATTTATAACTTGCGTTATAAATTTGACGATAGACACGTTATTGTAGAACCTATCTGGCCTCTAGACTGTACTGCCTAGACACAAACCAACAGTAACGTCAGGCAACTGCAAATTTTATTTTTTTTCGTACTTCCCGAAAACTCTGTCGCATTCCGTATATATTGGCCGCACAAAAACACCCCCTTCAGCTGCTTGGTCTAGCGATTGAGATAGCTCATGGACTTAGAGAGGCTCCTTCTGTAATTGAACAGCCGTTACAGTATTATTCACTGCTAAATTGTCTATTTCATTAAATTTGCTTCATTATTTTATTTAATAAAGTTTTATGGTTTTGGTTTACACTATTGAGTTTCCTACACTTTTCTTGTTCCTTAGAAATGTCGATGGTGGTTGTGGGTGGGTACTAGATAATATTTTTCAGTTATTTTCTTGCACTTATCTATCGGTCTTTCACTGCCGGTGTCAAATTAGTTCGTTAATTACAATTTTGTTTAATTTACTATACCATACTGGCTTTCTTCATTCTTTTATTATTTATTTTAATTTATTTTTTCTCTCATATAAAAATTTTAACATTTTTTGATAATTTAATTTTTGAAATTCAAAGTTCAAATTTTTAAAACTATTGCAAGGGCAAACTGCTCGTTGCAACACACACACACACACACACACACACATACACACATACACACACACACACACACACACACACACACACACACACACACACACACACACACACACACACACACACACACACACACACACACACACACACACACACACACACACACACACACACACACACATACACACACACACACACACACACACACACACACAACACACACACACACACACACACACACACACACACACACACACACACACACACACACACACACACACACACTTACACATGCACACACGCAAACACACACACACACACACACACAACATAAAACTTAAGTTATATTATAAAAACACACAAGCTTATATAATAGAATAAATTTTGTTTCTAATTTCAGTCATTATAATTTTAATACCTTTAAATTTTTTTATCAAAGTTTTCTTTTACAATTTATTAAGAAATATATTCAATCAACCTTTCTTCATGTGGTCCTTCTCCTAATTAAACCTCAGTGTTGCATGAAATTAGGACTGCAGTACGGCAAGATGGTAATTTCATTACAAGATGGAAAGGGCAATGAGAAATTTGCAAAACTGGTTTTGACCTTCCCGTAAATCTCCCAACAAGTTATCCAGCTTCGTGGAACTCTATATTATAAATTATCAGCTAAGTGGTGAAACCAATCTGGAAAGCAGCTTCTTCAAACTAAAGGTGAGAGCTAATAGAAGACTAAACGTCATCCCCAATCGCCTGATATGGGACGTCGCGGTTGCTAACTTTAGAATGTAAACCTGCCTCCCAAGCAACCTCCTCCTGACAGGCTTCTTCACGTGTGTCCTCTCCGCATACGGCTACCATTAGGCTATCTGCAGCGTTCTGGATAACTCTAATGATGATGATACCTGGTAGGGACGGGCTTTGGCTGACTATTTTCTTCACATTAATGACCACAGGTTGATAACATAACAGGCGAAAGGACATTGTAAAACGTTGCTGAATGATGTACGGGAAACGTCGTTTATGGTTCCACTATACTGGGAAGCAGTAAAAGTGACTTGTAATAATGTTTAGCCTACCTGAGGGAAAATTTAAACAAATTAAGTGTCAATTTTTGCCACTCTAACGCTTAAAATTTCACAACATTTCTCAAATGAGTGAATTAAATTTGTTTTTTATTCAAGTAAATTTCATTAGAAATTTAGTGAGTAGGGTTATCCAATACATATTAAATTAGATTGGTATATTTTAAGTTAAAGAGTGAAATCAAATTAAAATTTTGCATCAATAAAATGTTATTAATAGGAAACCATACATCTTCATTTCCTTCAACTAAATTAGCCCTACTATAAAAAAATATTGTTTTCGAGATGTTTTTTAAAATTTGTTAAAAGTATAGTCTTAGTGACTTTGATTTTTTCAATTTTTTTTTTTTAATTACTCATTTTATTGTGTAGAACACGAATAACCACCTTTTCCCCCGGAAAATACAGAAAGTTACTTTTTCCACATTTTAAATGTTAATAGTCATGGCATGTAGCCTATATAGCGTGAACCGGGCGCGCAGAAGCTACAGCGCACTGCACTACGTCTAGATTTGGTTGTAATTTTATACAACATTACAATATACCTATATTAAAATATATCTACTAAGTTAAAATATTTCTTTACATACTTCATCTCAGTAACAACGATTTTTTTATGGTTTTCCATGGTTTATCCGTCACAAGTTTTATTTTCAAGCATGCTGACATGACCAGCTCTCTGTTTACTGTTAACCTGTTTTATGCCAGTAGGAAAACTATCTTCAAATTATAATATTTGAATTTCATTATCAAAGTAAAATTTATATCTCATTTCATATAAGATTTTGAAATTTATATAGCCTACCATTTCATATAAGATTCTTAACCAGATTACCATAGCCAGATTCTTAATAAATACGTTTCTTTGACTCACGCATCAACCGTGTTTTTATTTAAGATTTCATATAGGAGTTTGAAATTTATATACCATTTCGCATAAGAGTTTGAAATTTATATGCCATTTCTTATAAGAGTTTGAAATATATATGCCATTTATTTTAAGAGAGAAATTTATATGGCATTTCGTATAAAAACCGATCAACTAAAGTAGATTATAAAGATTAAAATAAACTTTTTTAATCCTTCTAGGAGGGGTTTGCCATCCACAAACCCCACCCTCAGCGCCCCTGCTGGGAACCATAAAAATAATTAATTTGTTGTAAAAATTCACCAATTAATCTAAATTTGCTTTTCAAATAAATTTATACTACATATTTAACTAATAAAATTCAGTAGGCCTAACGTATTATAACATCTTTTGTTTTAATTAAATAAGTGGGTCTATTAATTAATAATGATATTTCATAAAATATTTGATATCTTTTGTAGGCCCTATACAGTCTAACCTAGTATTTTTACTATTTTCAATTAAAAATTTGTTAGTTCGTAAAAGCATAGAATTTAAAAAAAATTTAGTTTCTCTCAACCAATAGCTCTTGATTTAAAAATGTTTTTTGAAATTAAAATAAAACGAAGTTAATTTAGTCTCCATCCTTAGATTTACATGTGTTGAAGGTGAGTAAGTGTGACTGGTCACGAGGTAATTATTTCCCAGTCGCACAATAAGTGGGAGACCCCTCGCTACTTGTTTTAAATCATACAAGTCCGCCCCTCCACTTTCAGTACGCTGCAAGCTAAAAAACAAACATGCGCGATGGACGCCATTTTGTTTGCAAAAAAATAATGGAAGCTCAATGGAATTATTGTCGGACAAAATATGTCTCCTATACTGTGTTTATGATTAACTTTTAAACTTTTGTGTAGTAAGAATCATAAAGGTTGCAACCTTTTTTTTATTACTCACATAATTTTATTTATATTTTTATGGTATTGGTAGACAGAGATCGGAAGTGGGGCCTACACTGAGCTTTGATTTTTTCCACTCGCTGATCAGGTGAATTCAAATGTTTAAACCTTTTCTAGTAATGCTGCTGGTATTCCGCTCTTTGGCCGGAATGTTTACTCGGTCTAGTAGTAGTCTTTTTTATAATAGTCTAACCTATTTCTATTTTTTATATTTGTTGTATAAATCAAAATTCGATAAAAAATTATGACATTAGTCTCGGTTTTAAGAGGTGCGTTAAGCGTGGCTCTTCTGGTCTGTGAACGTTTGGGAATCGTAGATTAGACCCGGAAATGTCAAACGTTATCATTAATTTGTGATAGGGGTGGAATAAGATAACTTCAATAAGTTACCATTAGATAAAACATATACATGTTAATGCATTCATAATTTACAACTCAAAAGCGTACAGGCCCTTCCCAAATTTTCCTTGACAGGATCTTGCCTGTCTGTTTCCGGATCCTATTGATCGGATTGTGGCAGTTCAATTTAAATTTTGTTATACTATTTAATTTTATCCTAATTTTTCGTTTATTATTTTATGCTTATGTCTATGTATGTTCCCATAGCCATGTATTTTATATTTTGGGGCATTGAAAACCTGTTCATTAAGTTTATAATTTCTATTTTCGGAAATAGGTGGTTATTGTTGAGCACATTTGTAACCAGCAATTACATTAGGGCCTATAGGTATTCTTGAATTTTGTAGTCCATTACGTTCGGTGAAACTTAATTAATCACTTTAACATTAGTTTATGACTATCCGAACTCTAAATTTTGTAAATTTGTAAAAACTGACTGAGACAAAACGTTTTCGATAGCTCGTGGCGATCTTCATCAGTGTCTTCTTCTTAGAGTTGTTAGGTTAAGCGGTGATATAAACCTATGCAAAAGTGATTAGGCCCTATCTATATGTATTGTTTAGTATAGGTTACTGTTTTAGAAGATCTATATAGCCTATATAGGCCTATGTGTGTTTCATTTCCCCTATAGTTTAGTCAATATATTTTTGCAA
>JBAIZL010000003.1:10838872-10933872 GCA_036971475.1 Prosapia bicincta | reverse complement strand
CACATCTATAGAAGTGAAAATAAATTTTATAACCACATCTATAAAAATTTTGAATTGAGGAAACATCTAATCTTGCGTATTGAGAAATTACCTAAACATTTGTTATAACGTAAGAAACAATAATACAATATGTTTACATTTCACACTAAAATTTTAACTGCAAAGAACAAATTAGAGCTAACAGTTTTGCAAAATTTTCAATGAAAATCGCCAAAAATATGAATTCATACATTTTTTATTCAATATTTACATCTTTATTACAGGAATGTGTTTAATAAAGTCTAATATTTATTGCAGTTAATAATAAAATAATATGGAAAACAAAACATATTTATTAGAATTTACTAGATTCAACCTTTTAAAACAAACTTATTCGAAATCAGTTGGTTCTTTAAAAGTATTAAACGCGCCTAGTTATGTTTTCATTTCAAAAATTGGATTACAAATCCACAACTAATTATGATCGTGATATTAATTAGGCCTTTTTGTATTGAGATTTATTAAAATTTAAATAAATTAATATAACATATTTATTAACTGATCAAAACTATTTAATAATAGCCTTTTTTTGACAATGTTAAATATATAATGTAACATAAACTACGTGTAAAACAGCTGTTCTACAACATAACCTATAACATAAAATCAGCTGTTGCATAAAATCATATGTTATCATTTAATTCACTTTGAGGCGACTGTCGTCGGCGTAACCTGAGGGAAATTATACTGACTCAAAATTGAATGTTTACGTCTATCCAATAAGTTTTTGTAGGGTTGCTGTAGACGTTTTCACCTCAAAACGTTACCTGTTGAAAAGCATCGTTCTGTATTGCATTTACAATTACATTAGAATCTCGATAATTCGAGGTAGATCGAGACCCCCTCGAATTACCGAAAACTCGGATTACACGGATAAACGTTCCTGTGTATTAGAGAAAATAGGAGTTTTTAAAGAACCTTAATACTATAAATAAAAAATGAACTAAATCAGTTTATAGAACTTTATATGAACATTTTTTGGAAGCCCGACTTATTTCCTTTGCATACATATTGATATAAACATTTCTTGAAGGCCTGACTTATTTCTTTTGCATACCGTATTGATATAAACATTTCTTGGAAACCCGACTCGTTTCCATTGCATACGTATTATTTGATGAACATATCTTGGAAGCCCGACTTATTTCTTTTGCATGCCGTATTGATATAAACATTTTTTGGAAACCCGGCTCATTTCCATTGCATACGTATTATTTGATGAACATATCTTGGAAGCCCGACTTATTTTCATTGTATACCGTATTAATATGAACATATCTTGGAAGCCCGGCTCATTTCCTTTGCATATTGTATAGCTATAAACTATTATTGGAAGCCCGACTCGTCATTTTCTTTCAAATAGATAAAATAGGCTCAAATAGAAATATGGTTGAATTTAACGGAAGCTCAAAATATCGAGACTCGAAATTTCGAGACTTTACTGTATTTAAGAGAAGTAAATCTGAACGCAATGTTTTCTTGAAGAGGGTTAAATTATTTCTACAGTCTACTTGAACCTGGCGTTACACACTGAGGTTGTAATAAATAAAACAAGCTAATATTTATCCAATAAAACTTTCTCAGGACATCATAGGGTACTCCGTCATGTAACTCATGTTCCATATTGCCTCTCCAATGATAGCGTTCTTGAGTCATACTATTTACATGCAGAAATCAAGACGCTTTCTTGGATCTACCCTTCAACTCTGGTCGCAACATTACAACGAATGGCGTCAGAGGCGGACATTCCTAAAACGACTAGGCGATCCAACTATCAGTGGGACAACGAGATAAATAATATAAGCCTCATTAAGTTAAATAATTAAGTAGCTGATTAGTAAACTAGACTGATCCCTCCCCCTGCAGACTCATAAATTTTATTTCATTATATATATATATATATATATATATATATATATATATATATATATATATATATATATTATAACTTAACTTTTGTTATAATGAAATTTATTTTTAAATGTTATTTATTTACCTTACCTATTAATGTCACACCTTCAGGTTTATAAAGAATTAACAATCTTATCTATTTTGAAACATCACTTGCATTTATTCTCTTCAATTAACTCTACACATTATTCAAAATTTATATTAAAATTTTGCAGTGACAGGATTGATATCTTAACTAATATTACAATGATAAAAGGTGGACTTCTGAGGCTTTAGATTTCTAATAAAATAACATAACAAAAAAAACAGTATTAAAATTTTATTCTTGCTCTCAGATCGCTATTACGGGAACTTTGCTTTTTAAATTAGAAATGGTGAACTAGAATAATTTTCATAGATTTTGATGAAATTAAAATTTGTTCTGAACTAAAAGATAGATGTCTGTTGGCTACACTTATATTCAAATAATACTTATTGTTCTGCAGAGTCCCTGGAATAATGGCCTTGGTTATTACCTTCTGCACTTACACTTGACACACAAAAAAAACTTACTTTATATTTCAAAAAAACTTTTACGTCGCACTTTTCTAAATTTTATTTATAAAAAAAACTCTTTACTTAATTTAACAAAATCCTCCCTTTACAACACTCCCATCCTTGACCCCACCAACCTGTCTTCCTCTGAGACTCCTCTCAAAACTTCCTTTAAACTCCCGATCATTTAGTTTTTATTCAAAATCTAATCATTTCCACTACCACCAACACGTTCTTTGTAAGTTTCCCACAGTTCTACAATTAGCTAAACCTAACGGTACACGGTTATTTTCCCAGGCTATATCGGCCGCTGGATTTCCCGTCTTAACCACTATGGACCCTTCTCCTATTGTCTATGGTTGCCGGACTCAACTTATAGCTTTCCTGGAAAGGATAATGACATGGTACCTGCTTTGTCCGCACTAGAAAAACTATTTGTGTCTTTTCTTCCTTAATTCTACAGATGATTATTATATATATATATATATATATATATATATATATATATATATATATATATATAATTAATTTCTTTATACTGAGTATTGCTGCCCATATTTTCAATCTAGATGTTAATAATGTCAAGTTAATTAAGAATGTTAGAACTAATAAGTTATTAAATAGTTTTGAAAGTTTAAAAATTAGTAAACATAAACCTGAGAATTTATTAAATTCTGATAGAGGTCCTATTCCTAATTCAATTTTATATTTATTTGTTAAATAGGATTATGATTTTTATATTAAATTTTGTGTTGGTTATAATTTCAAAAAACAATTTTAATTATGTTTTTATTGTATTTTTAATTTATATTTTTAGTAAGTTGACGTTAGATATCTTGCTTTCACTCGATGGGCGTGGCTACGCCTTGTTTAACAGGTGGGGCCGCGGCGGTCGGAGTGGGAGTGACTAGTTCTGTAGATTATAAATAAGGTATTTTTCTAGCGTTAATCAGTCTATGTATGTTATCCCTCTGAGGATGGTTACTTTGTAACTGAAATGTACATTAGGGTAAATTAAAGAAAGTTTGTGGTTAAGAGGTTTTTGTGTATTTATTATATATATATATATATATATACATATATAATATGAATTAGGCCTACTTTATATAAAATTATAATATAATGTAACACATAATATCCCGGCAAGCTGGCCTGAGCAACCGGGCGGGTCCACAGGTGGCGGATAGTGGGACGGCCTACAGAAATGTAGGTTACCTGTGAATAAGGATTCCGGAAGGTTTCTGAATATGCAGGCCTGGACCAAGGCTATGGTTCAAAGGTGAGGAATTATCCCTCCTCGTCAGTCAACCGGTTGGGCTTGGTAGAAATAACCGAGTGCTCTGACCGGGGAGACTGGGGTAGTTGGGAATTAAGTCCTCACAATGCTACTCTCACCTCCCGGGTGAACCAAGGGCAATGCGACAGTGAAGTAGGGGCGGGAAACTGCCCAAACGACACAGTTGTAAAAAAGAGAGTAAAGCAGGCTGTTCATCTGAGCAGTTAATAATGTCCTGAACTTGGGGTGTGCTTCAAGGTCAGTGACTGAATACCCAATCCAAGGTGGAAGGCATCGTGCCGAAGGATGAATGGCTGCAGGGTATAAAATGCAGTCCCAAACGATCCCCTTGAGGAACCAGACAAAACCTCATTGTATGTTGTCTTGCCAGGGCAGTGGGGGCTCTGCTCTGGTCGACCGTTATTTCCCCCATACTCGTGGGACTTTAATGGACCAAGTAAGTATAAGAATTAATTTCGAGACTGCACAGACAGTGGGAGCCAATGAGACGGCAAACCGTGAGTCTGTAGCAGATGTGTCAACGGCAACCATCACTGGGGGTGCGGGGGCGGCTGTCAAGCTGCCGACTGCAGAAACCGGTGAAGTGGCTGTAGAGTTGAGCTCAATGTCTAGTCCTGGGGCTGCTCTGCGGACCCAGGCGACTGCAAATTAAGCAGAACAATGATCAAGATCCTCCAAGTGAACCTACAGCATAGCAGGGCGGCGAGTGCTGTCGTGTGTAGGATGCTGGACAGGGGAGAGGTGGACTTGGTGCTCATCCAGGAACCATGGATTTCTGGAGGAAAAATATGCGGGCTGGCGACATCTGGAGGTAAGTTGTTGTATGATAAGGACTCCGGTGTTCCCAGGACGTGTATCCTGGTTAGGAGGGGGTTGTGTGCTTTTGTACTAACGAACTTCTGTTGCAGGGATTTGTTAGCAGTGACGGTGGAGCTGCGGGCGGAGGGGGGGATGAAGAGGCTGAACCTGGCCACGGCATATCTCCCCTTTGACTGCGCGGGGGCTCTGCCAACACAAGAGCTGAGGAGCCTGGTCGAGCACTGCGAGGCTGTGGATGAGGAGCTGCTGGTGGGTATGGATGCTAACTCCCATCACACTTCGTGGGGTAGTACAGGTACAAACACTAGAGGTGAGGAACTTTTAGCTTATCTTAGCTCTAAGAATCTACTAGTCCTAAATCAGGGGGAAGAGCCGACGTTTGTCACTAGGGCCAGACAGGAGGTCCTGGACATTACGGTGGCATCGAACCAGATGGCTAGGTATGTACTAAATTGGCATGTGTCGGATGAACCATCTTCTTCTGATCACAGACATATTAGGTATGATATCTCTCTAAATCCAGCCATGCTTCGTCCAACCAGGGATCCAAGAAGAACAGACTGGGACTCCTACAGGAGGGACCTGGGTGTTCGGATTGAGGAGGCTGGATTGGAGTATGGTGGGAGGAGAGAGCTAGAAGACTCTGCCACATTGGTTGGCGAGGCTGTAATAGAATCCTTTACCGATAACTGCCCTCTCAGTGAGGGGAGGAAAGTAGGGGATCCGTCATGGTGGAACAAGAAGCTAGCCAAACTTCGGAAGACCACCAGGAGACTCTTTAATAGAGCAAAAAAGAACGGGGAGTGGGACCTGTATAGGAAAACACTAACCGAATACAACAGGGCAATTAGAGAAGCGCGCAGGAAGTCCTGGAAGGAGTTTTGTCATGAGATTGACAAAACTCGGGAAGGGGCACGACTGTATAAAGTGCTCTCTAAGGACCCAGTGAACCCGGTGGGGATGCTAAGAACTCCACTGGGAAATATAACAAAAACGGCAGGGGAAACTGTGGAAGAATTAATCAGGACACATTTCCCTTCCAGTACCCTGAGGAAACTTGGGGGAGCAGACACTGAACCGGTTACCAAACTCTCCACAAGACGTGGTAAGAGGGAGGACTGGGAAGTGGCAAGGAGGATAGTAACTCCACAAAGGGTAAGATGGGCTATTGGCACTTTTAAACCCTACAAATCTCCAGGTCCAGATGGGATCTATCCTGTGCTGCTGCAGCAGGGAATGGATATGCTGGTGCTGGTACTTACTAAATTATACAGGCTAAGCATTGCTCTAGGGCATGTGCCGGCAGCCTGGAAATCTAGTAAGGTGGTCTTTATACCTAAGCCCACCGGTAACCAATCGGAAGGGAAAGGATACAGACCTATCACACTCATGTCCTTTGTTCTCAAGGGACTTGAAAAACTGGTTGATAGGCATATTAGGGGGGGTGCTTTGGCTATCAAACCACTGCATTGGAACCAGTATGCTTACCAACCGGGGAAATCTTGCGAGGGAGCTCTCCATCAAGTGGTTGGTAGGATTGAGCAAATGATCGCTAAGAAAGGTTGTGCCATAGGTGCCTTCCTCGACATTGAAGGGGCTTTCAATAACCCCTCAGTGGAGACGATGATAAGTGGTGCAAGACGTCATGGAGTGGATGCGACCACGTGTGGTTGGATAAGTTCCATGTTAACAAACAGAAGCATTTCTGTAGAGGTGGCAGGGGAGGTCAGAAGGGCGGAGACAAGTCTGGGCTGTGCACAGGGGGGGGTTCTCTCTCCTCTGTTGTGGTGCCTAGTGGTTGACAACCTTATTGAACTCCTGAATGAACAGGGGTACTTCTGTCTAGGATATGCGGATGACATAGTTGTCCTGATCCTGGGCAGATTCCCTGATACAGTCCTTGAGATAATCAGAAATCCTCTACGACTGATTGAAGAGTGGTGTAAAAAGGAGAACCTTAGGGTAAATCCAAAAAAGACTGCTCTCATTAACTTCACCAGACAGCGAAAAGATCTGACGACCAGGATGCCCCGCTTGTTTGGTGAATACCTTGAGTTTGTGGGGGAGGTGAAGTACCTGGGAGTTACTCTGGACAGGAAACTCACCTGGAATCCACATCTTGAGAGGACAGTTAACAGGGCCAAAAGGGCACTGATGACTGTGAGAAGAATGGTGGGTAAGAAATGGGGACTGAAGCCATCAATGATGCACTGGATGTATCTGAGGGTGATAAGACCTATGATTACCTATGGAGCTCTGGTGTGGTGGACAAAGGCCAACCAGGCACAGACAAGAGCTAAACTGAGCTCTATCCAGAGATTGGCCTGTCTGTGCACACTGGGAGCGATGTCAACTACACCAGGTGCAGCAATGGAAGTAATGCTTAACCTCCCTCCCCTTGAGCTTGTCCTTAGGGGAGAGGCGAGGCTAGCGGCATGGAGATTGCGCAACTCGAGCAACTGGGCTAACCTCCCAGATGTCTCGGGACATATGAGTATCGAGTGCGTGGTCAAAGAACCCGTCTTGGAAATGGGCAGCGACCACATTACTCGAATGTTTGCACCTGACCAGGTCCACCAAACTGTGATGGAATGGTCAGGGACATTAACATCGGGAGCTCAGATCTGGTACACAGATGGCTCCAAGATGGACTTCGGCACTGGAGCGGGGGTGTATTGTAAAAACCCAAGGGTAGAACTAGTTTTTTCCTTGGGGAGGCATACCTCTGTCTTTCAGGCCGAAGTATATGCTATAAATGCCTGTCTGGGAGAGATAGCGAGAAGGGAAACACATGGGGCCCGGATTGCTATTTTCTCCGACAGTCAGGCAGCAATTAAGGCACTAAACGGACACGTGGTCACCTCGGCCATAGTCAGGGAGTGCCTAATTAACCTACAAGCTCTGGCAAGGCACAATCAAGTCAAGATTGGTTGGGTGCCAGGGCATAGGGGAATACTTGGAAATGAAGCCGCAGATGCGCTGGCCAGGGAGGGGTCCTCGACTCCCCTGATTGGACCGGAACCTGCGGTGGGTATTTCCAAATCCATGGTCAGGATGACAGTGCGAAGGTGGATGGCTGAAGGACACTGTGAGCACTGGATCAGGGCCGAAGGGATGAGGCACAGTAAGCTAACCCTTAGGAGACCTTCCTTGGGGCTGCAGAAGAGTCTCATCTATCTGTCTAGGCAGGAATTAAGGATAGCCACAGGACTACTCACGGGACACTGTGGACTAAGGAAACATTTGCATAAAATGGGTATCTACAAGGATGAACCAGTGTGCAGATTGTGCGGGCAGGAACAGGAGACTGCCACACACATTATTTACAGATGTGGAGTACTTGCTGAGAGGCGCTTCAACCTCTTTGGTGATGGAACGGCTTTGGTGGATGCTGAAGGTAAAACTCTAGTCAGGAAACTCCTAAACCTGGTAAGAGGGAAGGGGTTATTTGACTAGATCAGGGAGGTAAGTACAATATACCTTAAGGTAGCAGTGCTTCGGGCAATTCAAACCCGCTCCCAAGTTAAAAAAAAAAAAAAAAAAAAAAAAAAAAAAAAAAAAAAACACATAATATAGGATTTATTTTATGTATACATGTTAAAATATCTTTACCCAAACATGACATCGGATTACTTTTAAAATCGAAAAAATCCATCCAATTTTATTTTCCAAAATGAGTTTTTTCGTATTTTTTGTAATGTTTGTGCGACAATATAAAATTTACGGGTGTACAAATATTTAAAAGCAAACCTATAAATAAATATAGATAAGGTAGTCCCTCGCTATTCGCGGGTTTGGTATTTGCGGTTGACAAAATTACAGGATAACCTGCTAATATGTATCTTATATTAAAAAGACAAGAAAGCTAATGTGCAAGTTTTAGGATGTGTTCTCGTCTTATTTATTCTGTACAGTACTGTAGTTACTTATCATAAAGAAATCTGTTTATTCTCCAAACATCCGTTAAACTGTACTCTACTCAAAAAATAGGTGTTACTACTCAAAAAATAGGCATTCATGGTGGTGTTATCAGGTGAGAAACAACTAAGAGTCAATCCAGCGCCCGCATCCAGCTCCATACATGAGTTTAGCATCACTTGTGTTTACTTACTGCTAATTTAATAGTTTCTTTAGTTCTATATTCAAAATATTTATAAACTCACAAATCAATCACATGTGACACGTTTACGTGTCTTAGTGATAGGCTCAAAAACACTTTTATCACCAGTCAGTTTATTATTTGGGTAGCCGGGACATGAAATTATGGTTTTGTTGCTTCTTGCTAACACAAAACATAAAAAATATCAAAACAGTGTTGCACAGATAATAAAATTTAATTAAATCAAAAACAATGTCGGGTAAATTGGTTCGACGGAGTTTATTTACGGTAGGAAAAAACTATGTTGGGCCAGTTGGTCCGACACGTATTTTTATAAATAATATGATGAGAAACGTATAATCATACTTAGATATGATAGGGGAACAAAGTATAAGAACACATGATTTAAAATATTTTGGCAATCCTCTTTGAAAACGCGATATTGTGGCCGGCAGCTAAAGTATTAAAGTACAGTGACGCGTTCGCTTTGTTTGTTAAACTACACAAACTATTTCACCTGTAAGTTTATATTACTGTACATTATTTTGCTACATTTTTAGCTACTGAGCGGATCTGTTTATCATGTAATTAATAGTTGCATTTGCTATTACAAGAGAAGAGAGACGAGCGATGTCAAACGACCAGGAATGGTTACGATCTTGATTGCTGTTGCTTCATAAATAATAATATTTTCGTTTACTTTAATCATTTAATTCATTCAAATCAACCAATACATAAATAAGATATACTTGGTAATTAATTATTTTTCCAATAAATTACTCCACACACATATCTTAATAGTTAACAAAATAGGAATCGGAATCGACACTTTTATGATGAAGAATCGAGTATGGACGATTCCTCGATACCACCTAGAATCGACGATTCCTGGAATCGAGAATCGGAATCGGCCCATCCCTAGTTTTAACGCATAAGTTATAGGTTAATACTTTATTTACTATACAATATTAAGTTAAAATGCAATTGAATTGAAAACTTCTTTTATTTGTAGGTTAATAAATATATTAATCTATAGAATAAATCTTACTAAATTATTTAATTATAATAAATATGGGTTGTATTTTTTGTGTTTTGACGTATTATTTGAACGTAATAGATATCCTACAATTAGACTAAATTGTAGGATCTATCTTTTTTTCTAGAAAGATACGGAATAGGCTATTATTTTTACGTTTTGTTATTATCTGAACGTTTTGAGACACTGATGAAGATCGACACATAGCGATCGAAAACGTTCTGTATCATTACATTTTCACAAATTTACAAAATTTAAAGTTCGGATAGTCATAAACTATTGTTTAAGTGATTAATTACTCTCCATGTTTGTATTTCTTTTGTTTTTAAAAATCTGTTGTGCTCGCGTTTTTCAGTGCTTTTGAAAATATTCGAGAATTGTTTTTATATTTTAACACTTTTTGAAATCCGAGAACTGTTTCTCTACAGTTTATGTATCGTGAGAACCTTCGGGGAAACTAAACTAATAAAACGCACCACAGCCATTGATATCTTACATTTTCAGCGTATTATCTCTGTAGCATTCAACTATTGTTCGTGGTTATACGTAACAGTGCTTTCGTTAAAAGTTTTATATATTTGTTGATTGTTGTTTTCTAAAGAAATGTTATTATTCCACAAAATTGGTACAGTTGGTTAGTTGTGTTTTAGCTTTGCGTCATATTATTTTTAACTTCTGCATAGTGTTTACGTTCGATAGTTCTGTTACGCCTTCGTATTCGTATTGCATTACGCTTCGGATATTTCCTTTCTTTGTGTTTAGATCATGTTTCTGAGCCCCAGTTACTGTGTTTTCTTCAAAATGATTTCCATTTTACGTCGATCGTAATCTCCCCTCAGTTTTCTAATCAACTGACTTCATCCTGTACTAATACAACATTACCTGGTCATCGGTAAATTGAAGGTACGTTTATATTTCCTATATACCTTCTCTATGCCTTAATTTAGTTGTTCCGTTTTGCAAGGTTAGGTCAGTATGTGTTGTATCTGAAATAGCGCAGGCGTTATACCAAAGTCTTTTCTTTGAGGGAAAAGTTCATCTAGAATATGCTTTCATTACTTTTGTTTCGTACAATTGCATAAATACTTGTCTATTAAAGTGGAGTGACTGACACTTATGAAAACGTATCACAGAGTCGTCTTTGATTTACCAATTAGTCGTCTATCTCTGCATAATTTATCCTTTAATTAATCAGTAGCATAACTAGCGAACTGCGTCCTGGGCAACCGAAGGAAAATTGCTGCCCCTTAACCCTGAAAACAAACCTAATTCACTTGCTACATTTTTAATAAACTCTCGTCTCTATTTTCTTTTCATTAATCTGAACCATTTCCGAGCTATATAATGAAAGTAAAATCCAAACGGCAATCTAATTAAATACCAAAGAAATTAGACGACGTTGTTTCCAGGAAGAATATCCTAATATTTTTAAATTATGTTCAAAAGTTATTTTCAACAATTGAGCCATGGTTAGCTTATGTTGAAAAAGATTATAAGTAGCAAAAATATTTCCTGTAATACAATACTTCTACGTTTCTTTTAAATACAAATTAAAAAATATTTTTCACAGAGAATTTATTTAAAATAGATTAAGTTATTAAAAAGACAAATTTAATAGAGTATGGTTAGGTTAGGTTAGGTTAAATTACTATACTAGACTCTAAGGTGGACATTATTAAAATTAAAACCATTTTATCTATCTTTAAGCGTCTATCATGTCCACTTCAGATAATCTATTGTTTTTCACTATTATTCGTTAGCCTTTCTGGCGTGTATTGGAGCAAACTCGTCTAGTAATACAGTAAAGTCTACGTCACTCTTTACAGACAATACGGTAGGCCTATTTGCTAAATTTAGTAAGTCTCTCCTGTCATAGAGGAACGTTAATAGTTTTTTATAGGTCTGAGTTTGCTAAGCGATCTTTGACAAGATGCCACTTAAACTGGAACTGTTGGACGTCCGAGGGCAGCTATTTCCTCTGTCTTTTTATCTTCACTTAGAACTATGAAACACTCTGACTTGAACTGTACATTGTTCCACTTCTACAAATCTAATAACTTGAGATATTTGTTTATGGAGAGTTACATCCGGCATGCTGTCAAACATAGGTAAAAATTGAATAAAGTTGTGGTTTTTTTTTGGAACCAATTGATTATAATTTCACAAACACGTTCGTCCTTGGGTTTTCATCTCATTTTGTATCCAAGGTGAGAAATATGTTACACTTTGCGGATTCTCAAAAAAAACCGATTGGATATGAACGCTCATTATAAGATCAAACTTGTTTGTATCATCGAGGCCCACAATTCGGTTTTATACAAGATCCTTCAGCTAAATCGAGTTGTGGTAATTTGCTGTAAATCCGTAAAGGTTTGTTTCACACGGAGGGGCTTAACCATATCATGTTGTCTTCATGCTCTGCAAAAAAAAACTTTTAAAGTGAGGTGAAAAATATAAGAAAAAATTATCCAAACAAACTTAGTAAAACGAGGCATATCCAAGGATTTTGAGCTAAACGTTTTGGGACTTTTAACGATATTAAACGACCAAAATAATTATACCAATTTAAAAACAGTATACTAACGAAAGGGTTTTTTTTGTTTGTTGTGGTCAAAGCCCTGTTGTGTAGTTAGGCTTATTGGTGGTGTTGAATCCTCTATAGAATCAAATTTATGGTTAGTTTGAATTGTCTTTGCAATGTCTATGGCATTATCAGAGTATAAATCTTCCTCTGTAGGTTAGTTCAAGTAGTGGAGGCCTGCAGTAACTCCAGGGCAGTTGAAAACAGGATGTTGTGTAAGTTCTTCTAGACAGTTGCCACAGTTTTGGTATTTTTTAGTCCCATCTATTGAAATGTCCATGTTTTTATGATATTTCGTTCTTAGTTGGACGAAAATATTGGCTGTTTTCCTGTCAATGTTGTAATGAGTTTTTTGGTTAGGAGCCTTGATTCTAGAGAAGGCAATTAGTTTTGATTTTGCAAAAACATTTGCATCTGCCAGCGTAAATAGGGTTGTGTTTTTATTTAGGGGTAGTTAGGTAGTAGTCTAATTATTGTACAGTAGCGAAATGAAGAAAAAGGCTGAAATTAGGGGATTTGTTTACCACTACTTCCATTTTTTTTTTCAAAATACTCTGAACGAAAGTAATAGAAAACATTGCAAAAGTTACAAAAATTCTCTCTCGCGATCAAGACATTCTGATGCCTATCAGTGTTTGTGTGAGGTTGTCTGTTACAGCGGCAACAAAAACAAATAACATTTTTAAAAAGGTAATCGTTATAAAAAGTAGACGTAGAAAATCTGAACTCTAATCCAGGTCAACTTTATTTTTTGAATTGTGGGTAGAAATAAATTCACTTTTGGCAGCCAGTACATTTTTCTTTTTTACGTTTTTAAAAATTTCTTAATTTTTAAAAAAGTTTTGGATTTGAAATAGCGTAATGATTACACAGTTTATTACGTGGAGATGAAGTTACATGTTTTACAAAAATCATTGATTTAACGATAACCAAAACTTAACCTAATATTGAGAAGTAGTTACACAATTTGGCTATTTCCAAATATAGCCAATATTTGCAATTCAAATTTCATGACTGATTCTATAAAAAATAATAATTTTAATTCCTCCTTTAGCGTTGGATGTTTTTTTAGGGGTAGGTTTTTTTTAATACGAATTTCGACCCTCATACACGTGTACACTATTACTGTACATCTCAGATACAGGTTTTTTTTGCCGGAAAGACGAATATTATGAGGTATTTCACCCCCCTAGTAAAGTGATTGTTGAGTTTTTGTTATCTGAAGGGAAGCGAGAGTTTCATAGGGTCCAAACGCGTTTCATGGGGCATGCATTGTTCCCAATGTGACCTGCAAAGCAGGCAATTAGCAGACACTTTATATTCCATAGAAAATAAAAATTAAACAGTAAATTTGTACCCGGTTCTAGATAAACAATTCTGGACTGGAAAATTGAAATTTCAAATTATTTTTAAAAAAACGAATAAAGTTTTCTTAGTAAGGTTAGTATATAATTATAACGTTTCAAGTCTCCCAAGGGATGGGCATTAGGGCAAATTGCCGCCCACCCCGAGAAATTGGGTACTACCTTTTTTTTGAAATATTTTTGATATTCTGAACACATTTAAATTTATCCTAGTTAAAATATAAAAATGTATTTTTCATTTGACTTTTATTTTAAAGCAGTGTATATTGTTTTTACATTTATGTAATGTTACATGTAGAAATTGATCTGATAACATTGGTAGTTCCACCCAGCATAAACAACACTGGTTACAAGTCGCGCACTAGTTCCGTACCGGCTCGGTTACACTAACAGCTCCACGCCGTCCTCGTCAGACCGAGCCGTTTGATGAAAGTTAAACAATATTTTCTATGTATACATAAATATTTGGAATTTTTATATGGTAGGTAACGTACATATAATAAGTTAGTTGCTCATTCATTATGTGTTAATGAGTGATAAATAGTCAGTGCCGCTGGCGACGCCTGTAGACATGTGTCTATATAAATTCATATAAAATGCATGTTTTGATGAAAAAACGCCAAATTTCTTTTGATTTTTAAGTACAAGAATAGAATAAAATTTCATTTCCAGGCCTTTATTTTCGAATGTTTTCCACCCCATGTTTTCCTGCTATTGTGCCTCCTCCCGAAATTCTATCCTGGAGCTGCCTTTGAAGTTTCCCCTAGGTTATATTTGCCATTTCTAGCCTTATCATAATTAATTTTTTTTGAACGTATTTCGGAGAACCTCCATCAAAACATTCTATGGACTCTATCGTTTTGTGTAGTTTCATTAAACTATATTAAATTTCGTTTCACTAAAATAGCTGTACTTGTCGCATCATAATTATAACATTCCAAATTTTACTAGGCTGTATATTAAAGTTTTGAGCGTCCCAGTTATCTGCCATTTCTAGCGTGTCATATAAACGTTTGTTGTTGCGATTCAGAGAACCATCAGCAATCACAGCTTTCTAAGAACTCTGAAAGTTCTATGAGTTCTTAGAAAGTTCTGATTGCTGGTAGTTCTATGAAATGGAGGCTAGAAATCCTAAAAATGTCTAAATGTTACACACAACTCATTAGTATGGTTGTATTTCAATAATAAAAATGTTACAATTATTCTAGACTTAAAAACCTCCAGTTTATATAAAATGTTCTTTCAGCAAAGCAAATTTAATTTTAAGAAAGTTGAGTTCATTTAGCCAATCTTTCTTACCACACTTGCTATTTAAAATGAATTATGAATGAACTATGGAACATAAAATAAACTAAATTAGGGGTGAAGAAACATTGTCTTAAAATAACATTCTATATTACCTTACATTTCTCACGATATAAGGCTTTCTAATAGTAATATAGGGTTAATATGACTTAAAGTCTCATATAGCCGTATTACAGTTTAAAAAATAAACCACATCTTCAATTGGGAACAAGAGGGCCTCTCTTTATAAAAAATGGTATAAAAGATGAATCCATCACAGAGTATACATTATATAAACAAATATTTATAAAAGTTCAATTATGCAGGGTGGAAATAATGTGGAAAACAAATAAGTTACTCGTCTAAAAGTTAAGTAATAAAAAAAATATTTAATTCAAAGTTTCCCCTACTTTAATTAGTATAAAGTGATGAGACTAAGAGACAAATTTGTAATTTTTTTTTTTGTACACTCATACAATAACAATTTTCGAGCACAGTCCAATTGCATGAGTCACGAGATATACCAAGAGACTTGACTAGCCAATGAGCAGTGGGCCACTTGGCATTCAGAGTGGTGGTGGTGGGTTCGCTCACTCAGTGCTGGTCAAACATCGCTGTTTGTCCATACGTGTATCGGTCCACCTCAACCGTTGTCTTGTTCCCCACAGTGCGAGTGAGGGGACAGCTGTCTGGCCTTGCACCTCCACTAGTTGGTGAACCTTAAATGGTTCTTTCTATATATCGTGGGTTTTACGTGATACATTGGCTACAAGAAGTTGTTTATCTTTTTATTAGAATACAATTTTTGAGGATTTAAATAATATCCTAAATCATTACTTGTTATAGAATTCAGTGGCGGAATGCCAAAATCCGACGCTGATTGAAAATTTATTTGACCAGCTGCCCAATGTAATTAAAAAAACATATTATTCTATATTAGGTCTTAACTACATAATTAAAATATAAACAAACAGCCGTTTTTATTACTTACCATAAAATAAAAATTCATAACATAGAATAATGTGCAACTGATCGTCCATAAAAATACTGAGCCATTGTCATACAGTACCTTCACTCAATATCATACTCATAAATGTCAAACAACTCCAGCAGGATCCTATTTCCTTCTAGAATGTAAATATTATTTCACCTGTAGTCAACAGACATAAAAGGAAAATGGATGTCCTATTCATATCCTCTTCCCATACATCCATTTCCTTTCCTTTCAAAGTCGTTGACCATCAGAAATATATACACAATTCTTCAAACCACTCTCACCAACATAAATTAGCTATTTATATCTATTAATTGACCTATCACCTATTAAAAACCCCCATAGAAAAATAAAAACATATCCAAGAATTAAACACCATTTAACATGTAGCATCAGACATTGAATACAACAAATTAATGATTGATAAAACATACAACCACCTGCAAAATAATATCAACTGTCCAATCCCAAAAAATCAACTCGACAAAACTGTAAATTTAAAAAAACTACCATACAGATCATTTAAAACTCTTAAAATAGCCAACACTTTTTGTAAATATAATTTAAAAAATATGTTACTCCACACACAACCCTGAAAAAATATTAAAACCCAACATCACAAAGACTTCACTGGCATATACAACTTGCAGTTCTTACTCCAGTTTCTACACAGGCCAGATAGGAAGGTCATTTTACCTGTGTTACCAAGAACACAAAAACCCCCAAATTTTGCTGAACCCCTTATACCCACAAACAGCAACACACAATCTTAAAATAAAAGCGGCAAATTCTATACAAACAAAATAAAAACAGCCAACACCACACAACCAAACAGCACAACATATACAAACATTTCAAGCAATACCCAATTATGTTATAATTCGCATACACTTTTTGATAACATAAACCCCTAAACTTTCAAAATTAAAATAATATCTACTCCAAAAAACCTAAAACAACCATAATCCTAATTATGGTCAAAATTCACAACAGGATACACCTCTTAAAATGGTTTTCCTTATTAATCAAAGAAAGTAAGTGTTACTAAAGGCAAATGTGACATAGTTATATATATACAATATCAAGAGCACAGTGGTACAATATATTACGGTGAAAATATTGGAAAGAACCGTAATACCACAAAAATAACAAGCTACTTCAGATTAAACTCTTATGTACATTTCAATGAGCATGTCCTCATCATCATCAGAGGGTCTTATTACAAAATTACAATCTATCAATCAAGATCACTTTAGTTTGTAACTTCTTGTTTGATGGATTGTAATTTTGTAATAACACCCTCAAATGATGATGACATTGTCATCAAAATGTACATAAGGGTTTAATCTTAAGTAACTTGTTTTATTTGTTATGTTTGTTGTATTGGGGTTCTTTCCAATATTTTTATTGTAATAGTTATATATGTTCAAATATTTTAATACAAACTAGTAAATCTAATTTTACACTACTTAACTAAGTGAATACATAATTGCTTACTTGCTGATGCCTTTCAAAATGATTGTTCCTTTTTCTACAGCGTAGAAGGTTAGCTTCGAAAAAGGAACGATCGTTTTAAAACGTGTCAGCAAGTAAGCAATTACGTATTTACTTAGTTAAGTACTGTAAAATTAGTTTAATCAGTGAATTCAAGATGATTCCATCAAGAAACTTTAGTAAATCTAGTTGAAGTTGGAATTTAACATGTAATAACATCAGGATCAGATCTAGAAAAATATTTTGGGAAGGGCTGATGTGAGGGGGGAAAGGGTCCCCCGTGTGGAAAATATATGGCAATATAATAGATATAGTGTAAACTCTAAGGGTCTTCTGTCAGAGGGAAATACTTATAGGCCTGCTATGAAATATTACACACGAATTATTTAGCCCCATTTACCATATTTACAATGTAAACAAGCTATTTATTACATTGTGCGTGGCCCTATTTATTAATGATTACAGTTTGGGATTATAGTGAATAATATGGGTTTGTAAACATATTCTACTGATTATTAAGTATATTTAAATCGGGGACGAACACAGACATCAGAAAAGAAATTTTAGTTTACATTTATAGTGTTATTTTAGTTTAAAAATTTTCCCTTTTCCGTATTTTGGGAGGGGCTTGAGCCCCAAAGCCCCTCCCCCCTTAAATCCGCCACTGAATAACATTGTGCTCAGTTAAAAATCTTATAAAATATGCATTTTTCATTAAAATAAAAACTTACTAGGGTGAAGGAAAACAACTATATTAACATTGTAATTAAGTAATATTTATTTTGTTTCCAAATTTTATAATTAATCATTTATAATTATGGTTTTCAGTCATGGAAACTTTATAAAAAAGAAAATCCCTTTAAAATTACACAGATGAATAACAGACTATTTACTATAGATAGTACCACCTACATGCAAAGTTTTTACACAACACACAGTAAATATATGCAAAGACAACCTGCTTACATTTACAAACATAGTGATGAAGTCATTATACTGTGAATAATACAATCACAAAATGATTAACTCGTCTATGCTTATCATTTGTACTTTTGTTTTTTAAAATTAAATCCATAACATTCAACACTTACTATAAATTTCTATAGAGCTTACAATTAATAATGTATTTAAAAAATATATTATGTACCTAACAAAACATAAATTTCAATTTAATAGGTTTTAATAAAAGAATAAGAAACTATAGAAATTTATACTAACAAACGTTATTTTTCCACTGGCAATTCATTACTTAAACAACACAAAATATTTAAAATTTCATAAAAATAAATAGCGGAATATACACATTGATACAATACATATATTATTTCTATATTCATGTTATTCTATTTCTGAAATGGGCAAGTATTCCTTATTTATTATTATTTTTTTTTTAATTTAAGGTCTAAATATTATTTTTTGTTTATTTTAAAATATTTACGGAATATTGTAATCAGCAAATCAACATTAAACTGTATCCTATCTGTGTTATTTAAAAGTTAATCAAATTAAAAGGTAATTACTATATTTATTAAAGGAATAATATTATAAATCCTTGTTGATTTTGAAGACTATGATGCTCAGCAAATCATTTTAAATTAAAATTTTATAATCAAGAGGCATAAAGTTAATAAAAAGGAAATATTATTAAAAACTTTCTGAGACCAAACATTTTAACTGCCTTTGTCAATGCTGCCAGGAGTCAATAGACACAGTTTGTAATTGCCAAGTGTAGTTAAAACATTTTAAAAGCCATTTCTCAAAAATACCTATTAAATTTTTTTTTTATAGGTTTGTGAAAGTAGTTAGACTACTAGACTACAAAGTGTTAATTACATTGATTTACTTTAAATAAATAACATGAATATAATGGAGTTAAAAATATATATATATATATATTTTTTAATTGCTCGAATATCATTCTTATAGCTTTGTGGCTTCAAATTTATTTATTTTTTTGTTACAAAAAATGTTGTTTCTGTAAATTATTAATAATATAAATTAAATCCTTTTTTGAGAAGTGGTATAAAACAAGGAAAGAAATGAGTAAATGTCATTAATAAAAGCAAAACACGTTTTTAAAGAATATTATATAGATTTATTCTAATTAGGTATGATGGCATTGTAACTGATGTGTTTTCACAATTTCCTAAACTCAGGATTCACTTAATTTCTTTAAAAAACGTAATTTCTTTAAATTTGAAAAGTATAAAAATTAATTCAATACAATACATTTATAAATGACATTACATTTAAATCACACAAACTGACTTACTTGCCCCTCGTTTCAGAAAATTTATAATAATGTTACTACAAATAAATTAATTATTAATACCAAACTTTGTATTTGTCCAATTAATTATATATTTTGTATAAAACTGTTCCATACAAAAAAAGTGTACAAATAATCAAGGCACGCTTCAATAGCTTTTACTTCTTGAGTTGTATTGCAAAACCTATTTATTCAAAAACAAAATTTTATGCATTTCCTTTCTAAAAAAAACATTCATGCATATTTTTTGTAACAAATTTTGAATTTAGAAAATTAATAATACAAAATGAAAAAAAGTGAAAAATTTTAGGCTGTAATAAGTTTGAGATCATTTAAAAAATGAAACATGGTGATAAACTATATGTTAGGAACAATAAATTATATAAAAATACATATTGAAAAACTACCATACATCTCATACAAATATACATACAATGTACACACAATATACAGACTCCCTTCATTGCTTATGATTTAGTCTTATGTACTTTTAAATACCCGCCATTTCAATTTAGAGTAATAAAAATATGTACATAGTACACATTATATTTAGTTTAGTGGAAATGAAAATTATTTAGAAATATATATATTAATAAGGTTTTTTATGCGGCTTTATGATAGATTTTATAAGTAGGTCAACTTTGCAGTGAATTCGGTGGGGAAATGTGTACATATATAAAAATTATCTATTGGTAAATATTCATTGATAATAAATTACTAGCATTCACCTTAACATATAGAAAACTTGAGTTTATTACACTATACCGAGAATGTAGTTCAAACAATGAATTAGAATATTTAAACAAGACACATTTTTGCTTTTTAAATTACATTACTTACAAAATGCGAGCATTTAAAACAAAATAAATTACAAAATTATACACATTGAACAATTACGTGAACTTCATATAGACAAAGTGAGCACATTTGACTAAGCATTAATCTAATATTTTCTTTTAAAAATTACACAAAATACACGAACTTTAGAAACATTATATTCAAGATGTAAATTTTGCAAAAATGAACAAAATTATTTGCTTTTAAATCATTTATAAATGTAAATATTATACAACAATGATAAAGTTGCAAACATTTATTACAACATTTTTGAATATATTTTTTGAATAAAATTAATATTTTAAGATAATTACTGTAATGCTTAGTAAAACTTTACAAGAATTTAATTATTTTTGAAACATTATGAATAAATTGATTAATAATAAAATGTTTAATAATTGTAGTTACATTATTATCAATGTGATGACACTTATTCGTTGATACTTATAGTTAGAAATAGCAGTGTAGTTTAATTATTGCTAAAAAATGTCTTTAAAAGTTTTTCTAATGTACAGCTTGAATATATTGAGGCACACACCTTTGAATGGTAGATGAACATACAATGAAAGCATACTTACATAGAAGCACTGATAATTTTTATAAATGTTGTTTTTACCATGGCAGTTTTTGTTTATATCTATTATTTTGGGAATATCATCTTATATAACTCTGAGATAAATAGTTATAGGTGACTTGATGTTACATCATTGAAGTTGGAAGCTGAATGTACGTTGGCTTTTTTGTAAGAAATGTATATTATATAATTTTGATTTCTAAAGAGCTTTTACCAACTTACATGTAAAGAAATACCAATAAGTCATTAAATGACAGTATTTTGAAGCACAATTATTTTTTTCAATTAATACAAGTTTTCAGTTTATACAGACTACTGCAAGTTGATATTAGTTTATTTTGCCTGTCATTTACAATAGCTTAAATGGTTTAGTTAATCCTCTCTCAACTAATAAAAGCATTAAAGAATACACAAAATTAAAAATAATGGCAGTAATTAGTCTGGAAGTATTTATACACATTTATTTCATTGTTCTGAAGTTGAATCTTCCATACTGAATTTATTATTTCATTGTCTTAAAGTCAAAACATCTATACGAACAGCAAATTGATCATAAAAATTAGTTTTACAAAAGCAAACATTTCCGCTTTTAATCATGTATGAAAAATGTAGGTATTTAAACATTTTATTGCTATTATTACAGTCTATTTGCAAATTATGAAAATTTGTTAAAAAAATTTTGTACTCTGAGTCAAAAGAAATAACCATTATGAAAAACCTTTATTTAAATACAGGAATGAAAAAATTAAAATGTTTCAGATAGACATTTAATGTGCCTAAGTCATCTATAATAATAATAGTTTATTGAAAATACTGAATGCCTTAAGAATATACAATCTGCACCAACGTAATTAAAATTAATAAATAAATATGATCGTTTTATACAACATATTTTAAAATAAATAATACAGGTACAGATTTTACAAAATAAATAACATTTCAACATATAAATTATTGTATTTACAAAAAGAAGCAGTTCTTGCTTGTGATTGAGCATTGAATAGTAAATATACATGTAACGCAAATAGCTCGCCACAAAATATTTCACAGTATCACAGAATTCACTTAGACAAAAACCCAAGTCTTTGTTAAGAGATTTGGGCCAAACTAAAGTCTTTACAATTAGTCTTCTCTCTCTTAACCTAAACTTATGAAGTAGTTGGTCATCAAACTCCATCAAACATAAAATATTCTGTAAGTTAAACTTTATTAGTTAAACATTAAATATAACAGATTTTGAAAGCAGTAATGTCACATGTATCATTTGAAAAATAAATATACAGACAACAAATATATTAATAGTTCTAGATAAACATCTAATGAGAATATTATGGCTGATAGAGTTTCATAAACTATTTCATAACTTGAATTGCTATTCAAGTGCATTCAATGATATGGGGTTGTGAACTTTCAATGACAGATGGCCTTTGGGGTTCGGTAACGTTGATGTTGACGTTGTTTTCCATGTTAAGTGCTTGTGATGACTGAGGTAGGTGTTGCAAATGATGGGCGTCGAATGAATCTCTTGAGTCATTATCTGGTAGCTCTTTTTCAAATCCTCCTAGAAAAATTAATAATAAATACTTTACAAAAATACTTTTCTTCGTAAATAATGTCACTTAAAGAAATGTACAGTACGTAAATTATAAGAACAAAACCAAATATGAATTAAATATAAATGGCATTTTTTTAAAAAATATTGATTGGTAATATGAAGAAAATAATCCCTTTAGTCTATCACCATGTGATCTTCCAAATACTTTTAATTTTTTCTTTAACATTTCAAAGCTTGAATATTCATTGTTGACAAAACATTTGAATATGAGTCATTAATCAAAAATTGTGTACTCACTCCCCTCAAATTCTTTATTTTTTTAAAATAGCAATTGTTCAAACAATTTTTCGAAAGTACAAAGAAAACATATTTCTAAGGGAAAAAATCAAGACTGTTGGGTAGGTAGTTTAGGTTTTGCCAGAGCATATCTCCCTAAAATTTTATGTTTTCAAATCATGTTGTGAGGCCTGACATTGACATCGGTTACCTTTTATTTTGTTTAAGCAAACTGCTTCTATTGTCATTAGCTAAAGTAAACTTCAATGTTTTTGAGGAAAGTGAATAAGTAAAACTTTCTTTCAAAGAAAAATCATCGCAAGAACTTTTCCATCTAAGGCAGGGAATACTTAGAAAAGCCATCTCACTAGGAATACTTTGAGAGCCAAAAATTTTGCATACAATTTTCCTGAGGGCCGCAAGTACAAGAGGCACTAAATAACTGACAAACAATATGATTATAACATATGTTTATTACATTACCAACATAAATAAACTGTTTTGTGCATAAAAAAGTTTGCTGATTGGCTCTGCTAAACTGCGTTTGGGACTTGCACTGTTTGGCAGCGCTGCACGTCTCCACCGTCTTCCGCTCACACGTTAAGTTGCATTGTGTTGCTTGCTAAATGTCAGTAAAGCCCGAGGCAAAGATACAGCGGGCGGGTTTTTTAACTTCAGTAGTTTGAGTAATTAATTAAGTTTAGTAAAACAACAACAGATTTTCAAAACACTCAGTAAATAAATATAATATTTATTTAAGTTATAAAATATTTTGACTTCAATCCTAACCGTCTAAGGGTTGCAAAAAAAGTCCCGAGGGCCACATGTGGCCCGCGGGCAGCGTAGTGAGGATGCCTGATCTAAGGACTTCACACGACACCTATTGTCCTTCATTTGACATGGAGTGTAATAATAGATCCACATCTTGTGTTATGTGATAATGGAACTGAAAAAAGCCTCTAACAATATTATAAACAAATTTTCTTGAAGGCTAATTATGGATTATGCAATACCATAGCTGGTATCCACTTCTGACACAATTTCTTTAACAGTGAACTTTGACTTCTTTTAACACTAGATCACTTATATCTCCCCAAAATGACAACTCTCCATTTAAAAAATTTCGGACAAATGAGCGGTTTACACGCATTCGTCTTCCCAGTACCTTTGTACCCACAACAGTCAGATGCGCATTTTTGCTTATAAAGTTTGTATGCGTCTTAATGAAACAGAGCTCATGTCGTCATTTTGACAATACATAAGCGATAGTTTGACTTTTTTATGATTGTGTTCTCTATACATATTTTTGTAAAAATTCTTTAATTTTATTAAAAACTTGTTCTACAACTCGTTCATTTGTTACATTCTGTGTTATTTGTTAAATAAAATGTGTTTAACATTATTTTAAAAAGACTTTTTAAAACATTTGTGTTTACTATTCCATTAAAACCTAATCATTGTAATTATTATATTTTTTTCTAATAGTAGGATTCGTATCTACTATAATATTTTTTTCCAAGTACTAAATAAGTATGGGTTATCACAATACATTAATAAAAAACATTATTATGGCAAATAAAAAAAAAAAAATTGGAGTAGTCGAATTGACGATACATAAGTAATCATGTGAGAAAATTTACATGAGTTACATAAGTAATTTAGTGTTTATAAGGTTTCACATGTCATGGAGCTTGTCATCATAAAGACCTAAAATTAGGCATCACTCATAACTATTGTTTTCTAGCTTGTCCTTAAATTATCTGACCCACAAAAATAGAAAGTTCTGGACTAGTGTAGTGTCCCCAATTTATATCTATAAATGAATTACAATCTTTGAAAATTTAAAAAATTCCTTTGATGGTTATAAACTACGAACATACTAAAGTTTCTTCCATCTTTTATTTCTCAAAATAAATTTGTTGCAACAAACAGAAGAAACTCTTGTACATTCATGATTATACTGAGGACTGAAGACAGGGGATCAACTAACCAACCTGAACACAATGAATATCCTAACATTACCATCCAGTTTAGAATTGCTTACCAGCAACATTACCATTTGTATTTGATTCTACCACATAAATGAGAATGAACAGATTGGGATAACTAATAATGTGTTAAAACTATCTCTTATAACTTTAGGTCAAATCAATGCTATAAAATATATTCAATGGCACAAAGCAGGGGAACTACATTTGATGATGTAAAGTGCGGATTTCATATGCAGTTGCTCCACTGTTCTGAGAGCTGGGAATGTTCTATAAAGATTCTATAAAATAATAGCCAATAGGACTCTGATTAATATAGGTTAAAAGTAATATAATGAATTACGGGTTGATTATGACAGGACGTTTGAGTTTCAAGCCAGAAAAACTAGATTAATTCTGAAGAAAAATGTAAGAGATAGTTATAAAGTTTGGAGGCTGAAGCCGAATATATTATGTATATATGTATATATATATATATATATATATATATATATATATATATATATATATATATAAAACAACATAGGTTATTCAAATACAAGAATATTTATTAATTTATATTCAAAGCTTTTTGTTGGTAAACAGTACCAACATCATCAGGAATGAAAAATACAATAATGCATTTTACCAATGAAAAGCTTTGAATATAAATTAATAAATATTCTTGTATTTGAATAACCTATGTTGTTTAGATTATTAAACAAGAAAACATATTACATACATACATTATATATATATATATATATCATTCTTAATATTGTAACTCCTGAAGATGTTGGTAATGTAAGCCAACGAGAAGCTTAGAGTTTATTGTTCAATAAAATAAATATTCCTGTATTTGTGTGTATTATTTGATCTTAAAAATATTCTAACAGGAAAACACATTTGATATTCTATATATATATATATATATATATATATATATATATATATATATATATATATATCGTGATATTTCAAGGTGTACATTATTTTTCCGTTGCCCTGACTTTATAAATAATTGCACTTATTGGTAGAATAATTGTTTACAATAAACAAAACAACTTTTTATATATCTATCTATCTATCTATATATATATATATATATATATATATATATATATAAATATAAAATACGTTTTCTTGTTTAATAATTTAAAACAACATAGGTTATTCAAATACAAGAATATTTATTAATTTATATCCTATTAATATATATATATGAAGTTAATATATTACTATTGTAAGTAATTTTATCCACCATTAAGTGCAATAATTTTACCTTGAGGGATGAGGCACCTTTCGGTCAATTGACCATTGTGAGTGATTCGACAATGGTCAATTGACCGAAAGGTGCCTTATCACTCAAGGTAAAATTATTGCACTTAATGATGGATAAAATTACTTACAATAGTAATATATTAACTTCATAAAGTCAGTGCAACGGAAAAACAATGGATAACGTTAAATATCAAGAATATATATATATATATATATATATATATTAATGTCTTTTGAGAATTATTATTAATTCCCATTTTCGAGGCTATTCTGATATGGCTTCTAATGACAAATAAGTATCAGAATAAGCTCAAAAATGATTACACATAATTAATAGTTCTCGATTCACATATATACCAAATAAGATACCTGATTAAGTATGTTAAAGTGTAGGTGATTAGTGAATACAAGAAAAGAGTGGTGCAAATTATATAGATATAATGGTATATACAAATTTTTTTTAAATATTACCAAAAGTCTGTATTACTAATGAGAAGAAAGAATAAATTATTTTAGATAGATGAGTTACTAATAAAAAAAAAAAAAAAAAACTGGTGACATTAAATCCTTGGTTAACAGAATGAGGAATATTAAAGTATCAATAAATACTTTGACAATCGAAATATTGATAGAATTTTTGATATACAAAATACAATATTCAGTAATATGGTCATTGATTAAAAAAAAACATTTTAATTTGAACAGAAAATATAAAACCAATTGGTAAAATATTTTTAAATTTTGTAGTCCATTACGTTCGGTGAATCTTAATTAATCAGTCTAACAATAGTGTATGACTGTCCAAACTTTAAAGTTTGTAAATTTGTTAAAACTTACTGAAACAGAATGTTTTCGATCGCTATGTGGCGATCTTCATCAGCGTCTTCTCTATAGAGAAATTTTAACAAATTTACAAAATTTAAAGTTCAGATAGTCATAAACTATTATTAAAGTGATTAAATAAAAAAATATGTTCAAATATGTTTGAGACGTTTAAAAATAACAGTTTATTAAATATTCCTATTAAATGAGTTATAACAGACTTCTGGTTATAGCTTTGAAAATAAACCATAAGAAATGAGAATATTGAAACTTGATAGGATATGGAACTGCAGATGAAACATTTTAAATTGAGACCTTAATTTTATTATGAAAACAACTGAAGAATTATAAGAAGTTCTATAGTCCCAAAGTATCTACAAAATGATTGAACAGACTCTTAACTTTCTACAGAACATTTAAATTTTATTATTTCAACCTTAAAGACTAAATTTATCGTTTATAATCTTATTTTTATACTATAAAAATCAAATCTTTTTTAATTTAAAAATTTTATGTAAATTAGGGTTTAAATTAAAATTTGTTATGATTGTTTAATTAGTTTATTTTTATTATTTTATTGCTGTATAGCCCCAATTATAATAAATGAGGAATTTTTTAAAATTTAAATAATTTGCTTTATATCTGATTGATGAGAAGGTGAAAATCTCCACGCAACTCTCGGTTATTTGTTCCCTCTGAGGTTTAAGTAAAGACCCTATTTATACTTCATTTTGATCTTAGCCAAGTGACCATGAAGCAGTGGCGGTTTGTCCAAAAGGGCTCTGGGGCGCAGCCCTCCCAATTACAAAAATTAATTTTTAATTAATATTCATTTGTCTTAAATTAGGTTAAGAAGAGCTTAGAATTATTTAAGCAATGTTAAAACCATAAAATATTTAGCAGTTGACACACGAAATTAGCTGCAAGCTCCGCGCGGGGCTCACAGCAGAGAGCCCCAGACTAGTGCATTGAGTGTGCGTGGAATAAGCTGAAACAGCCAAAACCGTGCAGTGACGTCACTCAACGTAGCTGCTACTACAATTCTATATGATTTAGGAAGCAGCATTGTAGGCTTATTTGTAATGTTCTCACAATGTTTCCATTTATAGATCCTTTGATGCGCATACACAGTGGCCTAATATACTTTTAAAAGTAAAACTTGATTCACACTACTCGTTGAGTACTCGACGCTTTAGCATAGGCAATCACTTAACTACCCAACCTAGCAACATTTCGTAAATCACACCGTAATAAGTCTATTAGTTATAGCAATGTTAATATATTAATCAATAAGTATAACTTAATAAAAGTTGTAGGTGCTTAGAATGTAAAACGAGTTAAATGGGTATCAAATTTCAAAATTGTCTCCGCACCTCGTAAATCTGGGAAGACCCCTTGTCATGAGCCCCGCCAATGTAATTGGGTAGGAGCCGCCACTGTCATGAAGTATACGTCTAACAATAATTAAAGCTATTATTATTTGAAATTAAATTTAAGTAAAGATTTATGAGACAAACATAAACAAGAATTAAATCCAAACTGGTAAAGGAAGATTATCTGGGATAATTTCCTAGATATATTTTGAGAGACCAGTTAAACAAAATATGTGCGATCGTAATACTTACCCATGCTTACATCTGAACCACTGTAGTCATAATAGCCTGGAGGCAGACAGCCAGCAACTGCAGCTGCTATGACTATCTCTTCTTCCCTATTATTTGGTTTGCAGCTAGTTGTCTTCCAGTGAGTTCTGAAAAATAAACCAATATTTTTACTTTTAACAATTTACTATGATTGATTAAAAATGATTTAAAACATAAAATTTTATATCTTTAAAATTTTGTTATTGCAGTAAATCGTCTCGTATACAAAACGATGTGACGACAGCCTGATCTGGATAACAAGAAATCCAGATATTGGATGGGTATTATAACAAGTTGATACAACAATCCATGCTGTATTACATAACCACAACCGTTCAAATGAGAAGCAGATGTCAAATTATTTAAAGTAAATAAGTTACACTTATTGAAGATTATAATTATATTTTAATATCAAAATAAAACTGTACGTTCATGCCTATATGCATGTACATACAGTACATACATATGTAGATTATTTATCAGTTTTAGTAAAAAAAAAGATGTAATGGTAGTTTTCTTGTTTTGTTAAAAATGTTTCTTTGATAAAATAACCCTCCACCTTTGAAAGAATAGAAGATAAGCTTCTGTTTCCTTTTGTCATCTTCGCCAGGCGCTAGCCGTATGCTCTCTAAATCTATAATATCATTAGTAGTAAACTCAATAATTTCATCCTCTTTCATCCATTCATTCACGGCAATGTGTTCATGTCCATACAGCCAGGAGTTTTTCGGAGAAGATCCACGAATTCTTCATTAACAAGGCTTTCCATTTGTAATATGTTTTCCCACACTGTTTTGCGATCCAATAGTTTTTGCCATGATTTAACTAGCATTATCGGCCTGATTGCATCCCATGCTATAGGAATCCATAAAGCAACAACTAGCAAGTCGACGTTTTTTAGGCACTCAGAAACACTTCTGCCCCCATCAATACCCATGATTACAACTGTTAGTAACCTACTGTGATATAGAAAACACTGATTTGTTCCCCTTTTGTGCCATACTGTATATTGTAGATTATCTAATTACACATAATCTTGTTTAATATATGTAAACTAAACGATACAGATATTTGAACACAACTGACTGAGTTGGGAAAGAACAGACCAGAGAACTGGCTTGACAGCAAGGCGCCTTGCAGAATAAAGACACATACTTTATTTTCATATTACAACCGGATATCAGAGGTTTTACTGTAGTTAACTAGTTAAATAGATACTGAATTTGGAATATAGGCAATTTGAACAAATGTTAAATAATTATTGAAGTAAATAATTTTGTTATGATATTTTAACACATTGGCAATGAATGGAAACATCATGGTAACATTTGAATCCCTTCTACTGGGCAGGTGAAAAGGTAGTCATCACTTTCTTTTTTTTTAATGCCTCCTTAACAACTTTTAGCATAAAGAAACACTAGTTTCCTTGTGTACATTACATCAATGAAAGTCTTGATTTTTGAATGTTCAATTCCAGGTTTTTGTTTGTTTGTTTGATTCTTTTTAAAGAAACCTATACATGAACTATGATTGCTTATATATTTATAACTAATAATTATTTTCATTAAAATTAATTTCAAATGTTTTAAAATGGTTTGAAATTTGAAAAATTATTTAAAAAAACAACTTTACTCTAGCAAGTTCTCTCAAACACTGTAATTTTATCCTTTCTGAGCTACAGAGGTTTATGGGTTTAGGTTTTATGATTCAAAAGTACATTTTCTTATGATTTTCTGAGGATGTTTTAACACATTACTATTGGTATCATTTTGCAAAAACCATTACTTACTCTTATTTTCCAACACATGCACTTTGCACTGGATCAGTGCATTGTTCAATGGTGTGAGTTGTGGACAACACAAAAACTTCAAGTTATTACTTAATAAATTGGTAAAAAAAACCAGAGGATAACTGAGGCAATTTGAGTTTGGACAATTATCAATATTTTTGGAACAAAAACCTATATTTATGAATATTGAATAAAACTAAAACTAGTTTAATTTAATAAACTATTAACTTTAATTTTGGAGCACAATTATGTTAAAAAATAACATTTCTATAAAAGAGTGTTGTGGAGTTTTGTGCTTTACACCCTCTTCGGCAAGTGTTGGCAACAATACTAAGAGTTGGACCTTATTCTGTGAAAGTTTAATAAATATAAACCTAACAACACATACAGGAAATATTTACAATGTTGTTAGAGGCAAAGCTGGGGAAAAGAGTTATGCACATTAGCAATAAAGGGCATGATTAAACTTTTCAACAACCCGTTTCAAAGAGGACATGCAAGCATATAAGCCTCCTCTAAGATTAAAAATGTAAAATTTGGAAAACAAAATTATTCATGAAATTTTCATTGTAAACTCAAGTATCTTTCTCACTGGGAAATATGGCAATGTTGTTCTTGTTGCTTGGCTTTTAATGCTTACTTAACTGTATTATTTAGAGTCTTCAAATGGTGAAGATAGTAGTAGGACCCATTGTTGTTATAACAGTTTGTCAATCAAAACTGAGAAACAGAGGCAGTGAGTTAAACATTGATTTTTAATTACAAATCAGTAGTTATGCCAAAGAAATTAGTATCATAGAAACAGGAAAGAAATTTTATGTTGATGAAAATAACATTCAACATTGGATTTCAATTAAAGATACACTTAAGAAACATCACATAATTGGTAGAGATTTTGAGACAATAATGTAGAAAATCTAGAATTAGAAAATGAACATCAGGAGTAGGCTTGTGTTGTATTTGCACAGGCTCACAAATTTTCAACTTCAATTGAAATGCTAAAATTTGAAGGAGGTATAATTTTTGGAAGAGTGGAAATGTATGGAAATCAGCTTAGGTCAGTCTACTCGTAACACTGGTTGTCATACTGTAGGATCCATACCACATTTTTAATATTTATAATTTTTATATTCTGTTTGATTATATTGAAAAATAAACATTTGAGTGAGATAAAATATATATTTGTAGTGAGAGACTGTTTAGGATTTCTGTTGATATGTGAAGTAGTTTTGTGATATTATGAGTTTGGTGAGTGTGATGATTTTGTGGGTAAGTTTATGTGGAGTTTTGTTTGTTGTGAGGGTATTTTGTAGTATTAGGGTGTTTGTTCAGTGGTGCATAAGTTTTTTATGTCACAAAACGTTTTACACATAACCCTCAACGCAGGCATCCTAGCAGAAATATTCCTCCATCATATTAAACAACAATACATTCTACAGGAACCACAAACACACACACACACACACACACACACACACACACACACACACACACACACACACACACACACACATATATATATATATATATATATATATATATATATATATGAAGTTAATATATTACTATTGTAAGTAATTTTATCCACCATTAAGTGCAATAATTTTACCTTGAGTGATGAGGCACCTTTCGGTCAATTGACCATTGTCGAATCACTGATGTTTTTCTGTTGTAGATGTTCGGTCTGTGAAGTTGGTGTTTGTTGACGTTACGCGCACTTTTTCTTGATCTGTGTGTATGATGTTTCTATATAGTATGTCTTCTGTATATGTTGTTTGTAGATTCATTAAATTGTTGTGTATGTTTTTATAAATGTGGTATTTTTCTAGTGAGTTTAGTTCTATTGGGTTGTTATTTATTTCAAGTATGGTTAGGTTATTTTCATAATTTGTTATTTCGTGTTTATGGGATATTAGGTGTGCTGCAACATTTGATACTTTAGAATTTTTGTTTTTGAATGCTCTATAATGTTCTTCAAATCTTATTTTAAATGTTCTGGTTGTTTTTCCTATGTGAAAAGCGTTACAGTTGTTGCATGTGATTTTGTAAATTCCTGATAGGTTATGTTTTTCTGAATTTGTTTTGTGGTTTGTGTTATTAAGATATTTTATTATTTTGTTGTTTGGTTTGTAAGTTGGAGTGTAGTATTCTTTGTTGTATATATTTGTTATTTTTTCTATTTTGTTATTGGTGTATTTATATTTTAGGTAGATTTTTTTATTTTCATTATTTTCGTGTTCCGGTTGTAGTGTTGTGTTGAGGTTAGGTTTTTTTGTGAATTTATTGTATATATTTTTTATAATGTGTTTGTTGTATCCATTTTCTATTGCTATTTTTGTAATGTTATCTAATTCTTCATTTAATTTTTGTTTGTTATCCTGTGTGTATTTTATTGCTTTATTTATCATGTTACTGTAAGTGTTAATTTTTTTGTGTCCAGGGGTGGTTAGATTTGTAGTGTATTGTGGTGTTGTTGGAAGTAGGTTTCCTGTATATTGTAGTTTCTATTTTATTATCATTTATATTTAAAGTGATGTCGAGGAAGTTGATTGTTCTATTTGTTTCTGTTTCAACGGTGAATTGTATGTTTTCGTTGTATGTATTTAATTTGTTTAATATTATGATGTGTTCGTTGTGAATGGTAGGTTGGTATATTACAAGTATATCGTCTACATACCTTGTCCATAGTGAGATATTGTGTGTGTTTATTATAGGTTTAATTATTATTTGTTCAAAGTGTTGTAAATATATTTCTGACATGACAGATGATATGTGTGAACCCATGGGGAGTCCTGTTGTTTGTTTATAATATTTATTGTTAAATTGGAAGTAATTTTGGTTACATATGTGTTTGGTTAGCGTAATGATACTATCTATTATGTTTCTTTTTTCGTTACTGTGTATCAGTTTGTTTTTTATTATTTCTATGGTTTCTTCTATTGGGATACTAGGTTGCAGCACACCTAATATCCCATAAACACAAAATAACAAATTACGAAAATAACCTAACCATACTTGAAATAAATAACAACCAAATAGAACTAAACTCACTAGAAAAATACCACATTTATAAAAACATACACAACAATTTAATGAATCTACAAACAACATATACAGAAGACATACTATATAGAAACATCATACACACAGATCAAGAAAAAGTGCGCCTAACGTCAACAAACACCAACTTCACAGACCGAACATCTACAACAGAAAAACATCAGTGATTCGACAATGGTCAATTGACCGAAAGGTGCCTCATCACTCAAGGGAAAATTATTGCACTTAATGGTGGATAAAATTACTTACAATAGTAATATATTAACTTCATAAAGTCAGTGCAACGGAAAAACAATGGATAACGTTAAATATCAAGAATATATATATATATATATATATATATATATTCTTGATATTTAACGTTATCCATTGTTTTTCCGTTGCACTGACTTTATGAAGTTAATATATTACTATTTTTGAGTAATTTTATCCACCATTAAGTGCAATAATTTTACCTTGAGTGATGAGGCACCTTTCGGTCTTTGACCATTGTCGAATCACTTTTTCTGTTTCAACGGTGAATTGTATGTTTTCGTTGTATGTATTTAGTTTGTTTAATATTATTACGTGTTCGTTGTGAATGGTAGGTTGGTATATTACAAGTATATCGTCTACATATCTTGTCCATAGTGAGATATTGTGTGTGTTTATTATAGGTTTAATTATTATTTGTTCAAAGTGTTGTAAATATATTTCTGACATGACAGATGATATGGGTGAACCCATGGGGAGTCCTGTTGTTTGTTTATAATATTTATTGTTAAATTGGAAGTAATTTTGGTTACATATGTGTTTGGTTAGCGTAATGATACTATCTATTATGTTTCTTTTTTCGTTATTGTGTATCAGTTTGTTTTTTATTATTTCTATGGTTTCTTCTATTGGGATACTAGGGTACATGTTAGTTATGTCATAACTTATTATTTTTGTGTTGCTGTTTGTTTTTATCGTTTTTATTTTATTAATTAATTCGTATCCATTTTTTATATTGTATGTGTTGTTGATGTGTATTTTAGACCTTAGGATTTTGTCTAGGATTTTTGCGATTATGTAAGATGGTGCTGTTGTGAAATTTATTAGTGGTCTAAATGGTGTGTTAGGTTTATGGATTTTAGGTATCCCTGATAATACGGGTGCGCATGGTTTAAATGGGTATAATCTTGTGTGGTATTTTAATTTATTGTTATAGTTTAGGGTGTTACGGTGAGTGACTATTAAGTTTTTTATTGTAATAAGGTATTTGTTAGTTGGGTCTGGGATTTGTTCGTATTTATTTTCTTTTATGTAGTTAGTCATTGAATCGATATATTTGGTATTTTCTATTATTACTGGAGTATTTGTTTTATCTGATTTTAATATTAAGTAGTCGTAGTTTTCTAGTTTTTCTCTGAGTTTTATAACTTCTTTTTTATTAATATATTGTTCCGTTTTTTTGTTTTTTTCCGTTTTTATTAGGTTAATTTTATTATTAATGTTATTTCTTATGTGTTCAGTATTTTGGTGGGTAATTTTGTGTATGTTAGATTCTGTGTCAACTATTAGGTTTTTTATTATTTGTTTTTTGTTGAAGTTAGGTAGGTTATATTTGAAGGAATTTGTTATTATTATTTTTTCTTTTTCAGTAATTCTGTTTTAGTTAAGTTTATGAATTTATTATTGTTAGAGGTGTGGGTTGGTTCTAGGCTATTTTTTAGGTTATGTTGTTGTTTTGATGTGTGGATTGGTTCTAGGCTATTTTTTAGGTTAAGTTGTTTTGATAAATTTTCGATTTTTTTGTTTTGTCTGTTAATAGTGTTTGTTTTATGTTTTATTATAATTTGTTGTGTTTTTTCGTGAATAATAGGTGTGAGAGTGTCAAAAGTTTTCATTAATTCCAAATTGGTTGTGTAAAGTTGTAAATTGTTTGGCTTTTTTTATGGTAGGCAGCTTTAATGTTTTGTTTAATAATGTGTGATTCTGCTATTTTTGTTGCTTTATTGATAATAGTGTTTTGTTTATTTTTTATGTGTAATTTTGCGTATTTTGGTGTTATATTAAGAGTTAAGCATTTTTTATTAAATTGTATTTTGTTGATGCAATTCTGGAGTTTGATTTTTAGGTTAAGATATTTACGGTACAGTTGTTTACCTTGGTAGGTATTAAATTCTTGATATTTAACATTATCCATTGTTTTTCCGTTGCACTGACTTTATGAAGTTAATATATTACTATTTTTGAGTAATTTTATCCACCATTAAGTGCAATAATTTTACCTTGAGTGATGAGGCACCTTTCGGTCTTTGACCTTTGTCGAATCACTCAAAGCTGCCTACCATAAAAAAAGCCAAATCAATTTACAACTTTACACAACCAATTTGGAATTAATGAAAACTTTTGACACTCTCACACCTATTATTCACGAAAAAACACAACAAATTATAATAAAACATAAAACAAACACTATTAACAGACAAAACAAAAAAATCGAAAATTTATCAAAACAACTTAACCTAAAAAATAGCCTAGAACCAATCCACACATCAAAACAACAACATAACCTAAAAAATAGCCTAGAACCAACCCACACCTCTAACAATAATAAATTCATAAACTTAACTAAAACAGAATTTACTGAAAAAGAAAAAATAATAATAACAAATTCCTTCAAATATAACCTACCTAACTTCAACAAAAAACAAATAATAAAAAACCTTATAGTTGACACAGAATCTAACATACACAAAATTACCCACCAAAATACTGAACACATAAGAAATAACATTAATAATAAAATTAACCTAATAAAAACGGAAAAAAACAAAAAAACCGAACAATATATTAATAAAAAAGAAGTTATAAAACTCAGAGAAAAACTAGAAAACTACGACTACTTAATATTAAAATCAGATAAAACAAATACTCCAGTAATAATAGAAAATACCAAATATATCGATTCAATGACTAACTACATAAAAGAAAATAAATACGAACAAATCCCAGACCCAACTAACAAATACCTTATTACAATAAAAAACTTAATAGTCACTCACCGTAACACCCTAAACTATAACAATAAATTAAAATACCACACAAGATTATACCCATTTAAACCATGCGCACCCGTATTATCAGGGATACCTAAAATCCATAAACCTAACACACCATTTAGACCACTAATAAATTTCACAACAGCACCATCTTACATAATCGCAAAAATCCTAGACAAAATCCTAAGGTCTAAAATACACATCAACAACACATACAAATAAAAAATGGATACGAATTAATTAATAAAATAAAAACGATAAAAACAAACAGCAACACAAAAATAATAAGTTATGACATAACTAACATGTACCCTAGTATCCCAATAGAAGAAACCATAGAAATAATAAAAAACAAACTGATACACAATAACGAAAAAAGAAACATAATAGATAGTATCATTACGCTACCAAACACATATGTAACCAAAATTACTTCCAATTTAACAATAAATATTATAAACAAACAACAGGACTCCCCCATGGGTTCACCCATATCATCTGTCATGTCAGAAATATATTTACAACACTTTGAACAAATAATAATTAAACCTATAATAAACACACACAATATCTCACTATGGACAAGATATGTAGACGATATACTTGTAATATACCAACCTACCATTCACAACGAACACGTAATAATATTAAACAAACTAAATACATACAACGAAAACATACAATTCACCGTTGAAACAGAGTGATTCGACAATGGTCAAAGACCGAAAGGTGCCTCATCACTCAAGGTAAAATTATTGCACTTAATGGTGGATAAAATTACTCAAAAATAGTAATATATTAACTTCATATATATATATATATAATTTACTACCATAGATATGTAGACAACATTTTACTATACAATGGCAAATCAAACAGCTACACAATACATGTATACCATACTTAAAAACCTGACATTTACCCTTGAATTACAAGACAAGAATAAAATAAACTTCCTGAGCCTTATCATCAATAAACACAATGCAATCAAATTTTCAAAATATACAGAAAAAAAACACTAACTGATATCATATACAACACAAGTAATCATCCATCACAAAATAAACACTTGTAGACAACATACTTAATAAATTAAACATAAAAAACATCATCAAACAGCCACACATACAAACCACACAAACAAAATTGCTTCCACATTTAGAAAACTCAAATACCAAATATCATACAAAACAAAAAACACTTTAAGACAACACATACATCTCTTTCAACAACTAACAGACAAATACAATTCTGGTATATAAAAAATAACATGTAACAACTGTCTCAGGTTCTAGATTGGCCAAACCGGTAGATCATTTAACACACACTTCAAAGAACACATCAACAACATAAAAAACATCACATCCAACATCCAACTTTACAACACATATACAAAACACGCAACACACATACACAAACATACATTCTAACTTAAATATTCTTCATATATTAAACCATAGTAAAAAACTAACAACTACAGAAAAATTTGAAATGTACAAACATCACAGAAAAGAAAAAAAAATAACTTAAACAACCACAGACACTTTGAATCCAACACCTTTTCGATTATGTAGTAAACAACCAACTTAATCCACTCCCTCTACACTCATAAATCATATAACCTTTTACCTTGACCGCTGGCAGTAGAGGGTCAGCTTCGTAAATGAAACAATTACTTTCAAACAAGGCAGCAAGAAAGTTCTAAAGTATTCACTTAGTTACGCAATATTTACTTATAGTTTCATGGTTCATTGCCACATAAAATTGGTAGCCATCCCAATTGTAACTTGTATCATTATCATTCAAAGTGTCAACCTTGCCAGAATATTTCTGAGATAACATTATGATTGTCATTTGACAAATATTGTTCAAATATTTGACAATGCATGTCATTGTCATTAGCAGGTGACATAGTCTATATTTGACATCATATCTCCCTTTTGCCAATTTTAGGAGATATGCCTTGTTTTCAACTAAAGTGTAACAAATGTAGTTGTGTAAAGTGTAATAAGGTTGAATTTTAACCTACCATGGGCAGAAAACTATTGTTAAATCAATTTTTCCAATATCATATAAATAATTTAACAGAAATAAGAAAATACTTTTTTCAGTACCAACCTTAATCCACTAGCGCTGATGTACCTCTTTTTACAGCTTTTACATGTGTATGGTCTTTCATTTGTATGAAGTCGCTTATGCAGTTTAAGATGAACAAACTGAGTGAATTTTGCAGGACACAAATCACAGGCATATGGTTTCTGTCCAGAGTGTAGCCTTAAATGAGTTTTTAAGTTTGAAGTTGAACTAAACCTTTTCTTGCAAATGTCACACTGATGAGGCTTTTCACCTAGAAAATAATAAAACCAATTTTAAAAATTTACATTATAAGTATTTTCATTTTAAAATGCAACTGTTGAAATACTCAATACTTTCTTTAATTTCTTTCTTGGGTGGGAAAGTGCTTGTTGTGAGATGGAACACGAATGAAATTTCATGAATAAAAAGCAGCCTTGGTAATTAATCATTTAAGTATCATTTAATTATAGTTTATATATACATGATAACTAAGCTGAAATTGTGACTTTTATTAAATATGTATGTGTTCTTCATACATTTTTTTCTTAGCTTTATAAACATTTGTAGCTCAATATCTATTTTGCTTTGAGATAAATTTCAACATGTTATACTTAAAGCAAAGCACAAGTTTATCAAAAGAATTTCATTTACAGACAATGCTTGTTTAAAGTTGTAGAGATAATTCAATTGTTCATTCATGAAGACTGTCTTAAAAAAAAATTAAGAATTTATTCAGAAGTGATGACATAAGTTATGAAAACTAAATTTCACACAAACTTTTAGGCATGCTTCTTGTTTCCACAAAATTTGTCTGTTGATCTTGACTCAGGAGCAGTTACAATAATATTTTATGAAAGGGGAAATAATTTGGAAATGACTTTACCTTTAATTTCAGGTTCATAACAAATGATGAGGCTTGATGTATGGTAAAGGTATAAAAATACCAGTTGTAAAAGATGAAAGGGTCTAAAATTTACAGGAACCAAAAAGAGCAAAGTGGTTACAAATGCACCATAAAGAGTATATTCATGAATTTTTAACATGAATGCCATTATCCAATGAGATTTTATAGAACCTGATGCTGCTGTTAACTTAAACCTTCATCCTAATATTTCTAAAAAACATCAGAGCAGTTAAAAAATGTAAGAAAAAAAGGTTTTTTTTTGAAATTATTGTATTTTTCAATTATAGGTTGTTAAATTAGTTTTCCTACTAGTGTTGCTGCCCACTCAAATTTTCATTCTAATGTTTTGAGGTGATTTAGAATTTACGGTAAAGAAGACTGACTTATTGAATGAATAAAATAGGCTGCTGCATCACAATGAATCTGCTGAAAAATTATGTTTGACCCAAAACAATATACGGGTCATATTACATAGCTTATGTAGATGCCTGATTAACCTTCCTGTGATTTTGCCCTCTTCCTAAAAATTAAATTGTTTTATCATCATAAATGACACTAAACAAAAAAGTGCTCGAGAGATTTAAAGAAAAAAAACATTCTTTACATTATATAAAACAGGGTTTTTGGCATGATAAGACACTGTATTTGGTATGGTAATTTATGATACTAATTTGACAAGAGTATGTCGTATCTAAATAATGTAAGCTTAATCTGGAAACTGAAGTGCATTACAAGGTGGTATCAAAAAGCCTATGATACTCAAACAGTGAAAACAATATTTACTGAGTGAGTGTACTGAGTTTTATTGTTGGTTGAGGTTATGTCTGGTCTACGAGTTATGATATGTAATTGTATGTAAATAGTCAGTTGCAAATTTTATAATGGTTGATTTAATTAAACTTGGTAAATCTAATGATTTTTTTTGAAAAAATTAAAAAATTCATTCATGAGGACATTTATCAAAAAACTACTATTTCGTTTCTGAATCATAATCATAAAATCTTTGAATAACTAAAATAGCAATGCCACTCTTTATGATCAACATAACAAAAGGGAATATTTTGTAGCAACTCAATGTACGTCTAAATTTTCAATGTTTTTTGAGTTTTATGGAGAGATATGATTTTGTGCTTATGTGGACACTAATACGCAAATCATAGATTGTTTTATGATGGTTGTCTTGTATGAGTTGTCTAGTTTTCTCAACAATATTATTAGTTTAGCTTGTAAATGACCATCCTGAATATATAACATTTTAAAGTGATTGAACCCGCTTTAAAATGAGCATACTATTAAAAACCTGTGTCCTGTTTAGAGAATTTTTTCATTAAGTATTTTAAAAGTCTTAATAAGATATTTATAAAGTTAACAAGAAAAAAAAACTAGAAGCAAGTTCATTGCCAGAATTTATCAGCCATCACAAAATTTCCAAATCATAATTTTTTTGTATTTACAGAATTACAAAATAAAACTTATAGACTAATGTAACCTCATACAGCAAAGAAACCCAGGTGCTATCTTGATGTATATTGTGTCATTAGCTGCGGGCATGGTTTTAGTTGTGTCCAAAAACCATGATGAGCAGAGTCCATGAACATTTTGACGTACTTTCTATATATTTACTCTGTATATATGTGTGTGGGGAGTGAATAAATGTGTGTGTGTGTGTCATATTTTTAAATAATAACATTGATAACTACAGTATGGACTTTTTTTTTCAGAATAATGTAACAATCACTTATGAAATTTAAAATAATTTAGAAGAAAATGACAATACCTGTGTGAACTAGATGGTGTTTCTGCAAATGAGCAAGCTGAGTGAAGCTTTTAGTACAGACATTGCACTGGAAAGGTCTTTCTCCTGAGTGTGTCCGAAGGTGAACTTTAAGGTTAGACAATTGACCAAAAGTCTTGAAGCAAACATTACATTCATAATGCATTTTCCCATCCTTTTTCTTTAAAGGGTAGGGTAAAGATCTATACCCTCGAGAAGCTTGACTATTTGGACTTAAAGGACTACCACATGATCCTTCATCAGGGGAAAGATAACCAGGTGGCGACACTTGTTGCCTTGATGAGATATTATGCTGCAATGGAGCCAATGGAGTTAGTAAGTGATGTAATGGTGCTGACAAGCTGCTTGACATCGTCATATTGTTAGTGGAAGAGAAATGAAGTGACGAAGATGGAGATGTATATCCATTGTTAGGTTGTGAAGATATCTGAGGATGTATTACATTATTGGAAGTGTATGATTGATAATATGCCTGGGAAGAATGAAGAGGAGGATATGGAAGATCAGGTGCATGATAGAGGGGAGGAGGGGTATAAGGAGATCTTCTTAAATGGTTTGTTGGTAGAGAAGGAATAGTCAGCTGATTCTGTGGATGACTAGCAGTAGAATCCGGACTAACTGGTAGATTACCATACCTTTGAGATTTTTTATATGAATAGGCCATTTCAGTTGGTGATGTTGGAGGTGGTGTTGCTGAATTTCTTCTAACTTTGTGTTCCTTATCAGTCCTGTTACGAAGAAGAATATTTTCCAAAATGGAAGTCGATTGAGGAATTTCAGGAGGAGGACTCCTTAATACTGGGTTTGGTTCATAATGCTGTTTTTTCAAAGAAGCCTGTGGACTTGATTCAGATGTAGTTGGGGACTCGACAATCATGAGCATGTCAGAAGGTGAGTGGGACCTTGGGGGTGATGGACTAACAATGACAACTTCTTTGACATCTGAATTGACATCACATTTTGGTGTAAAATGATGACTATAAAGAGATGCTTTTGTCATTTTTATTTTCACTTTCCTGAATTCATTACGATCTAAATTTATTTCTGCTGGTTGAGGAGATACAGTAGTTGAAAGCTCTTTTTGTTCTCCTAAAGCCTCTTCTTCAGGTTGGGGAGCAGCATCTTCTTGTTTTTTGCTGAAAAACAAAAGTCATAATTATATACATATATTTTGTATACAATTATGGTATATTTGAATTTTTTATGTGTCTAGTAAGTCACTCACGAATTTGGCCACTGGCAGTTGCCAGATGTTTAATCAATTAATCCAGTTGTTTTTGTCACTATTTAAATCCATTTTCTTTGGTATTGCTGCTACCATATTAAAAGTTTCTGGTAGAAATCATTTTGTTTAGTCTTATATCAGATTTTACAGGATGAAGTCAGTTTTTAAGAGTTCTTACCACAACCAAGTGTCTTAAGGAAAACAACCTTATGTTGGTAAGTTTAAATTTAATTAAATTATAATTTTGTCCTTAAATTCTTTTATAATTTACTAGTTATTTTTGAACTAAAAATTCATAAAAACAGGTTTGTGTAATGATTTGAAACATGAATTTTGTTCAAGGTTTTCCCAGTTATATTTGAACCAACTGTACATTCATGCTCCTAACACCATAAAAATGAACATTTTGGTTATAAAACCTCATTTGTAATTAACTAACATCAACCTAAATGGTATCAACCTTTCTAATAATACTCCCCCTTAATTACAACCCTCCCTAAATGTATTTTAGGTAATATATTTTAAAAATAAAATCTAATAAAACATAGAAGTTAGGGTGGGGCAAGGAAGTATCCCTAACTTTAAAAGTAAATTTAAAATAAAAATGTTAGAACAAAACTTTATTCTCCCATCAGAAAGGTATAGAAGTTAATTTTACTTTGTTTTAAACAACATATCATTCAAATGAAGTCCATTATATCAATGGACTGCTGTAATCTTTTTCGGTTGTTCTGCAATACTTTATGTAGCATCTGTTGCCAAATGAGCCAAACTTCAAAGTGTACTGCTTGCGCCATGGCTTCTAGGGTTTCTGGGTCAATGTTTAAACACCTCATTCTTGATGTTCCTCTACAAAAAATATAGACCAGGTTAAAAGCAATTAGCATGCGGGACATGGTATGTCACCAATCGAGACATCAAGCGCCATAGAATTTGTAGCAGTATAGACTTTAGCACCATCCTGCTGAGATTACACTAGTGAAAAATTATTCTGCTGAAATTGTAGTTCAGGAAATTGTTAGGTAATGTTTTCATACCACTAAGAATTGTTGGTAATACCATGATTGTTCTGATAAGGTCTTATATACCTTCACTGTAATTCCACAACAACTTGTCACTTTTTCATGGTGTAGAGGAATCTCATGAATCTCATCCAGAAACGAGGAAGTGCGCCTCATCATTAACAAAATGATCATCTTGAGGCAAGTTTTGAATCAAAGTTTCACATGCCTGGAGTCGATTTTGTCAGAGTTCTTGAGTTATGACAATGTTGTAAAGATGGAAGTGAAATTCTATGTGGAGAATGTGACGTACAGTATGATTAGAACAGCAGATGATTGCTTGCGAACAGAATGCTTCAGGGACATCAAAATTAATCTTTTTATAAGATCAATGTTTTTTGGAGTTTGGATGGTCCTCACTACATTCATGGAAGTTATCCAGTCATAACAAAATGGATTTTCTGTCAGGAACAGCATTTCGAGGGAAGATTCGATAATGATTAATCAGCGGAGGCAGGGATATACTTTTTTGGGAGAAATATGCCTAAATGGTAAAAACTCATTGTTTCTTTGAACAAGTAATATCTACAACTAATGGCCCCTCTAATGGAAACTTCCAAGGCTACAGCATCATTAGACCCAACAAATCCTCCTCATTCACAAGGGCATCTCAAAAGTAGGGATATTTCCCTGACCCACCCTCTATTTTAAAAAATAGTAATTTTGAGATTTTCAAACATTTTATAATGACATAATTAATTTTTAAAGTGAATAATAATCAATAATAAATGTACAAGTATCACTAATTTGTGTGCAAATTTCCTTCGAGAGAATCTATAAATTGAAACTTTAGAATTGAAAAAATTGTAAAAGATAATTTCTAGACCATAGGCCTTCTTGTCTATATAGCGTATAATGAACACATGGAAACTGCCATAATGTAATTATATATAGTAGGAGGGTATGCAAAATTAAGCAAGTATTGACAGCCTCTTTACACTTGCCTGAGGAAAGGGATCACAACAACACAGTTGTTTCCCTTAGTCATCATGTTAAATGTTGAATTTTGTAATTTTTTTACAAGTATTTTTTCAACATTTGTGAAAGAGTTTTATATGCAAAAAATGTAATATTTCCCCTTAAATATAAATTGTGTTATCACATATTATGGAATAATAAAATTATAATTCTTTAGGAATAAAATGAAATTTAATAAAAGTAATGTTTTAACACTATATATACTCAGCCAAAGTTTTTGTAATGGTTACAATTAGGCATTTTAGGGTATTTATAAAAAAATCATAACTTTTTTAATTATTGTCCAATAAATTAACTATATCAAAATAGAGGAGATGTTACCCAGAAACTTGTAATTATTATAAATGTTAATTGGACTTTCATAACAATGTTTTTCATATTGAACTTGCCTAAACTCATAGTCAGGAATAAACTCACCTTCAAGACCAGAGCAAATATCCCTTCATAATGAACAATTATGACCTCACAGACCTATCTATATATATCGTAGAAAAACTCAAAATATTTTGCTCACAATTTAAATCTTATTAGTATAAACATTCATGAATGATATGAATCTATATTTCATTTGTACAATTATATTTAAAAAATCAATTTGGAAACTATAATAAATAAACTGTAGAGGTTAAAATAAACTAAAACCAATCTATGTTTGTATAAAATTTCAAAATGTAATTGGAGATCAAGAAACCAATTTAACTGAGCGAAAATGAGTATTTTTTGACCCGGTAGCTATGGGTAAAATAACAACTTAAACAAATTATTGGAAATAGAGGGTTATTTGAAGCACATGCCTTGTAGAATATTGTGAAATAGTGAAAACTGATGGTTTGATAATAATAAAATATTTGGAATTTTTACTTTATCCCATGCTACACTTGGATTTTACTAGAATCCGAGTATGGGGACATCTAGCGTATACTTGGGTTTATTATACAGTGTTGAATATGATTGTTAATATTCCGTATAAAACAGAAAAAAATATTTTAAACTTTTAAATCAATTAATTGACATTAGATACACTAGGTAATAATGTTTTTTAAAAAAATTTTTATTCTAGTTAAACAAATCTAGTTAATACAAATAGATATTAAAAAGCCTTTTTATTACCACTTACCTAAAGTCAAGGACATAGTTGTTGTCACTGTCATCAGAATCACTTGAATCTTCAGGAGGTGTGAGAACTTCATCATGATAACCATGGCTGTGATATCCCTCATCTGACCTAACTGAACCATCTCCAGCGACTAAATGGTCATACCCATTTTGGTGATCTTTATGAGCAATAAGATCATTATGTCTGTCAAAACCATGTGAGTCTTTTAAAGGAGATCCTTCCCTGAAGCTGTGTGTATTATGATGATCTTTATCTTCATCTTGAATATCTATTTTCTTCCCTTGTCCAATGATAGAAGAGTTATTTGGTAGTGGGTCAACTTCCATCTTACTGACTATAAGCTTTGGGATAATATTTACTTTTTTTTCTTCAGTAGGGAAACTATTTACATCATTTGTCGGTGTAAATCTGTTTTCATTTAAACCTTGGGATGAAACTAAAGGATCATAATTGGTTTTATGGTGCAGATCTTCACTCCTGTCATGATTTCTTCTTGAGGAAGTGTCATTTATAACAATTCTATCAAAATTGTTTTGTGTTGAACTAATTTTTCCATTTGGTACCACAACCCCATTATCATAATTATTTTGTTGGTCATTGAGATCATTTGTTGTTTTAATTTGGTCTCGTTTATTTGCTTCCGATAAGCCATCATTAGTTTTAACATTTTCTATTTGAGATACACAGTCATTTTTATTTATAATAGGCCTGTCATTATTTGTTCTTGGTTCCCCACTAGCTACTATCCTTTCTTCGTAGTTCTTTTTCTTCTTATTTAAATGTACAACACTTTGTTTTTGTCTGAAAATCTGTTCATCTCCAACATGATGTGGAGTTGTGGATGTGACAGGAGGAATTTGTGGCGGGGCTGCTGCTTGAACTTGCGCTCCTGTAACATAAGTTATTTGATGTTCAAAATTAATGAAACCTTTTCCAATGAGATTTATTACAATTTGTTTTGATAAAAATATACTTCATTATAAAATAACACATACTTCACAATATATACTTCATTGTGAAATCGAATATTCACTTGATTATACATAATTTTTAATTAATCAGGTTAATATTTCTTAAACCTAATTATTGCTTTCAAGTTTTGAATTGATATCAGTATAACATGAACATTGACAAATTCAGACAAAGTATCTTAGAGTATATCTGTAATAGAAAATTTTACTTTTGGAGAAGCTAATTTTGGAATTAAGGTTCCAAATGAAATTACCATTTTAAACTATTGTTATCCTATTAATGAAAACTGCTTTGCTTTGAAGTGTTTTAAAATGTAATGTAATTTAAGAATGATTCTAACTAACTGAAACTAGAGTCATTGAAACTAAGAAAAGTTTGTTAATAGTCTTATTGCCATCCGGTAACTGGTCTTGGTCTTATAGTTATCAAGGCTGTAGTATTACATATAATCCGCTTACCAAGGAACATAATTAACTTATGTTGTCTATCTTACGCAATACATAATAAGTATTACATCATCAAATACCAAAAACTGTAGCCAGAGTAATTTGTATTACAGAAAACTATCCATTCAGAGCTTTCCCGTGAAAAGTAAATTACTGAAAATGTACAAATTGTACGTTTTTTTAAAATGTTGTCTATGATCCATTTATTTAATTGTTGTCTTATATCTTTTTTATCTGAATTTCTTCTCCTTTCATTATTCTCCAATATATAATTTAGAAGACATTTTATCTAGATAATTAGTCCTTTGTGATCAAATTCTTCTTTATTTTTCTATGGGCTTTGGTATTCATTTTGTGTATCTACCTAATGTACATTATTTTCAAAATTATTTTTTCAATGCCTTCTTTAGTTTTCTTTACTTGAGTTAAGAAAGAAGAAAGAAATCATTTTCATTCCAAAACCATACAAAACTAAATTTCACACAATATCTTGACTAACCTCTTCTCTACTGATTTGTAAAAGTATTTCCATTCTACAAAAAAACTTATCACATGTAAAGCTCTTATATTACTACTTAATTTTATTAATAGGCTTCATTACTAATTTTTTTGTACATACCATTAGGCTATAGTATTTTTCTTTGAATAATCAATTTCTCTCTCTTTGTATTTAATCACATCATACAGTGGTTACATAACTTACTTAAAGTCTTGTTATATTAGCTATTATTTCATTGAATGCTACAAACACTATGAGAATAAATCTTATTTACTTTATTCATATTCCTTCTGCCATAACACCTTTATAAACATCTTCACCTCCTTGCACCACAAATTTCTTGAGTTTTAAGTATTTTTTTCATAACTGATGGTTAAAAATGATTTTTATTTGAAATCCATAACAGTTTTCTTCATGCAAGGTACACCAATATTATTAAATTCTTATTCAGTGTTCATAAATACTGCAAAAAACTTCTTTATTTCTAATCAAAGTATCAATTGAAAGCAACAACAAACAGTTTCATAACTCGCTCAAAAAAGAGAAAAATCAATAAATTGTTTTTAAAAAATTAAATGTTTGTCATAATGTTTTTACTACACAAATTTGTTAGTTTTGAACAAATCTGTTAGTTTTTACTAAATCTGTAAGAGAGAGGATGAGTTACTGAAAGCTCAAGTGTCAGACTTTCATTATAACCTAATAGGTTTATTGATGATATCCTAGAGTGGCAAAAATCATATACTGTATATGGTTATTACATATAATTTTAACAGCCCATCATGAAACTTACCTGGTTGGTCAAATATACCTGGAAGTATTTTTTCATTGCAAAATATTTTTTAAAAAAATTACCAAACCCCAATTTCTGTATGGGTTAATTACTTGTATTTAAGTGAAGTTTGCTCAAAAGCAGTCTTATAATAAAAAAAGTAAAAGGATTAGTTCCTGAAATTTGATAAATACTAGGAAAGGAGTTGTGCAGCCTGCAGCATACAATAATCGTTATATAGTATTCAGATATAACTGTTGTGACAGCTGTAGTAATAAATATCAGTTTTGGAAAGTTTATAAAAAAGAACTGAGATGTTGAAAGCAACTATTTGATAATATTTGAATATTGAGATAGTATGAGGTGAGGCTAGAAAAAAACCGAACTAGCACAGGTGAAACAATAAAACGATTGCAATAAGGCTGAAAGTCGCCTGGCCTGTCACGTGAGTCTTGCTCCGCCTACTGCTCGAGTTTCATCTGCCTCCTGCACTCAGTCTAACCGTGGCGTCTGTTCTAAGTAGTTGACGTTTTGTCTGTGCGTCGGAAAAATGTTGAGTGTACAGAAAGAACAGCGTGTTAACATCAAATTTCTTTTTAAACTTGGAAATTCTGCAAGTGAAACGTTTGTAATGTTGCAACAAGTGTACGGCGATGATTGTTTATCGCGAACACAAGTGTTTGAGTGGTTTAAACGATTTAAAGATGGCAGCGAAGACACAAGTGATGACGCTCGCACTGGCAGACCATTGTCAGCAAAAACTGATGCAAACATTGAAAAAATCGGTAAACTTGTTCGAGAAGATCGCTGTTTAACAATCAGAGCAATGTCTGAGTTGACAGGAATTGACAAGGAAAGTGTTAGGCAGATTCTTCATGAAAGTTTCAACATGAACAAAGTGTGTGCAAAAATGGTTCCAAAGTGTCTCACAATTGAACAGAAGGAACGCCGAAGAATGATTTGTTCTGACATCCTACAAAACATTGAAAGTGATCCCACCTTTTTACAAAATGTTATTACTTGTGATGAATCGTGGTTTTTTACTTACGATCCCGAAACCAAACGCCAATCGATGCATTGGAAATCTCCTGATTCTCCACGACAAAAAAAGCACGAATGTCAAAATCGAAATTCAAGGCAATGATGATTGTTTTTTTTTTCTATGTCAAAGGGATTGTACACATTGATTGAGTACCAGAGGGACAAACAGTGAATCAGCATTACTACATTAGCGTCCTGACTACCCTACGTGAGCGAGTACGGAGAAAACGGAACGATTTGTGGAAAAAAGACATGGACCCTGCACCAAGACAATGCCCCAGCTCACAATGCGTTGTCAGTGAAGACGTTTTTAGCCAATCACAACATTCCCATCTTAGACCATCCACCCTACTCACCTGATTTGGCCCCCTGTGATTTTTTTCTTTTCCCTAAAGTCAAGTCAGCTTTGAAAGGAACTAGATTTGAGAGTGTTGAAGCAGTAAAAGAAAAAGCGACGGAAGTAATGTATGGACTTACCGAAAATGATCTGCAGCATTGCTATGAACAGTGGAAAATTCGTATGGAGCGGTGTATAGACCGAGGAGGAGAGTACATTGAAGGAGATAACATCAAATTGTAAATAACGGAAAATAAAATTTTTTTATAGCATCAGTTCGGTTTTTTTCTAGCCCCACCTCGTATTTTACAGTCAAAATAATTATAGTAAATTAAAACCGTTTAGCCAAATAATGATAAAATTAGTAAAAGATTTTAAAAAATAAATCAATAGCCTATTTGCATGATCATATGGAATGTGAATTTTATTTTCTAATGGAAAAGAGCAAAAATTTAATTAAATTAATTTCACACACTTACTTATTCTTTGTAGCATAAGTTCACCAGTCAAAGGGTAGTTTAGTCTTTCTGCAAATTCTCTACAATACCAAACAAGTAGTTCCTCATTGGGCATGATGTTCCTTATGGTGTAGAAATAAATATTCATCTGCTCAAAAAAGATAATTTATTGTTACTACTAAAATTCAAATGAAAAAACATCTGTAGGAATAAATAATATAGATATAACAAATTTTAGTTAACTACTATGAAACCCAAATAGTTCTTAAAACAAATTATGAGGTAAGAATTAAAAAAAAATAATTTATATTATTAGTATAGAGTGTCCTATATAAAAGATAACCCATCAATTAGTCATCTGTCAAATTTCAAAAGGCAATCTTATTCTCGTACTCATTACTGAAGTGAATTTGTCCAACATCATGCCAACACAATAGAACATTTCTGATAGTGAAAACAATGCAATCATAACATTTAGTGTATTACTGGAGAGAAGATGGTGTTTTTGCAAGACGAACATGTTTCCATTGTACCCAAATACAATAGCTCCTAACAAGATATCAGTATTAAAGTTAATGGCAAAATTTAGAGAGATTGGTTATATTGATAACAAGGAACACAAAGATCTGTACCAGTGTTGAATACAGATGCAGTAACTGAAAAAAAAAAACAAATTGATCAATCACCTCGTAAACAAAAAAAAATTGTTGAGATGTTTGTTACCTAAAATTAATTTGTCTAGGTTAACTGTTTGTCACACAACCAAACATACAATTATGACCTTATCGCATTCAAATGGCTCATCAACTCCTTGAGCCCGACAAGAAAAATTGCTATAGTTGGATTTAAAACAGAATAGGACTCTAAGGCAGTGAAATTGGTTATATGGGGGGGGGGCTATCACCGTCTCGGCAGTTGGGAAATCGACAGCCCGGGACGGTGAGCTTTGTTGCCAATTCTACGGCAATAGTCGCAGGCAGTGGTGGGTTGGTCTTGCACAGAGTTCAAACTGACAACACCGCATCCCTAACCCACCACAGATCAGTTCACATTCTGCTTTAAATCAAACTCTATAATATTGTCATTAGTTTAATCTATTTCTAAACACTTGTAAATGTTTATAAACTTGCCTGTAGTAGCACTTACTTATATTTGTTGAGGACGGCCGTTGAGTTGTTGAGTTACGGTCTGAGTTGACAATGGGACACATCTCTCGAAACGGCCATCCTCAACAAATATAAGTAAGTGCTACTATAGGCAAGTTTATAAACATTTACAAGTGTTTAGTGATAACTAGTAGCTCACGTGAAGATGAAATCAACAAATACTAATCTATTTGTGTGTGAGGGAATAAATGTTATGGATTCAAATTTTTCACAGATGAAATTTGGTTTAATCTGGACTGCTACATAAACAGCAAAAATTGTAAAATATGTAGTACAGAATATTCCCATGCCTATCATGATAAAAAATTGCTCCTGCAGAAGTTGGGGTTATGGTGCACTATTGCAAGTAAAAAATCTTCGGTCCTATTTTTATTTTACAAAGACCATTAATGCAGAACGATATCAGAATATTTTATTCCAGTTCATTGCACTCTTAGAAGAGGAAAAAATAATGTTACAGCAACAAGATAAAATTGGCAATATTGTAATAAATTTGACAACCATGATGCTGACTCTAGTCTATCATAGGTTGTATAACTTGCATTATTCGTTCCTGATAATGTTGGAACTGTTTGGCAACAAAAAGCTTTGAATAATAAAAATCTGTGTTTTGTCAACATTAATTGTGATTAAAATTTGACTTGTCTAGTCCTGAAATTTGACTTCAGTATTAATATTTACTAAGAATAATGAAATATTTGAGTTAATTATGTTAAAAGTATTGTTTATGAATATAAAAAATTGTGAATTATGGCTTAATATTACATTAATAAACTTAAGCTCTTGAAAAGGATTTTTGGATAGAAACTCGAAATGTAGAGTGTATTTCTATTAGCATGAATTGGTCTGTGATCTGTCATTAACCTTAAACACATAAATGTTTCTTATTATAAAATATACTCATTTTATTAAGAGTATTCTGATTTAGCTGACAAAGTTAATTGTGATTTATTTAGACAGGGATGAATAAATCTATAGACATTTAGAAAGTAGCAGGAATTATTATTATTATTCATTAATATAATTATTACCAATTTTTTTTGTTAAAACCAATTAACGACTTGCTGAACATAATCATAAATAAATTTATAAAAGTTACTAACAAAAAACATTATGATCACATTAGGTGAACTTTATCAGCCTCTAGAGAGTGTTTTCAAAAACACACTGTCTAAATCAATCATTAGCATAGAACGCCATGTGCAATCAAATACATCTTGTACCGGTAATTTTATATAAATTTACTTAAATTTATATTTAAATAGAGTTGGCTAGTCGCTATTTAGTTTAATAAAAATGTTGAAGTTTCATTGATTGTTATGGACATTAAAATTATGAAATATTATCTCTTATATTATTCCATGAATTTTGTTGTTTATAATAATTATGAAACGATTTACCGTTATAATTTAAGAAATTTATGAAAAAGTTACAAAGACCTTTTCAATTGCACAAAGTAATTTTCTCAGTTCATAAATTGATGTAAATTAAAAGGACTGAATTTTGAAGTCATTAATTTGTATAATTTAAATGTTATTACTAAAAATGAATAAAATTATTAATAATTTTTAGACAATAACTTTTAATTATTCCTTAAAAAAAATATTTTATTTGTGGTTTTATAAGAAAATGATTAGAAAACTATGTGATAACTTTCCTTTTTTTATTAAAAGCTATCATAAAAAGTAAGGACAACTATTTTATAATCTTCAACAAACACTGTTTTTTTGGCAGGCACCTCTCAAAAAATGAATTTGTTGCACACTTAAAGAGCAAAAATATACCAATTCAAGCAACTCTCCAACTCACACTTGTTTGTGACAAATAATGTTTTTGCTCCCAAATGTTATCAGCTTAGTGCATCTTATTGATCACGGAGTGTTGGACAGTGTGAAAAGATGATACTAAATTACACTTACATCTTGCTGAGAAAAAAAGAAGATAACATCAGGTATAAAGTTATTTCAAGCTTTATGTCAGTCAGTACTTTAGACCAAATTCCTTTTACTACAATTGAGAAATCATGGGAAAAAATTTGAGCTCATTTGTAAGTTTGGTTGAAAGTATAATGATTCAGATAGAAATAGTAAAAAATCAAGCTAGTTTACAAAACCTACAGTCACTAAGTAGAAACCAAATTCAGATGAGGATGTAAAAGGTGGTTGCCAAAAAACAAAGGAATTGAAAATATTTTTTTTTTGCACGAGTTAATAATTGGTATAGCCAGCAAATGTTTATAAACGAAAACTCTAGTAAAATAAATAGAAATACAGAAACTTGAGGGTGAAGGGCCCCCAAGAAAATAGGTCTCAACAAAGCTAAAAAGGCGTAAATTTATTACAATATGTTGAGTTGCAACAAGATTCAATCACATTGGAACAAATAAAGATACAAAATTGGAGAGACTTGCCATTAAAAATATCTCTTGAAGGTAAACCACAAAAAAGTTAACTGATTTTTTTAAAGAATGATACAGTTCAGTACGTGTATTAAGTTTTTAAAGAATATGTAAGTTCATATTATTTTTGCTCTTTCTTGAATTTTGTAGTGATTTTTCCTTCTGTTATGGTTAGCAATACCTCGACTTTTGCTACCCCGTATTACGCGATTTCCAAGTTACGGGGTTTTAAATCATGCTATCACAGTTACACAGAAACTGGCCTGTTCTGGAAGAAAATGAATAAAAGAACTTTTATAGAGCATGAAGAGATAATATTTTCAGGTTTTAAGGTAGCCAAAGACCGATTGACAGTGATGGTAGGCGCAATGCAGGTGGTTACCTTAAGTGGCAAACGCTTATTGTTTATTGCTCAGAAAATCCAAGGGAATTAAACAATATGTCTAAAGCTAGCTTGCCCGTGACTTGGAAGTAGAATCGGAAGGTTGGGTGACAGATTTTCTTGATTTTCTTTTTGAGGACTGATTTAGTCATCATTTCATACCTCAAATCAAGGTTATTGTCAGTCTAAGCAAATTACTTTTAAAGTAATTCCTATTAATTAACAATGCACCCGCCATCCTCATACTACTTTAACTAATTATGATACAAGCGGGAAAATGTTATTTTTGCCACCAAACACAACTAGTTTGTTTCAACTGATGGATCAAGTAGTCAACAACATTTAAAGCTTATTACACAAGAAGATCATTTGCGCATCTGTTGAAGCTATGAGACAGAACAACAAACTCTCTGTTGAAGGTTTTTGGAAACAATTCAATGTTTTAGATGCTTTGATAATCATTGGACAATCTTGGAATGAGATTTCACAAAAAACTTTGATAGGCGTTTGAAAAGAGGTGTGTCTATTTTTTGTGGCACTGAAACTCAAGCGGAATCAGTGCCAGAGACTGATGAAATTGATCTGATTGAAGAAGTTCTTGGTTTTGCCTGACAACTCAATTTAGAAGCGGATAAAAATGATGTTCAAGAGCTGCTGGATTTACTCAACCAGGAGCTGACAATTAATTGATGAGCTCATAGAAATGCGTGAGCAAGAGCAAAATCTTAAAAACACAAATTCTTTAGACCCAGTTGACATAGAGATTGAAATGACGGTTAGAATCTTGACAAAAGGCCTTAATTTAATCGAGCAGGGCTTACAAATTATGGAAAACGTAGACTCCAACAAAAAGCGTATTTCTGCCACAAAACAAAAAAAATTAGCGAGTTACAAGCAAATTCTGAGTGAGAAGAAAAAAATTCTCAATTCATGAAACGAATTTACTAGATTTTATGAAGCCTTCTATGTCAAAATAACTTCTTTTTACTTACCTCTTGCAATATGTATGTATATAGGGCTTAATATAATTTTTTGTTGTATTATGTATTTAAAATTTGAAAATATACATACTCATTTTTTTCTAAATTATTGGTGTATTTAGTCTTTGGTCCCAAATAAACATGATTCCTATGTTATTGTATGTAAAATTACATCCCGACTTATGCCTATTTGACTTACACGGTAATCGCTTGGTCCCACCTATCTTGTAAGTGCGGGGTATTACTGTATATACACTGTACGATATACAATAAAATAAGTTGCTATATTATAGCAACTTATGACCAACCTTATAGCATTATGATTGAGGGTCTCAATTATATTTATTTGAGACACTGTCGTAAAAATATAGTTTTATTTGGATTAGTTCTACTTTTCATATTACGGTTGAATTAACTCGCAAAATGCCTAATCATCCAACCCTGCCACTTTGAACAGTTTTAGAGGGGTCCTACTATAAAAGAGTAAAAAATTTAATTCACGTAAATTGTTTGGTGTCTTATTAATGTTTCCATATTTAATTTGATTTCATTAATTGAGTCACTATGATATTCATCTATACTGAACAGGTCTTGGACAATAGGCCTACTATTACTTCACCTACTCTTTTAATTAATAATATTTAGAATGTTTTTATTTCCCAGAACAATCTAGTATATAAGATTGTAATTGTAAATAAATTGTAATTACAGTAGTAAGTTGAAGTAATTTTTTACCTTGTGTTGGCATGCAATCAGATTTTGTGACTGCGTAGAATATGCAGGATTAACATATCTCATCCAGTTTGCTTTTGTGATATCAAAACCATCAATGTAGTAATAAAGCTGGTTATCCTTATACACCTAAATAATAACACTTAAAATTAGTTATACACTTTAACGTATAACAATATATAAATACTTGCATGTAGTAACAGTTCCATTTGTATGAATTACAGATGATTCAAGAAATGACCCTAATGTAGTGTATTTTAAGATGTAATATTGCTGGCTTATAAATTTCCCTTATTTATATTGAATGAAATATATTTCCGATATTTTGTATTGAATTGTGGTAGAAAAATGGAGATAGGGCCTTTCTTAAGTAAAAAATTGATTTTAGGCCATTCAATGAATCAATCATAAAAAAATGACATTAATGACATAACTCATTTTAATTAATGTGATTTAAATCTTATAATTGTTAACTTTATTAACTAAGAAATACAAGTGTAAATGTTTTAAAAGTTAGTATAAGAAAAACAATCATATTTTTTCTTTTACAAACAAATATCAGTTAAATATCGATCAGAAAAATTGATGAGAGATGTTTTGAACATTAAAATGAAAATAAATTTAAAATAATTTTAATTTATTTTATTTCAAAATAATGAAATTCATAGCAATAAATTGTTCAACTATGTCATGCTACCAAGAAAATGAAAACATTAAAATGTTGTCATTGCCAGGTTAAATCACCAGATTTAAGTCTGAAAATCTTTAGGCAATTGTGAAATTTGACTATCAAAAATTGAATTGTGGTATAAAATCATTATAGAAATAATATTGGTATAGTTTAATGACAAACTAATACAAAACAGAATTCAGTTTTTGGATTATCTTGAGGATTTTTAATTCATATGTACTTATCCACTTGGCAAAAAACCACTACTTACTGAGCGCTTGCACTTGGTCATTTCATTGTTTGGTGCTATAGGTTATGGACGTAACACCTGAGCAATAGTCTGTAGCTCATAACATTGAACTATGCACTGACCAAGTGCAAAATTCACTGCAAAATGCAGTTTTTTGAAAAGTGAGAACTAAGTATTAGAAAAATGATGGAACTATTTTGAAAGTATTCCAAATTTGCATTTAAGTGTTTACAAAATTAAATACTGTAATAGTAGTAATAGATAGTCGTGTATTTATTTTTAAATACAAAGACTACCTCAAGTCCAAAAATAATTTTTTTAAAAATTATTTAATACTTTTCTGGTGTTATTTAATGTTCCCTTATCCAACAAGAATAGGAACTGAAGTAACTCTATAAATTTATTTGATAAATCAAACCAAAACCTTTGATAAATGATTACATGTAATATGTTGGAGTGCCAATTTACTGACGGTTTACGTCTTTGGTGACATCTGCTAGATTAGAAATTAAATGGAATAAAACTAATTTAATATTTTTCAACTTGAAAGAAAATTATTTACATATTCAAAACACAAAGCATGCTTTTGATGTTATACATACAGACACACACACGCACATACACAACACACACACAAAATCTAACATACAATAAATAATGTTAAACTTAAATAGTATGATAGATGTAGTAGAACTATGCAGTAGAAAAGATTATTAGTGTAAAGGACAGAATTGAAGAAGCTTAACTGTTCATACCTTATGCAAAAATCTCCTCTCTTCCTTGATTTGAACCTAAGTGTCAAACAATAAAGAACACAAATTAATATTGTTTAAGGACAGACAAAAAGATGAATTATCCCTTCACAACTAGCCTTAGTAAAATTACTGGTTTGTGCCAATCAAAGGTATATATATATATATATATATATATATATATATATATATATATATATATATATATATATATATAAGGTTACTTTTCAAGTAGAGCTTTTAAGCTTATTTAGGAATTTTTGGACTAGATAGGAGATTGACAGAGTGTTTTAGTGGCAATAGTCCAAAACTGCAATATCTTGGAAATAAATAGATAAAAATAAAAACATATCATACTATTGAAATATTTTGATCATACAATGATCTTTTTTAATCAATCTTTTCTTCTTTTACGACTGAAAAAAATCATTGTATGATCAAAATATTTCAATAGTGTGATATGTTTTTTTTGTGTGTCTATTTATTTATTTCTAAGAGATAGCAGTTTTAGACTATTCCCACTAGGTAATTATATATATATATATATATATATATATATATATATATATATATATATATATATATATATATATATACATATATATATATATACATATATATATATATATATATATATATATATATATATATATATATAATGGAATATTTTGTTCGGCTCTCTTTCCATGTTGAAGAAATTATTAGTGTTTGTATAAAGCAAGATTGAAGTGAATAATAAAAGAACTTCATTGCTTTGAATACTTCAATATAAGAAAATTCCCGTTTCAATCTTACTCAAAAGTTACTTTATGTACAAAAATAAACTCATACTGCACACTGTATTGTGAATGGCATACAAGCAGAAAAATGACTTGAAAGCAGCAATAGTAAAAAGATAAGTTGCATTGTAAATACACCAACCCAGAAGGGAGGCAATTGTAAAACAACCCACCTGAATAATGAATGTGTATTTATGGCAAACAAGTTAATAAAACTCTTTCCTATACAGAACCTGACTGTAAATAAGGCAAGCCCAATATCTTTTTTAATTGGAATATCGAGAAATAAGATATTTTACAAGTATTCTCGAAATAAAATGCAAATAAGTGTTTGTTGAAAGTTCATTATAATTTTGACCCTCAAACTTGTGTGACTGTAATTTGGTTAGCAACACTAGCTGATCGTCAAGGACAAAAAAATCATGACTTTAAATTAAATTATAATTTTCATAAAACCTAAAATATGCTATGAACAATTAAATGAATTTTCAAATTTATTCTTGAATTTTGTAGTCCATTACGTTCAGTGAATCTTATTAATCACTTAAACAATTCACTCAAGCACAATGTTTAAGTGATTAATTCAAATTTATGTTTCATGCTTGGTTTTAAATTTGCAAATTGATTATATACTACCTCAAAAAAAAATTTGTAATATGAGGGAAATAAATGACACACTTGAAAGTGTATATAATAATATTACTGTATATAATACAATATATATATATATATATATATATATATATATATATATATATATATATATATTTTATAATTTTTTTTTATGTAATTTGTTTACATATTTTTTGGTATTTTAATATATATATATATATTTGAGAGTAAGCGTATAGGAATAAACGTATGTGATAAAACAACAACCTTTGATTGATACATACCACTAATACAAAGTGAATACACATTATAACAGTATTATAAAAACTGCAGTATATTATATACATAAATAGTTTATTTACAACAGAATCAAATGAAATTAAGTTTGTTTCATAAAGATTTATTTAAAACGAATGGCTGTACATTCTAAGCAGCACAATATAATCTATGCGACTATTTATAGCAACTATGTGAACAGAGTGTTAGTATTTGAAAAATTTAAATGTATGGAATGTCTGGTTTAATAGCAAAAAAGTTTAATTTTCATTAAATAATTTAAACAATTTCTTGAAAGTCATTATTAATTGGCAATTCTGAAAACCCCACAAATATGGAGGTAGAATACAGAATAAATTTTGGTCTCAACCTTAAGTAAACTTAAAGTGATATTTTAAAAAAATGTTAATACACATGTTTAAAACATAATAAAAATTATAATCACTTCAATTTTTAGAATTTTTACATTACATTTTTTAGGGATAGGTATAAATAATATTACACAATGTAAAACTATTAGTCAAGAAATGATAACACATTCTTCCTTTATGTTTCATGTGGAGACCAGCATTAAAGACTAAGGCCAAGATTAATTGAGCAAAGTAAAACAAGAAATGAACCAACAAATAAAAGAAAACTCAGGTTAATAACTTACCCTCCAGAAATATTTCCTATTGGCAGTATTAGGGACGGAATTTTTAGCATAAACTTCACCCACAAGGGGGCCAAATCTAGTGCCACGTGGAATGTAACCTGTGCTCCACACTCCAAGAACCTGCTAATAAAATAATTGAAATCTTAGAGACTGAAATCTAAATTGTTGAAGTGTTTTAAACACACACACTCGCACATACACATACACCCACACACATACACATACACACATACACACATACACACACACACACACACACACACACACACACACACACACACACACACACACATATGTGCAAACACGCAAACACACACACACACACACATATGCTGTAATGTGTTTTTATATAATTATGTATGTATATGATTGAATTGTAGCAAAAATTAAAAACATTTAAAGCAAATAAGTTGAAATTATGAAAAATATACAATTTTTTAAATATTCATAACAAACAGAAATCTATGAACTATATAGTCTAAAAATTTCATATTCAAACCTGTTTTTAGCTAGGAAATATTTTTGTGTATAATATTTTGTACATTAGAAGGAAACTTACATCGCTTAGTGCTTGCGAAGGCTTCAGGACTAGATTCCTAGGTAATGTCTTCTCTGCTCGATTGGGACTTTCCGAGTCTACAGGAAGATCTGGTACAATGTACACTACATGTTTTTCAAATTCCTCTTCTTTGATAGAATTTAAGTCCCATGCGACGGACACCCCGTCTTCTCCTTCTGCCATTGCAGTGTCCTATAATAGGTAAACTTGTTGCTTAGAAAAAGGTTTAAAAGTTTAAAAACAGAAAATTGTGTTTGTATCTAGTTTCACTAATTTAGCGAATGCCTAATGAACTAATTAAAATACATTTATATTATATGGAAAATTATAAAGGGTAAATAAAAAATACCCACCCAAAGATTAAATCCCGAAAGTTGGATACAGTTTGTACATAGCCAAGCTGGATACTTCCTTACTTAGAAATTATTAATTTGTTTGTCACATCTTCCTTTAACATGACGTCTATAAGACTTTTCTGGACGAAAAATTTCTAAAATAAGATAAAGTTTATTGATTTTTCAAAATGGTTATAAAATATCTAAATATTTCTTCTGGTTTAAAACAAAAATTATTTGAGTTTTGTCTATACTTTTGGAACAATGGATGTAACATGTGTTTTTTTGTTTTTATGACAAATGTTTTTACAAAGTTAAATAATATAACTTATTGATTTAATATCATTTTGTAAATTATTTAAATATGTAAGTAATACTATGTATTAAACATGTAAATAGTGTGTAAATAATTTATTGAGCCAGAATTGTGATATACTGTTAAAAATACATTGACGTTGCGTTATATATATGCAAATACAATGTCTTTACTAAAAATACTTTGCCAATGGTAAAAAGAAAAAAAGGATATTTCTGGAGTAGGAGTACCTTGGCATTTAAAAACCAGAGTTTTTTTTATCAATTTCAAACTTGATGAAATTAAGTAACTGAGACAATTGTTTTTAAAATATCTGAAATAAATATTTTTATGTTATATAATATAGATATACGAGATGGGGATATTACTAACGGGTTATTATTAATTCTTAGATAACTATAAATTACTGGCCATAACTAACTGTAACGCAATTTTTAACGTTTTTGCAATAATTTCATCCCTTCAAATTGTTTCTTGATTGTTTCTAATTGAAATAGTTGCTGTTATTAATAAATATTGTGAAACGTTAAAGAAATGGGTTTTCATTCGTTTTGACAGTTTGACCAAGAACAGACTGTACTATAATTACAATAGTTCCGAGAAATTCAAAGATTTTTAGAAAAGTCTTTTAAGAAACAGTGAAAACAAACTTGCCCACGCAAGTTGCTAAGAAAGGAATACACTTGTTCATATTTAACGTTTACAAACCAAAAATGTTTGTAAAATATTAAATATATTTCGGTGAGCTACGATAATGTTTTTTTTTTTTTTTTTTTTTTTTTTTTTTTTTTTTTTTTTTTTTTTTTTTTCAGGCGAAAAACCTATCAAGGTTATCATCGCCTAACTAAAGTTTTTATTTTAAATAACTATTTCAAAATAGAACTAACCAACTAAACAAAATAAAATAAAATAAATGTTTAATACTAATTGTAACTAAACGAAAGAAACTAAAATTATACATAATTTAAATATTATTAAATAGATTCAGGTGGCGTAAGAAAGCGATGACACGGTCGATAGCCGTGACATCGTCCCTTAAAACCACCTTTAAACCACCTCGAAGATCGTAACGTACATACAAATCGTTTAACTCAACACACTCAAGCAGGATATGCTTGATTGTAATATTGCTTCTACAAAACGGACATAGTGGTGGATCCTCATGTCGCATCAACCATCCATGCGTTAACAAAGAGTGCCCGATGCGAAGGCGAGTAACCACCACTTCCTCCCTACGATTCGAACGAACAGATGTCCTCCATGGTCGGACGGTATTTTTGATGTCCCTCAGCTTGTTTCTATTTACCTTTTGCCATTCTTCGTTCCAAACAGAGAATAGTGTAGATTTAACTTTGCATACAAAATCTGATGCCATCACACGTTGTGTCGATGGCAACATACCTGTAGCTAATTTTGCACCTTCATCTGCTTTAGTGTTTCCGAATATTCCACAGTGACCAGGCACCCAGAGAAATGACACTTCGACACCTCGTAATTGGAGCCTGTGTATAGAGCACAAGATGTCTCCAACTAAAGGGTTCTTAGTGTACATTTCCTGAATAGCCTGGAGAGCACTTTTGGAATCACAACACACAAGATATTTAGATTTTGCAGACGGAATTGATCTTAAAGCTTGGAAAATTGCATAAAGTTCTGCAGTAAAAACGCTACAGGCTGAGGGCAATCCGTAAGTGAAAGTTTGTCCTTCCATATAAAATGCACAACCTATCCCATTGTCCAGTTTTGAACCGTCTGTGAATATAGTCACAGTATGTTGGTGAGTTTGTTGAATCTGCAAAAACTCCTGACGATAAATAACGTCAGGAGTATTGTGTTTTAGGTACATAGACAATGAGAAGTCACATTTTGGCTTTTGTATTGTCCATGGAGGGATGTAGCATGATGTTCGTTCGAATATAGGTGGATGTTCTAAATTTAGATTCCTAAAAATGCGCAACGTTCTTATTCCGAAGGGAGCAGTTGAACGTTGACGCACATTGTAACGATCCTCGAGGTGGTTGTCAAAACATCCCTAATGTATATTAACCAATGACGGATTGTGTGTGTTGGTAATGTCAATATGAAGTTAGAAAGAAAATGTATTCAAAATGTTTTACATTTAATTTATCCTAATACAATATGATTCTGGCTCACTCCTAAATTAAGGGTAGTAGACAGTGTAGGGTTGGTGTGAGTGGGTGGTGTTTTTGTTGCATGTCTGGCTGTCCCAGAGACAGAATTAGGTCAGGGAAGTTATATAGGTCGGGGGTCAGAGTTGGAGTGTGCGCGCATTGCTTCCTTATGACGTCATATATTAAAGAAAGATGCCTTTGAAGAACAAGCACTTCAAGGTACAAAGTTACGAACACAAACATAAATAAACACCCACCCAACTTTACAAATAATTTCCTTACGGACATACACATTGAGTACATTAGAAAATTTTAAATTTCATGTTAGAACGTTTTCAGATGCGCGGCTAATCCATTCCACCATTAGCGACTGAAAATACATTTAGTTTTAATTTAAGAATAGAGAAGATTATACGTGATTTGATTTAGCAATAATTCAAGCCTTAAATATTCAAAAGATTACAAAAATAAGAAATCAAGTTAATTTTAATTACAAGTAAAGTAATAATCAACTAAAGTAAAGCTAATAGTTTTTCTCTCTTGAACAGAATTGTGACGCACTAGCCATTAGCTACTTAGTATGCTAACATTCTAACATACAATAATTACATTCTAACAATGCAGTAACAGCAATAACAATAATTGTAACAGAAAATTAATAACAATAACGGTAGCTGTAGCTTAACAATAACAATAGGTATATCCTAACAATGTAGTAACATATTGTTACTATGGTAACTATAACATTTGGTTACCTTATTATATTAGCATTATATAGTCAGCTACAGTATTATGTATTAATAATATGTTATTGTAACATTATATATGTTATTGTACTGTAACATCATAATATAATAACCAGGCCCGCCCAGAGATGGGACCCGGGCTCAGAAGGGGACCGGCCAGGTTGGTGGTTTTTACTGCAGAAAATTATTACTCGTGTGGCGAGATCCATAAAAAAAATGAAAACATTATACCAATAAAGTATAAAAATTACAATGTACAATTGTTCAAGCTTCTAATGGGAAAGTTATACTTATAAAATGAAATGTTCTATTCACACAAAATGCAATATCTTAGTCACTGTAAACGAACACCAGTTTATTTCAACAAAACTAAACGTACACAGATTAGATACAGTAGGCCTAGTTGGTCTTTAAACGGAAACAATAGTTTATTTATGTCATGCAAAATGCAGGGTTCTATAGGGCTATGTTGGAAATAATGAATGGGCCCGTACTCATGTTTACCCAGGGCATCGTACCCATGTTTGCATAGGGCCTCGTACTCATGTTTGCCCAGGGCCTCGTACTCATGTTTTCCGAGGGCTCGTACTCATGTTTACCCAGGGCCTCGTATTCATGTTTGCACAGGGGCCTGAAATTTTTCTTAACGGGCCTGATAATAACAGTTGTTATTAACAAATTAACATTAATAATAACTATAATCTTAACAATATATTTAAAATAATAACAACAACTGTACTTTAAGAATATACTAACAACAATAAAAATAACTATTTTAAAGATAAGAAAACCATAACAATAACTGTAGTCTAACAATATATTAACAGTATACTAAAGTAACAATTTCAACTCCTGATATAAATTTTCCTTTCTGTAAGTCATACTTCATAGGCCTCTAGATTTCCCGTAACATGACAGGCTTGAAGGAACGTGAAGCTAGGAATGGGTGGAGGAGGTTAATGGTAGTAGCTTCTTTCTTAGTATACATTTTAGTTAGATTTAGTAACCTATAAGGGACGTTTGTTGATAAAAACATGAAATGTACACTAGACATTATATTTTTTGTTTTTGTAAAGTAATTGTAATCGTGAAATTGGGTTTTATTAGTGCAAAAATGTTTCTAAACTTTCATAGTTCATTGAAAAGTTTCACTTTCAAAAGTTGTCTAAAAATAAAATGATAAAAATCACTTAATTCATTATTATTTTCTCTTGTCCATAAAAATATAGGCCTAATACTAATTTGTATGTGTTTTAAGGCGAAGAGCAACTATCCTACTTTGGCGAAGTATGGTGAATCACGTAGGCAGGAAGGTCCTATCATGTCTCACGTGTGCAACGCCGCACTACCAACTACAGCCCACAAGTAAATACGTATCTGATCTATTGTTTTCTTACTTTCTCCATCAATCACCCATGTTCACAATGTCCTTAAAAGTTATACTTTATTGTTCTTCGATCCTTGTTTTTAACACGACGTTATATTTTCTAGGTTTTCTCACTCCGTTTATTTACTTCTCAATCTGGATGAAGGTTGCTAAAAATAAGTTAGTGTTACACTTAATACAATAAGAAAGGTTTAAAAAACAAGCACGGTGTACAAATGATTCTTATAATACATTTCCCTTCTATATATATATATATATATATATATATATATATATATATATATATATATATATATATATATTTAAAACAACATAGGTTATAGGGCCTATATACTGTGATACGTAGGAAGTATAACTACATTTCCCACATAACTGGTTGTATCAATCTGTCTATACCTGTTTATGAACCTTCCTATTTTCTATAACTTATTTTTTTTAAAACATTGACTAATTTCATATTTTTAATTAAAAAATTAGACAAAAGTCCTCTAACCACTTCTTCGCCTTAAAATTTTAAAATACAATTACAATCTAATCATATGAAATATAGCATTTCTCTAATGCATGTGGAATAATGCTCGAACGTTACCAAGCCTGATTATATATATATATATATATATATATATATATATATATATATATATATATATATGAAGTTAATATATTACTATGTAAGTAATTTTATCCGCCATTAAGTGCAATAATTTTACCTTGAGTGATGAGGCACCTTTCGGTCAATTGACCGAAAGGTGCCTCATCACTCAAGGTAAAATTATTGCACTTAATGGCGGATAAAATTACTTACATAGTAATATATTAACTTCATAAAGTCAGTGCAACGGAAAAACAATGGATAACGTTAAATATCAAGAATATATATATATAGATGAAATTAATTTATAGGCAATTACAGATTATATTTCGTATTTTTTCAAAAAATAAAAAAGTAAAATAAAATTATAAAGAGAAAAAATACAATAACTAAGATTTTAAACGTTTACTAAATTATTAAAATCTAAACTGAGCAGTAACTTGTAGTTTCATTTTCAGTTTTATACCCTATTTTAATTATTTCGTCAGTTTGGTAACAATTTGACTCAATTTATGATTATTTTGTAAATGATTTCGTATATACAAATTATTCCAACTTCGTTCTTTTTTTATTACAAAATAATTTATTTAAATGTTTATATTTATAGAAAGCAACACTGTATTTAAAAGAAAATATAAATACGAGAGCCATTGAATTGAAATGAAACCTTAAATTTCCTCATAGCAGCTACGATTAAATTACGATGCGTAGTAGTACGTATTTGTTTTGTTTGCTCCATGTTTGCAATATGGGTAGTAGCACGTTACCAGGGTTTTGAATCGATATCCAGGCTGGTACTAGTGACCTACATTCCTGCTCTCTCACTTACTCACACCGTCTGGCAAGCCTCTCTCTCTTTCCACTCTCGCTATGAAGTATGGACCAACATGTTTAGATGAGTTTTGTATTTTGTATCTCGGTTCTACTCATTGAAGTGGTATTTTCCCCCTTATAATTGTCCATATATTTGTCTGTAGCACTCTACTGATGCTTTACCTGGTGTATTCTTAGGCTACTACAAAAAGATTAATATTTTGCTCCTGAAAGTTTCAATATATTTAAGTTTCAAGTAAACTTTGCGTTTTCAACCCATCGGAAACGTTGTCATTTATTTGGAATTGTATACACTAACAGTGAAAAGTACTTTAAATCTAAAAAAAAACAAATACTGTTTCAAACTCCTTTAAACAAAACTTTGCTTCCAACTGACCATTTCAAGACATAATTCGCTCAAATTCATTCACACGATTCACTGATGGGCTTTTTAAAGTGGAATTATTCCCTTATTAATTAATTTTTTATCAGTAAAATTAGTTATTCCTTTATGCACTCTTGCTGTTTCTATTATGTCACGACCTTGAAGAACGAAAAGTATCCTGATGTAGGTGGTGAGAGGATGCCGCAAGGAAACTAGGAGCAATTAAAACAACCTCAAGGTTCTAATTATTGGCACAATCGTTAATATGAAAAACTCTAACTTCAAAAAAAGAATTAACATCTCCATTTCTATCTATAAACCTCGGCCTACGCAAGTAGCCCCGTGCCAAAGGCCAGACCCGGTAAAGGGCAAGGCTAAAGCACTTAGCAAAGGGCAACATTACTTAAAAACGTTTACACAGCAGAATTAAGATGGTTAACGTCTCTGATTCTTTCCGTGATTTTTCGAGTTTCTATACGTTCAACCACTTGCCACCTTCCACATATCGTCGTATTTTTCTAAAAGACCCGCAAGGGGTACTCCATTCTTTTTCAACGTTTGTTCCTTTGCTTGAGCGAATTCTTTATACTTACGAATCGTTGTTTTAAACCTATTTTTGTCAAAGGTGAAGTATGTTCTCCGACATCACACTCTATTTTCTTTTTAATGATTTTCATTTCGAAATAACTGATTTTTAATTGTTAATCAGGAATGCTTTTCACTGGTCTTGTCTTTACCGAAATTGTTCTTCAACAAGTGTTTGTTAAGTGTGACCGTCTCCTCCTCTAGAACCAAACGATGCGGGATGAGGCACCGTATGCCACTAAACCAATTCCTCCAGGTGACAATACTCTGAAACTCAAATACAAAATTGCCCTTGTAGGTTTCATTATCAATGGCAATTAGAGAAACGTTTAACATTTTATCTAGCAAACTGACGACTTGCCGGGGTTATAATTTAAGTAATCAATAACTCAGACACTGACGAAAATTACTTAGTGCGATCCAAAACAATTTCTGTTGTATTTATTTAAATATAAATTTCAACAATTGATTTATTTTTTAACACGAGGCAAAATTATTGTATTTAGGACTGTTCTCTATACAAGAATTGTTTTTTGGAAATTAGACTAAACTGTAAGAAAAAACATTTGAAATTCCAACAAAGAATATAAGTGAATATTTATAAATGTAATGTAAATGGAGAACAAATGTAAAACAATTTTTGTAAATATAAAACTGATATTAATAATTGTAACATTATATAAATTGCATTTTGATTTGTGCTATTCATAACCACGTGTTAGGCTAATTAGTATTTCGTTTCTAACACAGCAGAACGGGAAGGATTAATTAATAAAAAAATATTTAATTTTGCTAGCAAATATTGAAATTTTAATTTGAACTTTTATTGTTTAATATTGTTTCGTTATTGTTCAATACAGTAATGTTTACAATATTTACTTATTCTGTGAATACAGAACAACGGTGGTCCAGTATCAAAACTCCATTTCTGACTTCGAGTCCAATTCCTGTGTTCTTGTCAAGGATAATAAAACTTGATCCTTGAAACCACTCCTTATATTCCTCGTGACCTATTTCTGAGCTTTGTAGAACCACCGTCTGGATTACGCCATTGAGATGGTGTTGTTAAGTTAAGATATAAATACGATACGAGTTTTTTAAATCTAAAAAAATACAATTTTGTTCAAGGCGCGTAAGGGGTATAGCTTTAGATTTTACAAACGTTAAAGATTAGATAGTAAGTTAGCAAACTATAGGCAACAATGAGCCTAAAAATAATCAAAAGCAAGATATAACTAGAGAATTCATAGCGGACTATTTTAATACAATATTCCTCTGCCGTTGTAAAACAGGCAACTTTTTAAATAGCTTTGAAACTCTATACAAAGGCGAGTTATTTTTAGTTATATTCTTGTAACGAAATAATTATCTAAAAATACTATACAACTCTAAATAAAGAGAAATATAAAATAACAAACTTGTTATAAAGTTATAGCTAATTACACACAGGCTGTTTCCCACAGATATTCTTGCCTAATCAATCATTGGTGGAATTCTACAGCCGTAGGTTTAATTCTGTGACGAATGAAATTAAATATAAATTTGTATTTGTTTTTATTTAGTTATTGTTAGATTGTATTCTTCGTTATTGCAATTGTATTGCCAATACAGTAGTAATAACAGTATATTCCCTACTGCTGATAGAATTTTTCTAAACAGTTCAAGATAAATATTTTAGCGCCGTTAAATGTCTTCCTATTTCCAACGTGGCGTAGGTTCTAAGTCAAAGCCTACGCTGTTATGGAGAGTAAATATTATATTATTGAATGGGTGTCAGAGTAAGAAAGAGATTGCGCAGTGCACGTCTCCACTCGCCGCCGCGCTCTAACCTTCATTATGTCACTGAATGATTAAATTACATTCTAAAGTCTATATTTGAAGCGGAAAGCACTGTTTACTTGACTTGATTATACAGGTCAATTAACTAAATTACTATTTATTAAAATATGAAGTATGATGTAGCTATAGATGTTAAAAGTTGACCCTTATAATGAAATACTTTATTTAACAATTTTTAATTGTGCGCGGTAAACTAAACTAAACATGTCGGGGGTGTAAGACGGTTTTCGTATTTTAATTAAGTAAATACTAGACCAGCCATAACAGAAAAACTCAATAACACTGAAGCCGTTGAAAGTCCTAAATATGGACGCCTTAACTTGCTGGAACATTACAACCCTAACAAAACGTTTTTATGATCTGTTCTTTACATTTGGGTAAAAGGGTTTTAGCCATGAAGTACATATTATTTCCTTATAAAGTAGAACAATACGCCTTTCCTGCCGAAGGTTATCCTATTAGGAAGAATTACAATTAATAAAATAGTCTTGTTTTTTTCAGGTAACATTTTTATTTTTAGTGACCATTTTAAAAGATTATACAAGTCTATCATATTGAAAACAATTTCAGTTAATAACAATTTTACTTCTTTTTTCTTGCAAATAAAATAAAGAAGGATATTGGATAAAATTATCTACATTTTATAATATTATTTCCCAATTCATTAAAAAAACGAATTATACATAATACAATATATTTTATGGTTGAGTTATAAATATTATATATTTTTTTAAACTCTACAAAACCGCGGGTTACATAAGACGTACATAGTTTTTTCTTAATGTATTTCTTTTATTTTTAACTTGATCGTGCATATGAACACATCTAATAATATATTTTCCTAGTGAACATTTTGTACGCTTATAATGTTTACGTAAGTGATGCGGATCAAGAGCTACAAACCATTAGTAAAGAAAAAAAACATTATTTTTTAGTTTTGTTTTGTAACTTTACTTTCAAGTATGGGGCCTGTAACTTCAAGTATGGGGCCTGTAACGTCAAGTATGATGCCTGTAACTACAAGTATGAGGCTGTAACTTCAAGTATGAGGCTATAACTTCAAATATAGGGCTGTAACAGCAGGTATGGGGCCTGTAACTTCAAGTATGAGCTGTAACTACAAATATAGGGCTGTAACTCAAAGTATGGGGCCTGTAACTTCAAGTATGGGGCCTGTAACTTCAAGTATGAGGCTATAACTTCAAATATAGATCTGTAACTCCAAGTAAGGGGCCTGTAACTCTAAGTATGGAGCTGTAATCCCAGTTATAGGTATGTAAGTCCAAGTATGGGGCCTGATTCTAAGTATGGAGCAGTAATCCGAGTTATGGGTATGTAAGTCCAAGTATGGGGTCTGTAACTCTAAGTATGGAGATGTAATCCCATTTATGGATATGTAAGTCCAAGTATGGGGCCTGCAACTCTAAGTATGGAGCTGCAATCCCAGTTATGGATGTGTAAGTCCAAGTATGGGGCCTGTAACTCTAATTATGGAGCTGTAATCCCAGTTATGGATGTGTAAGTCAAAGTATGGGGCCTGTAACTCTAAGTATCTAGCTGTAATCCCAGTTATGGATGTGTAAGTCCAAGTATGGGGGCTGTAACTCTAAGTATGGAGCTGTAATCCGAGTTATGGATGTGTAAGTCCAAGTATGAGGCCTGTAACTCTAATTATGGAGCTGTAATCCCAGTTATGGATGTGTAAGTCCAAGTATAGGGCCTGTAACTCTAAGTATCTAGCTGTAATCCCAGTTATGGATGTGTAAGTCCAAGTATGGGGTCTGTAACTCTAAGTATGGAGCTGTAATCCCAGTTATGGATGTGTAAGTCCAAGTATGGGGTCTGTTACTCTATGTATGGAGCTGTATTCCCATTTATGGATATGTAAGTCCAAGTATGGGGCCTGCAACTCTAAGTATGGAGCTGTAATCCCAGTTATGGTTGTGTAAGTCCAAGTATGGGGCCTGTAACTCTAATTATGGAGCTGTAATCCCAGTTATGGATGTGTAAGTCCAAGTATAGGGCCTGTAACTCTAAGTATCTAGCTGTAATCCCAGTTATGGATGTGTAAGTCCAAGTATGGGGTCTGTAACTCTAATTATGGAGCTGTAATCCCAGTTATAGGTGTGTAAGTCTAAGTATGGGGCTGTAACTCTAATTATGGAGCTGTAATCCCAGTTATGGATGTGTAAGTCCAAGTATAGGGCCTGTAACTCTAAGTATCTAGCTGTAATCCCAGTTATGGATGTGTAAGTCCAAGTATGGGGCCTGTAACTCTAAGTATGGAGCTGTAATCCCATTTATGGATATGTAAGTCCAAGTATGGGGCCTGCAACTCTAAGTATGGAGCTGTAATCCCAGTTATGGTTGTGTAAGTCCAAGTATGGGGCCTGTAACTCTAAGTATGGAGCTGTAATCACAGTTATGGTTGTGTAAGTCCAAGTATGGTTCCTGTAACTCTAAGTATGGAGCTGTAATCCCAGTTATGGATGTGTAACTCTAAGTATGGGGTCTGTAACTCGAAATATATTGCTGCAATCCCAAGTATAGGGCCTGTAACTCTATGTATAGAGCTGTAATACCAGTTATGGGTGTGTAATTCTAAGTATGGGAGTGTGACTGGAAAAATATTACTGTAACTACAAGTATGGTTCCTGTAACTCTTAGTATGGAGCTGTAATTTTAAATATGGTACTGTAAATCTAACTATGGGTGTGTTACTCCAGGTATGGGTATGTAACTCGAAATATAGGGCAGTTACTTCAAGTAGGGGGCCTGTAGCTCTAAGTATGAAGCTGTAATCCCAGTTATGGAGCTGTAAATCCAATTATGGGTGTGTAACTCCAAGGATGGGCGTGTGATTCGAAATATAGGGCAGTTACTTCAAGTATGGGTGTAGAACGTGAAATATGGGGGTGTAATTCCAAGTATGGGGCGGACATTTAAAGAGTGAGCTACAATAGAATTTAATTGGATTCACGCTAGCATTACAACTTGTACGACTCTAGAATTTTAGTTATGACAATAGTTTAGCTCTTTAATATTATTTTTAATGTATGTAAAATGGAACAATTAAATCCCCTTTAAATTTTTTTTCCTGTCAGATTTTATCCACAACCTCTTGCTGAAGGTCCTACATACAATCCCCAGTGAAGAGACCTAACTATTATAATTTCTTTAATCTATTTAGAGGTAGATAGCTGAAGCAAAACATGTAATCATTGTTTCACCTGAGACTTCATATTATCCTAACAGAGTCGACAGCAAATAAGCAAGCTACAACTCCAGATATTATATCACTTATTTACAAATAATCGAAGAACTTATTACCTTATAGCTAATCCGTCAACGGCCTGATTTGGTTTATTACTCAAGATTCTGTTTGAACAGAAGAACTCTAAATTCGTATCTCTGAAACAATTTAAAAAATTAACCCTCTTACAGGCAGAGGTACACTTTGAAAAAAAGTGTTTTTGATAAATGGAAATGCCATGAGTAGACTTTTACTGTTCTTTAATTCACAAGTAAAACAATACTTTTTGCGTACTGTTATTATTACTATTATTATTATTATTATTTAATATTAATATTATGTTTCATTTTTTCAAGATACATCTACAAATATCAGTGTACCATTAACTCTTGCAGTTTCAGAGTTACACTATCCCATTCAATTTATTTGACACATCGGCTTTAAACGTATTTCATAATTAAATTTATATTTTATTTTAAAAAACTACTTGTGATGGTTTTTGATAGTGTTACTGATTTATGGGCTTGAGGTTTCAAGATTGGTAATATAAAGGAGAGAGCTAAATACAAGGTAAGGTGTGAGAAGGATCGACAGCATGATTTCCAAACTTTAAAGCTTCGAGGAGTCCCACTAAAAAAGATATAAAAAATACAAAAACATTTTAAAAATTATTTGAATTATTGAAAACCCTTTTTTTAATCATTGCTTTAAAGAATGTAACCATGCTAATCAAACGAAGTGTTATTATAACCTCAATTTAATAAATTACACTGGAACGAGTTATAGCTAATTATTGTTATACATTTAGCAGTAATTCTGACAAGATCTCAACTTGGCTACCTACGATGTCTGTAATAATTCTTCTAATCAATGACCATTTATTTGGATAGATAAAGCGAATATAGTTTGTTATGCAGAAAGGTGCTAATTGTATACATTAAGGAACTATTTGATGTTCTTGATATTCATTGTTGAGCTAATGTTGTTTCAGTACAGTTTTGGTTGTTGAAGGCTATGTTGTATTTGATTATGTAGTATAGATATTTTTAAAGATGCCTTTTGTAGTTAGTTAAGAGCAAGGTGTATTCTAGCCACCTTGAGTTAAGGGTTATTGGGAGAATACTTCAGTCAGGAAATTGAAAACCTGTTTTGGGTTTTAATTGTGAGTGTTTTTTCTCTTCTCTGTTTATTGGTATGGGGTGTGTATTATTGTAATATTGTAGTTTGAATAATATTAAACCTTATTTTACTGTAAAACAGTATTTTACAAATGTGACTACTATTTAATCACAATCAATAAAGGTACAGGGGTAAGTTGAAATTGGAGGTCTGTTCCGTCCAATCAATTACAGAGATGAACAATAATTGGCCACGGGTCGCTGAATGAAATATTTTAGTGATCAGCAAGAACTGAAGTATGTCATTAATAAATTTGGATTAAGTCAACCAATTAAAGAAAATCGTCTTATTTTCTAATTCGAAATTATTTTAATTTGTGAAGTTATTTAACACTTGTGCTCTATATAAAGTCAAATGCTCAAATTGTTTATAAATATTTTTTAAAAGGATTTACCTCCATTTACAATTTGAAAATTTAAATAGTTTTCTTGGAAACCAACCAAAGTATATCGCCCATGATTATAATTACGCGTCTCTTCGCTCTCCGCCCTTCTTCATTTTAAATTTAAAGGAAAGAAAACATATTGACTACATACACCGCCCGTTGGGGAGCAGTAACTCTCCTGAGTAACCCTGCTCTCTGTAGGTTCTGTTTATCTCCGCAAATTCTTTTTTTTTACTTTTCCTGAACATAAACAAATGAGATTAACGCTCATCGTTTTATTCACTGACTGTAGATAAAATTATTGTAACGACAAAATATCCAATTTGCTGGAAAAAGACTATCTAATATTACACAAAGTTCTTATTGCCGAAAAGTAAAGAATACTGGATTTAAGGAAATTAACTAAAACGGGGAGTTTCTTAAAATTATGTTAACCGTTCGTGAAACACTTACTTGTCTCATCTTTGCTTCAGGATTACCAACTGAAGGATTCGACCAATTTTCCCATCACTTGAGTCGACTGCCTCCAAGGATAAGGGCCTCGATCTCAAAACGCCTTGTCGGTCTTCCTGCAAATGGTTTTTTTTTTTTAATTTACGTAGTATTTAAATATTACATACATACATACATATTCAAATTTAAAAATATAAATATTGTTTTCATTATATTTAAAAAGTGACAAGTCTAATAAGTGAATATACCGTCTAAGTAGCCTTAGTTTACAAGGGTCCTTCATTTTTATGTTTTTGGAATTTCTCATTTTAATCGTTATTAAAACAGCTCAATTTATTATAGTGTGAATTTTTCGGAATACTTTAATGAAGTTAAAGTCACTAGGTGTGGGTCGTTGAGAAATATTTGTTTAAAAATGTTCATTATCAAAGTAATATGAAGTAATCAAAGTAGTGTGAAGTATTTTCAATGCCTCCTATTAGTTAACGCTCTCCCTGTAGTCTATAGCAGCGATTCCCAACTTGTGGTACGGGTACCCCCAGGGGTACGTAAAAGCCCGTGGGGATGGTACGCAACAATAATACCAGTAATGGCAGACATTAATACTTCAAATACGAGGTTACACTAATAGTTGACAAGAAAGTTGATGTGTTGTTGCTCGAAAATAGTGCAGAGCTTGTAGGTTTGTGTGTGACTGAAATCGCAGAATAGAATAGCGAGGGAAATATCTATTCCAGATTTATGTGAACAATACAATGCAGGAATGGGTCTACGATTTCATGATAGGAAACTTTCAGGGAACCGTCTGCCGTGTTACCCACAAAAATATCGTATACACTGCCGGTTGCCCCCGCTCCAGGCTCGCCCAGAGAAGAGGGCAAGGGGGGCAAATGCCCAGGGGCCCGGGCTCCGGATGTGCCCGGTGAACCCAACCGGGTTGGTGTTTTTGTACTGCGAAGATAATTACTTGTGGGGTGAGATCCATAAAAGAGGTAAAAAAACATTATATAGTAACGTATAAAAAGTACAATGTGAAATAATTGTTCAAGACTTTCATGGCAAAGTAATACTCATTAAATGAAATGTTCTTTTCATATCAAATGCGATGCCTTAATTGCTACAAACGAATAGCAGTCTATTTGAATAAAAATAAACACACACAGATTAGATTCAGTAACCCTAGTTAATTTTAACAGGGAAACAATAATTTATTTTTAATACCATGCAAAATACAGGGCTGTATAAATCTGTTAGAAGTAATAAAGGTACTCATGTTTGCCCAGGGCCCTGTACTCATGTCTGCCCAGGGTCCTGTACTCATCTTTGCCCAGGGTCCTGTACTCATCTTTGCCCAGGGTCCTGTACTCATCTTTGCCCAGGGTCCTGTACTTATGTTTGCCCAGGGTCCTGTACTCATCTTTGCCCAGGGTCCTGTACTCATCTTTGCCCAGGGTCCTGTACTCATCTTTGCCCAGGGTCCTGTACTCATCTTTGCCCAGGGTCCTGTAATTATGTTTGCCCAGGGTCCTGTACTCATCTTTTCCCAGAGTCCTGTACTTATGTTTGCCCAGGGTCCTGTACTCATGTCTGCCCAGGGTCCTGTACTCATCTTTGCCCAGGGTCCTGTACTCATCTTTGCCCAGGGTCCTGTACTTATGTTTGCCCAGGGTCCTGTACTCATCTTTGCCCAGGGTCCTGTACTCATCTTTGCCCAGGGTCCTGTACTCATCTTTGCCCAGGGTCCTGTACTCATCTTTGCCCAGGGTCCTATAATTATGTTTGCCCAGGGTCCTGTACTCATGTTTGCCCAGGGTCCTGTACTCATGTTTGCCCAGGGTCCTGTACTCATGTTTGCCCAGGGTCCTGTACTCATGTTTGCCCAGGGTCCTGTACTCATGTTTGCCCAGGGTCCTGTACTCATGTTTGCCCAGGATCCTGTACTCATGTTTGCCCAGGGGCCCGAAAGTTCTCTGGTCGAGACTGCTCTGCTCCACACATTACTTACAAGGGAGTCAGGCAACCACTCTTTGTCTTAACCACGTCGAAGAATATGGGGTATTTTTCATTGCAAAAACGATTTTAGAGGTACGTGAAATGAAAAAGATTGCAAACCACTGTTCCATAGGCTATATTTATTATATGTCTTTTCAATCGTTAATAAAATACTTTTTATTCATCCACACGAGTTCAATTTCATATTCTTAAACTTGCAGTGGATGACACTTGATGTTAATCAAGTATGAATTAATTAATTAAATGTAATTCATTAATATCGATAATTAATTTCTCATTCTATTTTGCCACTTAGTATTGTAATTATCTCATATGTATATACGTATTTATGTTAATTGTAATTATTTAATAAAGTTTTCTGTCGACATAAGTAGGAATTAACTTATTTTTTTTCTATATAACTTTTTGTAATGGTAAATCATTAACCAGTTGTAATTCTGCGGTTTATAGGTTTTGCTTTTCACACTTGGCATATTCACCAACGCGACGTCAATTCAATGAACTATTAACTTGGCACGTTAGTGATTCTGACCGTGAACTTTAACCTTGGTTCACGATTACAGTGTTAACGTTTTTCGCTTCATCTAATATGTAATCAGAGCTTTCGGGCAAAGTTGGTAGTGACAGAGTTAGAATACCTTTGAGATATACATTTTATGTCCGTCTGATGCAAGGGTTTTGGGAGAAATAGGAGCAAATATTTTAGTGCGGTTTATATAAACTTAGTATATAGCAAGAAAAGCGGCAAAAGTATATATACAGGCAAATGTTAGGAATTGTACTGGTGCAGGCGTTCTATGTGGTCTTGGAGATGCATATAGGCCAAACTTCATGTAGCAACAATTCCTTACTCATAAGCGGGAACATATAAGATAATATGGATACGATTTATCGTAGATTAACATTTAATTAAAGACAATTTTCTACTAAAGTAATTTTTTTATTTAAAAACTTATTTGCTAAGGAAAATTATTATTTTTAAAAAACGTCCTAAACAGTTATATAAAATAAATAACTAAGAAAAATGATTAGGCTAACTTGAGATTCTGTAATTTTTAAAACTCTTGTTCTTTGTAGGCATTTGCCGGAAAGGGGCGGTATATGTCAGTTGTAATAAACGTAAACCAGAATGTGTTAGTTTTGTCATATTTTTATCATTAACGCGTTTCTGCAGGATCTCCATCACATAGGGAAATATGAGGACGCAAAAAATGGAAAACAGAGTTTAAACGTATTAAAAACCTGTATCAAAAAATGTTAATGTTAAATTTAGTTTCTCGGAATCGAAGTAGAAGGAAAGCCCTAAGGTGGGTAGAATAGCGGGTATTCTAACCGCCTTGGGAAAGCCCTGGGGCACACCTCTAAAACACATAATTATTCAAGTAATGGTTTTCATAATTATTCCCTCAAAATAAATTTAAAGTCCTCTACTGTATGTAAATTGAAAAGATTTAATGCTATGATAAGAAGTTGCTTGATGTAATCATCTTGAATTCACTGATTAAACCAATTTTAAAAATACTTAACTAAGTGAATACATAATTGCTTACTTGCTGACGCGTTTCAAAACAATCGTCCCTTTTACGAAACTAACCCTCTACTTCGCTCGTAAAATTAGTTATGATAAGAGCCTGCACAAAGGCCTTACCTAACTTTCGTGTTGCCGAGTCCCGCGACGGGCTTAAATCAGAACAAAGAGATATCGTAGCCGTTCGTAAAACCGATGGCTTTTGGAACTTTTATTAGACACAAACTGTGAGGAATAATGCTTCTACTACAAATGAAACATTGAGAAAGATTTACTTCATTGAAAGAAGAGAGGGTTTAAAAAACAGAAGAGACAATCCCTCGAAACAGTTTCTGTTATAACGTTGTGTTAACTTAACCCTGTTTGAAAAATATAGGTTTCCATTAAACTAAAGACATGGTTATTAATGCTAACCATTTTTGTAACATATGCGACTTCAATTAGGAAGGAGATGTAATGTATCTCAGGCTAAATATGAAAACATAGTCTGCACGCACGCGCACACACACACACACACACACACACACACACACACACACACACACACACACACACACACACACACACACACACACACACACACACACACACACACACACACACACACACACACACACACACACACACACACACACACACACACACATACACATATATATATATATGCAACCCTATTGCAGCTTTAGGGCTACTGCCTTCAAATTACATTTACGTTATTCAATCAACATTTTATAAAGTATACCAATAATTAACATATGAATTTACATACATTTGAAAATGTTTAGTGGCTTAAAATAGTTTTAAATAATTTAACTAGAAATATGTAATTTTTTATTTTTTCTAAAAAACCTTTTTCAATCTCAGTTTTACTTAATAGTTATTTTAAGAATTTGTTAAACTCAAAGCAACCGGTCGGAACACTTTAGGTTAACATTTATAAGCTAAACAAAGTTAGGATCTATTCTGAAAACAGTGACGTAACGCAGTAAGTTTTGAAGGCCTAGGTTTGTGTTTAGCACACAGTAAGGTGAATTCTAAGCTGGGACAGGTTTACTTGGCAAAACGCCAGCCAGCTTCAGTGGGCCAACTCGATCAAGGCCAAAGCGAAAACAAAATGATAAATACAGACGCATAGTAGCGGCCATGAAAACATACGTCTTAGCTGAACATACGTTTCAGAGGCAGTTTATTTTACTATATTTGTAGAATGAAGATAGTCGAATAGCTTTAACATTTGTTATTAAAAAAAACATACATCATTTTGTAAAAAAGCTATTTGTGTGTCAGTTTTCAAAGTATTATTGACTTGAACAACAAATGCAGTTGCATATATTACATTAAAATGGAAACCCGTTATTATTTTATTTTTTAATTTTACTGTTTTTACTTCCTGATTCTGAAATTAACACCATTAAGTGGAGCAGATATCGAAAGGTTTTTTTTAGTTAAACGATGAATTAAAACAATAAATAAATAGAAAGTAACAAAAGATAATGTCAAACATTCGAAACACATCAATATATTCAGAGGAATATAAACAATAAATATTAACCTGAATTAATCGAAACAAAACAAACAATTGATGTTTTGATCATACACATATCAAGAAACGTTAGAACAAATAGAATCTAATATTCCAATTTGGTCAGAAAAACATATTATTATTCTGCTGTTATGAGATTCACCTGAAGTTAGACTCAGTATGATCAACATATAAACATTTAAAAAATTCTAAACGCATAGTAAACAGCTCACATATTTTCTATTTAAAATTAACACCTGCAGCTGTATCTTTTACGTTGGGGTACAGTAAGACCCACCGCTCTTATCTCGCACGTGTCAGAATAGCAAGTATGACACCCACCCAGCTCTCAAGTCGCACGTGTGGGAATAGCAAGTATAACACCCGCCGCTCTTATCTCGCACGTGTGAGTACAGTAATATTAACATCAACAGCTGTATCTTTTACGTGTGGGAATAGCAAGTATAACACCCACCGCTCTTATCTCGCACATGTGCTTATAGCAGGAATAACATCCCCAGCTCTCATCTCGCAGGTGTGGTTATAGTAGAAGTAACATCCACACCTCTTATCTCGCACGTGTGGTTATAGCATGAGTAACATCCCAACCTCTCATCTCGCATTTGTGGTTATAGCAGGAATAACATCTACAGCTCTCATCTCGCACGTGTAGTTATAACAAGAATAACAACCACAGATCTCATCTCGCACGTGTGGGTATAGCAATACTAACAACCACAGCTCTCATCTTGCACGTGTTTGGGTGGTAAGACGAAATCCTGCAGTTCTCATCTCGCAGATGTGGTTATAGTAGGAGTAACATCCCAACCTCTTATCTCGCACGTGGGGTTATAGTAGGACTAAATCCTGCAGTTCTCATCTCGCAGGTGTGGTTATAGTAGGAGTAACATCCCCAGCTCTCATCTCGCAGGTGTGGTTATAGTAGGAGTAACATCCACACCCCTTATCTCGCACGTGTGGTTATAGTAGGACTAAATCCTACAGTTCTCATCTCGCAGGTGTGGTTATAGTAGGAGTAACATCCCCAGCTCTCATCTCGCAGGTGTAGTTATAGTAGGAGTAACATCCACACCTCTTATCTCGCCCGTGTGGTTATAGTAGGAATAAATCCTGCAGTTTTCATCTCGCAGGTGTGGTTATAGTAGGAGTAACATCCACACCTCTTATCTCGCACGTGTGGTTATAGTAGGACTAAATCCTGCAGTTCTCATCTCGCAGGTGTGGTTATAGTAGGAGTAACATCCCCAGCTCTCATCTCACAGGTGTGGTTATAGTAGGAGTAACATCCACACCTCTTATCTTGCACGTGTGGTTATAGTAGGAGTAACATCCCCAGCTCTCATCTCGCACGTGTGGTTATAGTAGGACTAAATCCTGCAGTTCTCATCTCGCAGGTATGGTTATAGTAGGAGTAACATCCACACCCCTTATCTCACACGTGTGGTTATAGTAGGACTAAATCCTGCAGTTCTCATCTCGCAGGTGTGGTTATAGTAGGAGTAACATCCCCAGCTCTCATCTCGCAGGTGTGGTTATAGTAGGAGTAACATCCACACCTCTTATCTCGCCCGTGTGGTTATAGTAGGACTAAATCCTGCAGTTTTCATCTCGCAGGTGTGGTTATAGTAGGAGTAACATCCACACCTCTTATCTCGCACGTGTGGTTATAGTAGGACTAAATGCTGCAGTTCTCATCTCGCAGGTGTGGTTATAGTAGGAGTAACATCCCCAGCTCTCATCTCACAGGTGTGGTTATAGTAGGAGTAACATCCACACCTCTTATCTCGCACGTGTGGTTATAGTAGGACTAAATCCTGCAGTTCTCATCTCGCAAGTGTGGTTATAGTAGGAGTAACATCCCCAGCTCTCATCTCGCACGTGTGGTTATAGTAGGACTAAATCCTGCAGTTCTCATCTCGCAGGTATGGTTATAGTAGGAGTAACATCCACACCTCTTATCTCGCACGTGTGGTTATAGTAGGACTAAATCCTGCAGTTCTCATCTCGCAGGTGTGGTTATAGTAGGAGTAACATCCCCAGCTCTCATCTCGCAGGTGTGGTTATAGTAGGAGTAACATCCACACCTCTTATCTCGCCCGTGTGGTTATAGTAGGACTAAATCCTACAGTTTTCATCTCGCAGGTGTGGTTATAGTAGGAGTAACATTCCCAGCTCTCATCTTGCAGGTGTGGTTATAGTAGGAGTAACATCCACACCTCTTATCTCACATTTGTGGTTATAGCAGGAATAACGTCCCCAACTCTCATCTCGCACGTGTGGTTATAATAGGAGTAACATCCACACCTCTTATCTCGCACGTGTGGTTATAGTAGGAGTAACATCCCCAGATCTCATCTCGCACGTGTGGGTATAGCAATACTAACAACCACAGCTCTCATCTTGCACGTGTTTGGGTGGCAAGACGAAATCCTGCAGTTCTCATCTCGCAGATGTGGTTATAGTAGGAGTAACATCCCAACCTCTTATCTCGCACGTGGGGTTATAGTAGGACTAAATCCTGCAGTTCTCATCTCGCAGGTGTGGTTATAGTAGGAGTAACATCCCCAGCTCTCATCTCGCAGGTGTGGTTATAGTAGGAGTAACATCCACACCCCTTATCTCGCACGTGTGGTTATAGTAGGACTAAATCCTGCAGTTCTCATCTCGCAGGTGTGGTTATAGTAGGAGTAACATCCCCAGCTCTCATCTCGCAGGTGTGGTTATAGTAGGAGTAACATCCACACCTCTTATCTCGCCCGTGTGGTTATAGTAGGACTAAATCCTGCAGTTTTCATCTCGCAGTTGTGGTTATAGTAGGAGTAACATCCACACCTCTTATCTAGCACTTGTGGTTATAGTAGGACTAAATCCTGCAGTTCTCATCTCGCAGGTGTGGTTATAGTAGGAGTAACATCCCCAGCTCTCATCTCACAGGTGTGGTTATAGTAGGAGTAACATCCACACCTCTTATCTTGCACGTGTGGTTATAGTAGGAGTAACATCCCCAGCTCTCATCTCGCACGTGTGGTTATAGTAGGACTAAATCCTGCAGTTCTCATCTCGCAGGTATGGTTATAGTAGGAGTAACATCCACACCTCTTATCTCGCACGTGTGGTTATAGTAGGACTAAATCCTGCAGTTCTCATCTCGCAGGTGTGGTTATAGTAGGAGTAACATCCCCAGCTCTCATCTCGCAGGTGTGGTTATAGTAGGAGTAACATCCACACCTCTTATCTCGCCCGTGTGGTTATAGTAGGACTAAATCCTGCAGTTTTCATCTCGCAGGTGTGGTTATAGTAGGAGTAACATTCCCAGCTGTCATCTTGCAGGTGTGGTTATAGTAGGAGTAACATCCACACCTCTTATCTCACATTTGTGGTTATAGCAGGAATAACGTCCCCAGCTCTCATCTCGCACGTGTGGTTATAGTAGGAGTAACATCCACACCTCTTATCTCGCACGTGTGGTTATAGTAGGAGTAACATCCCCAGCTCTCATCTCGCAGGTGTGGTTATAGTAGAAGTAACATCCACACCTAATATCTCGCACGTGTGGTTATAGCATGAGTAACATCCCAACGTCTCATCTCGCATTTGTGGTTATAGCAGGAATAACATCCCCAGCTCTCATCTCGCAGGTGTGGTTATAGTAGGAGTAACATCCACACCTCTTATCTCGCACGTGTGGTTATAGTAGGAGTAACATCCCCAGCTCTCATCTCGCAGGTGTGGTTATAGTAGAAGTAACATCCACACCTCTTATCTCGCACGTGTGGTTATAGCATGAGTAACATCCACACCTCTTATCTCGCACGTGTGGTTATAGTAGGACTAAATCCTGCAGTTCTCATCTCGCAGGTGTGGTTATAGTAGGAGTAACATCCCCAGTTCTCATCTCGCAGGTGTGGTTATAGTAGGAGTAACATCCACACCTCTTATCTCGCACGTGTGGTTATAGTAGGACTAAATCCTGCAGTTTTCATCTCGCAGGTGTGGTTATAGTAGGAGTAACATCCCCAGCTCTCATCTCGCAGGTGTGGTTATAGTAAAAGTAACATCCACACCTCTTATCTCGCACGTGTGGTTATAGCATGAGTAACATCCCAACCTCTCATCTCGCATTTGTGGTTATAGCAGGAGTAACATATACAGCTCTCATCTCGCACGTGTAGTTATAACAAGAACAACAACCACAGCTCTCATCTCGCACGTGTGGTTATAGTAAGACTTAACTCTTTTATTTCGTACAAAGCTAATTAGGAGGGTAAGCAATTTAATGGGGTTTCCTCCTTGAAAAATGCAATGATTCCGGTTACTTCCTTTTCTTTACGAAATGTCGCTTTATATTATACATTATAACTTTTAGCTATAATTACATTATAACAGAAAACAATTGTTAATTTGTAATATGTAACAGTTTTTCTTTTCATATTAGGGACAGTTGTAGAAAGATGTGTGGGTCCAACTATTTAACCTTAGGTTTAAAGAAAGCCGTATATTCATCGGAGGGTTAGTACAACAGCGGCCTTGGTCGATTCTAATTTTATCAGTGCATGCATGTCAGTCGGACGAGTATAGTTTGGTAGAAAAAGCGCAAGCACCCTGACCTTCAGAACGCTTCCGCATGCAACAATCCAACAAAACCGTCGACGGAATTTCTAGGTCAAATAATTTTATCATTATCGACCCCTCCGTTATCGAACTATTAACGTGTAATCGTACGCTCAAGAGGTTTATCGATTACATTGAACATTTGGATGTAGTACGAAAGCTCTTTAATAAAAAAAGCATGGGTATCTATTAATAAAAGTAATTATTAACACTCTGTATTGTGAAATTTAATTTAAAGATAAAGCTTGACTAGGAACGTCTTGGGGTTGACATGTAGAGTATGGGTTGTTACTACTTAGGGTTAATATATGATGCCTGATACACAGTTTTCAACTCAATTGTATTTTTAGATTAGATATATTGTGACGGAACATTTTACCTATTTTTTTCAAAAATGACACAATTTGTACAAGTTTACTTATTTAAAAAAATATTGAGAGCCTACTTACCGATTATTTTTATTATTAAAAAAAATTAGTATTTTTCAACCAACCCGATTTTTTAAAATAAAATATTAAGAGTACAGTGATACAATATATTACAATGAAAATATTGGAAAGAACCCCAATACCACAAAAATAACAAAAAATGAAACAAGTGAGTTAAGATTAAACCCTTATGTACATTTCGATGACCATGTCATCATCATCAGAGGGTCTAATTACAAAATTACAATCTAGCAAAATCACCAGTTATGGTCATCGAAATGTACATAAGAGTTTAACCTTAAGTAACTTGTGTTATTTTTTAGGTCACTATAGTTTGTAACTTCTTGTTTGCTATATTGTAGTTTTGTAATAAGACCCTCTAATGATGATGAGATTGTCATCGAAATTTACATAAGGATTTAATTTTAAGTAATTTGTTTCATTTGTTATTTTTTATTATTTTTGTGGTATTGGGGTTCTTTCCAATATTTTCATTGTAACCGATTTTTTAAAGTATTAAACAAAATTATTTTTAAAAATATTATTTTTAATAATTTTATTAAAGAAAAGATCATTTTGGACAGAATAATTAAGGTTGTTAAAATGTCCAGTATGTTAATTTGTAGAAATATCAAAGACTGCACAACTTGAATGCTACACTGAAACCCTACAGCGTTGCATCCCACTTTGTGTATAACCCTGAAGGAATCTTCCAACACAAACCCTCGAAATACTGAAATTGTGTTTTGACCTACAAGAGGGGATTCCTCCAGTAAGCATTCTTGAATCGGCATCTTGCCACTAAAGAGTTCACTGAAAAACCACTTCCGGTATTCGGACAAATAAACTAATACATTCCTTTAGTAATATTTCACTAGAATCATCAGAGAGCGACAAGAAAAGGCAATTTTAGGTTACCACAATAACAGCAGTAAGAACAAAGAATAACCTAACCTATCGATCAAGTTACTCAATATTCAACAACAATTTTTTTAATATTCTCAATTCCCAACAGCTTTTTCGGTCTGTTGGATGATGATTTTTATGGAAATTGTATTTATTTCAGTTAATATGAAATAGAAATAGCTTTTATTCATTACTATTTATGTTTAGACTATGGCTGTAGAAATCGGTTGTAGTTATTAATCACAAAGATACATTCAGCGATTTCAGTGCAGTGGAAATTTAACACTCCGAAAGTGGCAAAACGAAAGTTACTGAAAGGTAAAGAGTAGAAACGGAATATTGTAGGGTTTACTGTCATCGACTTGTTTTTTACTGTCTTTTTTTTAAATTAACCAAATAAAAATAAATATATTTTTTTAGTTGTGAAAAAATGTACTGAAATGAAACTCAAAATCACGAATCATAACTTTCTAATTCGTTTATATTTTTTTTTCACAAAAAGAAACATCCGAAACTTAAGTCAAAACGAAAAACTATAACAGTGAAAATGATTCATAATTTTGTCAATATTAGGAGGGTTTCGGTGCCTTGCCTTCTGTTAGTGACGTTGATCATAACATGAGATTATAATATATCCTGTAACATATTACTTTTCTTTAAGTCATAACACAAAAATGTGATGATCTGAATATAAGCCTATAGTAATCTCGTGTCATATGTAAACAGTAAGAAATAAGTATTTCTATAATTGAATCCTATTTAACAGACATTTGTTGTCTGTAAATTTACGAATTTTAATCCTCTTAGGAATCGATGTTTTTTAACTACATTAATACTCATCCACTTTTGTCTATTCTCTTGATAAAAAAAAAACAGTATTATTAATAATTTAAAAGATATATGAGGAACCTTTCATAGACAGGTTTGTCAATAAAAATGACACAATTCATTGAAAACACCAAATGATGACGTTGATAGAGCACGAATAATTTCTATTATCTAAAAAAACCTTCCTCAAGAAAAGTATTTATTTCCGTTTTAAGGAAAACACTTTAAGTAAAACGTTCAGTTATACTATTTACAGTTTATTACAATATTAACAGAACAACTTTAGTGGAACTGAAGAGTAACAAAACTCAGAACTTGAACATTATTCATTGAGTAAACAAGGTGAGAAATATATTTTTGTTATTTGGCAACCATTTACAATAACCTTATCGCTATTGGATTGTATATATAGTATTACTGTTTTAGGACTTCAAAAGGATGAAATATTTTAGTTTTTCGTTTCAGTACAGATGTTTCGAAAATTAATATTTCACTTGAGAAGTGGTTCTTTTGAGCGATCTCCTTTTTGCGGGTTAGTACAAAAAAACTACAGTAAGCCAAGTCGATTTTAAGTTAATTTTTCCTTTCGGAGATTTACTCAATCAAGAATTGTCGGACACGCCCTTTCTATTCCTTCCGTAACCTTGATTCCGCTAAAAATCAAAACAACATTTTGAACGCGCATGCGCGCTTTTGTGTAGGAGAAATATAAGTTATGTTTATATTTGGGAAATTTTAATTTTACTGATAAATAATGGATTATATTACGTCTTTCAAAGCATGATTATTACTGAAACAATCGGTCCAGTTATTAATTGAAAGTTTTATAATTCATTCAACTTCTTTACAGCTATAAGCAATTTTTGTGTTTTTTTAAAATATACGTTATATATAAATTAAGTATTTCGACATTTTTGATTACATATGAAATGATAATTTTTTAAATGTCAAATCTGTAGAACGACAACACATTAGAGTTGGAAGGTGTGGGCTCGTTAATACATGACAATTATCTCGTAGGTCTATCAAAAATGACGAAAATCTGAAGTATAATTTGGAAAAATCCAAATAATTGTAAATTGTGGCCTTATAAAAAAATGTGAAAAAATGGGTTAGTAGTAGCCAACCCCCGACAAAGGCGACATCGTCGTCGAAACTAATCTGTATGTTTCAATAAACTATTGTCTACTGAGATTTTGAACTAACTATTTTAATATTTACCGCTGTGAATTGTCTCACTAGCTAAGCTCTAATTGACTAAATAAAAAACGAAGGTTAGAAATAGAGGCCCAAGTGATGGTCAAACGAAGTGGGGATATTTTGGAAAATTAAGGCATCGATTGAAAAAACATCAATATGAATTATTTTACCAATTTTAAATATATGACATTTAAATAACAACTTTCAAAAAATAAGAAGTTTGTAAAGCTATTTAGTGATAAAATGATTTGTTTACAACTGTTTATACATTTACAACTTCCAAATGAAATTGTTTACAAAATATCTACCTTGAAATAACTCTTTATGGGACCCAAAAAGTGATTTGATATATTTAATTTATGTAATACATACTAAAATGTATTTTACCTCCAATAATACTTTCAAAGCTTAATTTGTACTAACAAATCATAGGAACAAGCACTCACTACAGTATTTTAAATGTTATAATAAAGAATATTATTTAGGTTTAAACACTTTGTTATATTGTTAAATAAAGATTTAATAATTACCATTACTTAGAAACTAATCTCAGAATTTTTTTATTTTGTTTTATTGTTCAATTAAATAGCTAAATTTTTAACAAATAAAAACTTCAAAAAACATATTTTTGAAAAACATCAATTGTAAATATAAAAATTCTCCCTATTTTGATGAGTAATTTGAAATAAAATGTTTAATGCATTTTAAACTTACAATCTGCTCTCAGTAGTGCCAACCAGTAAAACACAAAAAACCGTAATAGTTTTGTAATACTCGCGTCTACGCTACGAGATAAAATGCAATTCTGTAGACTGCACTTGCATTTTCCGACCTATGTCAATGTGGTCTGGTTTCGCCTAGGGTGGCGGTGGTGTAGGGGGACGAGATGCACAAAAGTGCATATCCGCATGCGCTGCGCTCTATTACTTAAACTGCAAACATGGCGCCCAATGCATCCGCACTATTTCTGAGTGGCCTTGAGGCGCTACACACGCTTAAAGAAAGTGTTATCGGCAATTATCACTAAATTAAATTTCATTGAAAGCTTTCAGAGTAAAACAATTTTTCGACTATTTATTTTTTAAATAGTCCCTAATGCAAAACTTTTTTTTAAAACAATCTGCAAAGGAAAACTGTTGATATGAAACTACAGTTCTAAAAAACATCGTCTTTGCCCCAATAAACTTACGCACGGAGTAGGTAAAACAGAAATAATCGTTAATACAAAGTTTTAATTTAAAAGTATATCTAAAATTGATTCATAAATTATACCTAACTATTTTTATTATTTCATAGCGGTAGCATGGTGAAGTCCTGCTCCGCACTCTTATTTACTTACATATAAATCAGGATAATAACTTAAACAACATATTAAAATAAATATTTTCATGAAATTTTTTTGAAAGCTAATACAATACTTTTTGTTGTAAATATTTATTCAATTAATAAAATGTTTTATGTAAAAATAATTAAATTAGTTTATGTTCTTGTAAAAATATATTTAAAACTAATTTTAATGTTCTCATCAATTTTTAGAACTCAAAAATGTAAAACATTAAATGCAATATTAAACACACACACACACGTGCAAATATATATATATGAGTATGTGTTTGTATGTGTGCTTGATTACAGTTTTCTGACATTTCTAAAGATTCAATATTTTCTGAAAATGGAGTTACTCTGAAACGCGTCAACGGAGGAGAATATTGTAACGTTAGGAAAGGCAGAAAACGGTACTCAAACATATAGAAATATTCCTAACAGAAATGAAAATGAGTATATGTATATATATATATATATATATATTAAAACAACATAGGTTATTCAAATACAAGAATATTTATTATATATATATATATATATATATATATATATATATATATATATATATATATATATATGTGTGTGTGTGTGTGTGTGTGTGTGTGTGTGTTACATATTATAATTATTATTACATAATATTAAAAATAAAGTTATAATATTACCTAAAACATAATAATAATAAATAATATTTTATTAATAACGTGAAATAAAATTTATAATTATATATTAAATTATTGATTATAAAATATATGGTTGAGAAGCTTTGGTGTTTCGATTTTTAATTGAATCGAGTTTTGTATTTTTAGGTTTAAAACCAAACAAATGTTTGAATTTAAAATAAAATTAGTATTCAATAATAAAATGAAAAACTATAACAGATGTCTTATAAAATTAAAAGGAGTTATGCGTATGATGTTTGTCCTTTTTGCTAATAAATTGTTGGTGTAAAATATAGTAGATGCAACAAATAAAAAAATTGTTTTGACAAATCTTGAAAATAGTAACAGGTCTAAAATAATAAAGCAATGTTATAACACAGAATAGTAAAGCAATTCGTATCGTCTGTACGTTGCATTGGAAGCGCGTGCGTCGAGAAATGCATTCAGAGTCCCTTTTACACTTGACGATCACACTTGACGCCAATGTAATCAGCATTTACCAGACGTTTAAAGTGTAACCGTGTCTCTTTTAAGAGTCCAACTTACACGATATTTTGTATTAGCTTTTACTGCAGAATTGTGGTGCCAGACGGATGTACAATGCAAAACGGCCTTATTCGATCCGTCGCGACATCATATGGTTAATAAAAGCGGATTTCTCTTTCACTTTAAATACAGTTCTATTCCTTCCAAAATGAACAATGGCTATTTTAAGAAAATGTCGCTAATTAATTTCAGTATTTCAATTAGTCTACAAAGATTTTTAATTTGTGTTTAGACGTTTAGGTTATATTATTTATAAAATAATAACATTATCTTAAAAAATTGTAATAAACTAGAACTGCTACAAAAATCTTCGTTAAAATTTTTCATTTTAATTTTTATCATTACAACATTTTCTAATAATAATGGTTGATTCAAATCCTTATACAAATCATAAAATTTGTGTTCAAAAAAATTATATTCCAAAGTTGCAGTATTTATCTTGCCAGTCTATTTAAATATATTTACCTTTTTTCAAAACTAAAATATGTATTTTTAATATATACAAGATATAAACAAATAACTGAAATTATGTAATGATACAAACTTGCTGCACAGCGCCTGCTAAACGTCTAATGCAATTGTACTACAGAACGGTGTTGCGTGAATTGCATAAGTATTATTTTTTAATTAGAAAATCCGTTTTAAAATATATGGTAGTTTTTTATAATGAGGTTTCTTAACGCATTTGATTTTTCTACTTTTAAAAGAAAATTACTTGATAGGACATCAGGCCCAAGCGTGAACGAGCGTACACAAATTTTACATGGAAGTTTTGTTTTTTTTGTATAATTGCCTTCAAAATAAAATGATGTTTTGAAAGGGAGTTAAATTTTTATTTGAATTAAATATAACTATATTAGGTCCTTCATTTGAAACTAGAGTGTCAAATGTATGCGGAGGCCCTATCACAGTCTTACTGCCATTTAATTACTCCGGACGCAATTCTACAGAACATTAGCTTACCCATAATTCAAGATAAAATCCGCCATTTCGAAATGAAGCGATAATAGTATATTCAGGCTGCTTCTACTTATTTTGGATTTCATTACGGTTTAATCAATTACTATAGGCTTCTGTTAGACTCAACCTATTGATAATTTGATATTCGTCAACAGGTTTTTTGTCCACCCGAGTGAAACGTCACATGTCATAAAATATTACAAACATTATAGAAAAGGTTAAGATGTGAAGAATGCATCTTTTCTTTACGTTAGAGGGAATGGCAACGCGCATTGAAAAGATCTAATGCTACGTTCCTAGGATTCTTCAAATAACTTCACATATACTTCTGGATTGCTTCTGCTACTTCTTGAAAAACTATTGAACATTCTATGGAATGGTGACATACATTAAATAATATTGCAATGTTTTAATGAGTTTCTATGGTTTCTCTCTGCAGACGTCATGACAAAAAATAATGATAACGTGTCATTAAAAATAATGATGACAGCATTATAGTTAAAATCTGTTTACAATAATTACCATAACAAAAATCACGGTATTTAGTAAATTCTATTTGTGTCTACTTGTGTCCTTATTGTGCCAACGGTTTAACGCAGTCTGCTACCCCCTCCCTACCTTGGTTATAGCGCTGGTATAAGAGTGCTCTTACATAATAGAAAGCCTACGATAAACTCTACATGGTCATTATAAAAGTAAAATATCTAATAAGTGTAAGCAGGATGAATGAAGGATTTTTTTTATCATCCAACAAGTTAACCTATATTTTGTGAAAATAGTAAATTTCTTTATGAATAACTAAACATTGACGAAAGATGCGGACTGACGAGGTCATTTCTGAAAACGATGAAACACGACACGGTTTGCGCCTCTGCTCTCTGCACGGTTAGAAATTCGCAGTGACTTTGAAGATAATCGAGCATTTCTGCTGAATAGTTCCTCAAACACTGAACATATCGAATATACTCGGGCATTTGTCTTGAATAGTTCTTGAAACACTGAACATATCGAATATACTCGGGCATTTGTCTTGAATAGTTCCTGAAACACTGCATATATCGAAAATACTCGGGGATTTGTCCTTAAATAGCAGTTTTGTGAATTAATATTTGAATTGTCTGTATTTTACTACACATATTCTTATACATCGTGTGAATTCTTAGCTGAATATTTTGAATAATTAATTGTTGTGTGTGTGTCGTTCGTTGGAGAATAGATCTGACTCCAGCGATGACGTTTCTTTAAATTGGCGCTTACTACAGATAAGGAGTGGGAGAATTAACTTTGCATTTTTGTTTTTAATAACAATATTTTGACAAGGTCAGTAATAATAACAGTGATTCATTTTTAAAACGTTTAAAAAGGAAAATATTCAAAAGATGTTTCAAAGAAATCTCATTATAATAGGCCTACCACCCAACTATTGGTAAAATAGTGGATTTTATGATTTGATTTTTTAATTTATAATCTTGAATGTAACTAATTTACGCTAAATAGTAAGCCTATTATTGTATTTAATTTTTATATATTGTTCCCAATTATTTTAGTTTAACGTATGGTTAATTCTTTGAGGGACTACGCACGATGATCGTTAACAATGCTAGACAGACGGATTCAGACCACATCGTACAGTACAGTATGTTACTTGATCGCTAGGCCGCGCCACATGAAGCTTTTCACGGCCACCGAGTACCTGCAACCGTTGATTCCGCCGATGAAAAACGAACGCATCCGACGCTGAAATCAAGTCCAGAAGTTCATTGGGTCATTCGGCACTATCGAGGACACACGGTCACCGGGCGGGAAGAACATTCCTCATTGGTTGACGGCCTGACCTAATTCTCACCAATAGCATCGCACTTACGTTTCGTTGCGCGCCAAAATGCAACGTGAGTGTTAATTCTCTCTCTTTACATTTCCGCGGTTTTTCTTAAAGAAAGTGTAAACTTTGTCGCTTTGGATATAGGTTACGGTCAGATCGATTACCTTACTCGAGCAAATGCTACAGGTATGAGCCAATGACTTGTTTTTTTTTTTAACTAAACAAAGTCACTAGGCCTAATATATAATAAATTCTATAACAACCTTCATATACAAAACCCCCACTAAATTGCAAAGTTTTTTGTGTACAAGTACTAAGCAACTGAGAAATCAAAATTATGAGTTTTTTTTAAAGAAAGCCTCTTGATAATCGTTGAGCGTTTGATTGTTATTATTAAATATAACTGTATCAGCCATTTTTAAGTTGAGTTTTTCAAAGTAAACAGTATTAATAAGAACGGATAAAAAACCAATATACATTTGTTTACTGAAACTTGGAAAGTTTCATGGAAGGTCAACATCAGACTTGATAAAGACAACAATCGCCTGTCGATACTTTGCTGTCGTTCAACGTAATAGCTTCTTCAACCATTAGCTTCCTTCACAAAAAAAGAATTTATATTTAGTTACATAAAATGTGTTAATCCAAATGCAATGTCATTACAGTAAGTATTAGGAATGTCATGGGCGGAGTTAAAGGGGGGTGGCAAGGAGGGACATGGCCCCCAAACTTTCTCGACAGGTGTATAATTTTTTTATAATCAAAATGTGATAATGAACTCATTAAAATACTACAAAAATAATAATAGTGCTGACAAGAAATATATTCAGCAGTATCAGTTGTTATTTTGATAGTATCAGAGTTATTTTCTAAATATAAATGAACAATATGAACCCTGTTTTAAGTTTACAAGTCGTGATGTACAAAACGATGTTTGGTGTTCAACGTTATGTTTCTCATAGAAACAAAATCCGCCTTATTTTTAAACTTACAACTTTGCAAAATTCGAAAAAAATTTAAAAATTTTAGGAAGGTTTAAGCCTAAAAGCCCGGGATTGCGTTCTGTGAGAAACATATCATTGAATATCTTACCCTAACTTACCGATAATAAAAGAAGTTTAAAACAAGTACCTTATAATGGACGTTTTTGTTTCAATGTCGACCAGCTTTGAAACGTTTTCTATTTTTCAGGGGGGGGGAGTGCCTCAGACCCTATTTGATACCCCGGGCAATTTTGTGCCCCGCCCAGAACAAATTTTGTAACTCCGCCCATGAAGATTGTGCAAGTATTAGAAGTTGATGACGTTAATAACAACCTAATTGAGAATTATTTTAGCTGGAATTTTTTAATTGTTTATTATTATTAATAAAATAATTTGGCTACGCGTAATAAATGTGAGTGCAATATAGCCTATATTACTAGGCGGTATTAGTAAACAAAATGAACACCATAACGTACATGCTCCATATACTTACACAAGAATATTCAGTAAAACCTTTTCTTTGAAGAGCTATTTTTTCAAAACTGTGTATTAACTAGTTCCAGCTGTAATAGCATAAACAGGCTTTCTTTATGTTAGATATAAGTAGTTGTGTCTGGTCTAGTTTTGTGGTTACATTGATTCTTTAAATGCAAATACAAGAGTAATTATTGCAGTAAAATGTCGTTTTATTACATTGCTAAATTTAAATGTTACCAAACTCTGAAATATTGTTATCAACAGTATTAAACGAATTTCATTCAACTAATTAAATTTGAAGGGATAGAATGTTATAAAAAGTGAAAT
>JBAIZL010000003.1:10771372-10833872 GCA_036971475.1 Prosapia bicincta | reverse complement strand
AAGTATCGTCCGATACCGACGCTTAGCGTTATGGATTTTCGTTTAGGAGCGCCTAAGGATATCATCCGATACTGACGCTTAGCGTTATGGATTTGCGTTTAGAAGCGCCTCAGTATAACATCCGATACGGTCGCTTAGCGTTATGGATTTGCATATAGGAGCGCCTAAGGATATCCTCCGATAAGGTCGCTTAGCGTTATGGATTTGTATATAGGAGCACCTAAGGATGTCATCCGATACGGTCGCTTAGCGTTATGGATTTGCGTTTGGGAGCGCTAGGTATCATCCTATACGGACGTTTAGCAATACGGATTTGGGTTTAGGAGCGTCTACAAGTATCATCCGATATCGACGCTTAGCGTTATTGATTTCTTTTTAGGAGCGTCTACAAGTATCGTCCGATACCGACGCTTAGCGTTATGGATTTGCGTTTAGGAGCGCCTAAGGATATCATCCGATACTGACGCTTAGCGTTATGGATTTGCGTTTAGAAGCGCCTCAGTATAACATCCGATACGGTCGCTTAGCGTTATGGATTTGCATATAGGAGCGCCTAAGGATATCCTCCGATAAGGTCGCTTAGCGTTATGGATTTGTATATAGGAGCACCTAAGGATGTCATTCGATACGGTCGCTTAGCGTTATGGATTTGCGTTTGGGAGCGCTAGGTATCATCCTATACGGACGTTTAGCAATACGGATTTGGGTTTAGGAGCGCCTTCAGCTTTCATCCGATACGGTCGCCTAGCGTTATGGATTTGCTTTTAGGAGCGCTAGGTATAATCCGATACAAACATTTTTACGTATAAAATCAAATTAACCACTTGCCGGAATTACAATTAAGGTAAATTTATGGAAAACGTCAGAGACCTAACATACTGGGGATCTTTCGCATTGATTATAAATGGTAAATATGAATAGCTTATCGAAAACTTTATATAGCCTGGTCACTTTATCATGAAATACGTAAACTATAGGTTTGGCAAAACATTTGTTTTGTCAAATTAAAGTTTAAAAAAATCATTAACATTTTTTTTAAAATTGTGTTCCAAAATCGTATATTTCAATTTTATTCATGTAATACATGAACGTATTGAACGCAATAAAAAACTCCTGGTAGCTATAAATAACTGAACATGAAAAGTCTTTATTCAATATGGATAAGAAATCACTGTTGTACTTAGGTGGGATATTAGAATAACTTATTCAGTAACTCAGGCTGTTGCGTGACGCATTTGCATCCCAACGAATATTGTCCAGTACGCCTATGGACTTAACTCTTTAATAATTAATCTGCTGTTTAATATGAAATCACTATTTCCATGCCATCCGTAGTATTTCAAAGTCATTCTTATAAATAACCTGTTTAAGAAACAACTCTTGATTTTCGCCCTTCGTATTATACGGCTTGTAAAATTAGCTCATTTTTTCAGAAGGGAGCAACATTTTTGAAAAAAACAAATCTAGGGCTCTCAATTGCAGTCGCTAAGCAGTCCTAATGCATAGTTATATGTAACTGCAATTTAAGAAGAACATAGTTTTTATTAGTTTATTTCAACTGTTGAAAGTTTACATCTAACGCGACCATTTAGTATCCACTGAACTATTTGTATTATTGATTTGATTATACGAGAACGTTTTTATCCGATGCTACAGGACTAAAACCTAATGTTATTACTCTTGTTGTAATTTGAAGGAGACAAGTTCAAAATCCAAGAGCTAGCTAAAATTCCGAGACTTTGCAAACAGTTAAATACCAATGCCGTGTCTGTGAGATGAATCCCGCTCTAATTATTTATCTGGTATTTGTTAAATTGCTCAACAATTTCAAACTTATGACGAACTATCCTTTGATGGAGAAGTGGCGATTCCAATGATAGGGTTGCTCAAAGCTACAATAGACTATCACAAACATATTGCATTCCAATTCCTTTTAACTCTCCACTGAATTCCTCTAGCACAGTATTTCTAAGTACTAGCCTATATTGCATTGTTCGTGTCATAGAATCCAGTACCTTCCATATTGCAGTAAGATAAGTGGAATATTTGAAACTAAAAGTAACAATGGAATGAACATTGTTCAAGTCGTTGCACTGTGTTACAAATATTAATTAACTTGTTTTAGACCAGGGGTTCTCAACTTTTAGGCTCTGAGCCCCCCTTCACACTTTGGTGTGAGGTCACGCCTCCCTTCACGGATTAAGTTAATTTAGACTTATATATGATAAATTTACTTACAATATGTTTAAGTAATAACCAGAAAAATGTTCACTACTTTTGTAGTACTAGTGTGAGGGCTGGCACTGTTTCTCGTTAACTATTTTTTGTATGTTTGGATGAAATTTTGACAAAGAACACCGCCGGTCACTTTCCACGTCTAGTCTGGCTCGATATTTAGATTTTATATTAGCCAGGGCTGAAAATCCTGTCTCGCATAAATAAGTTGATGAAAATTGTACAAGCAACTTGACTGCCTCCATTGCTACTTCTGGGTAAACAGGAAGATATAGTAGCCAGAAATCTTCGAGATCCATGTTTGGGAAATCCAATTTAGCTTTGGAATCACATTGCAAGTCAATTGTTTGTTCTTGAATGTGATCAGGAGGTATATCAATGTTGATTTGAAAGGGGTCTCTTGTTAACTTGAATTCCCAGTTTTCCGAGCTTGTATCTCGGAAATCGGAAATAGGCTCCGATTTTGTTCTTCAGAGACAACAAATGCTCAGATATTAGGTCCTTCATTTCATTTACTAGGTCTTTTGGAAGACTTTGGGTATCATCGACGAGATTTTGGAAAGGAATAAAAGTTCGTTGAGTAAAGAAATAGAGCTTTATAGCTCTATTAAGCTATAAAAAAATTTCAATGATTGTGTGTTTGTGTCCAACATCAAATTCATTTTTTTAAAAAATTTGTTGACGCCTCCCCTGGAATTCTTCTACGCCCCCCCAGGGGGGCGCGCCCCCCAGGTTGAGAACCGCTGTTTTAGACGATGACGATGAAGCACTGGTCACACTGTTTTCATAATAGTGATAACAAAATTTCAAAACTGTGTGAAATTCATTTTGGCTTATAGTATCTAAAGTTTGATTGTGTAGTTTAAAACGAAAGATTTAGCGAGAGTGGCTGGGACATAAATTAACCAACGCGACATCTAGCTGCATAAATTTCACTTAGCTTTTATACAGACACCGAGGGGTTGTTTTTATAGCACTGCTTAGGGATGGGCCCCTTACCCTTGCCGACCTGTCAAAATTTCACTTTCGAAAAATTATTGCTTTTCCGAAGAAAGGTTTTTGTGAAAACATTCGTTTATTGCACCATGGCAATAAACGTGGGGGTTTTGACCGATGCAGTGTTGCGAAAGTTGGGCGAGTTGCCAAAACTTGTAGCCGGGTTCAACAACCCCGCATCGATCCCAGCAGCAGAGCCTGCGCTGAAAATGAAAACAAGAGTTTTGCGCGTTCTACCTGATACATATTTAAGCCAAATTTTTTTTACCCCCAAAAATGTTTGCGGAGAGAATCTGGAAAATACACGTTATCACCTCTACATTGTATTTACTGCATTTAATATTTTGCTTCACATTCCATTATAAATATTATGAAATTTTAAAACAAATTTATCTTCAACCATTGTGTAACGTTAACGTTAGTTTCAATTCGAGAGTATAAAAATAGCGAACTATAGGAACGGGAGTGTAACAATAGCAAACTATAAGATGGAGTGTCACAATAGCAAACTATAAGATAGAGTGTCACAATAGCAAACTATAAGATGGAGAGTGTCCCAATAGCATACTATAGGAACGAGTGTGTCGCATAGGAAACTATAGGAACGAGAGTATAAAAATAGGAAATTGTAGTAACGAGTGTGTAACAATAGCAAACTATAGGAACGAGAGTGTAACAATAGCAAACTATAGGAACGAGAGTGTAACAATAGCAAACTATAGGAACAAGAGTGTAACAATAGCAAACTATAGGAACAAAAGTGTAACAATAGCAAACTATAGGAACAAGAGTGTAACAATAGCCAACTATAGGAACGAGAGTGTAACAATAGCAAACTATAACAATGATAGTATAACAATAGTAAACTATAGGAACAATAGCGTCACAATAACAGACTATAAGAACGAGAGTGTCACAATAACAAACTATAAGATCTAATGTGTCACATAGTAAACTTTACGAAAGAGAGTGTAACAATAGCACACTATAGGAACGACAGTGTAACAACAGCAAACTATAAGAACGATAGTGTAACAATAGGAACAATAGCGTCACATTAACATACTATAAGAACGAGAGTGTCACAATAGCATACTATAGGAACGAGTGTGTCGCATAGGAAACTATAAGAACGAGAGTATAAAAATAGGAAATTGTAGTAACGAGTGTGTAACAATAGCAAACTATAGGAACGAGAGTGTAACAATAGCAAACTATAGGAACGAGAGTGTAACAATAGCAAACTATAGGAACAAGAGTGTAACAATAGCAAACTATAGGAACAAGAGTGTAACAATAGCAAACTATAGGAACAAGAGTGTAACAATAGCAAACTATAGGAACGAGAGTGTAACAATAGCAAACTATAAGAATGATAGTATAACAATAGTAAACTATAGGAACAATAGCGTCACAATAACAGACTATAAGAACGAGAGTGTTACAATAGGAACAATAGCGTCACATTAACATACTATAAGAACGAGAGTGTCATAATAACAAACTATAAGATCGAATGTGTCACATAGTAAACTTTACGAAAAATAGTGTAACAATAGCAAACTATAGGAACGAGAGTGTAACAATAGCAAACTATAGGAACGAGAGTGTAACAATAGCAAACTATAGGAACAAGAGTGTAACAATAGCAAACTATAGGAACAAGAGTGTAACAATAGCAAACTATAGGAACAAGAGTGTAACAATAGCAAACTATAGGAACAAAAGTGTAACAATAGCAAACTATAAAAACGATAGTGTAACAATAGTAAACTATAGGAACAATAGCGTCACAATAACAGACTATAAGAACGAGAGTCTCACAATAGCAAACCTTAAAATCGAATGTGTCATAAAGCAAAACTTTAGGAACTGTAGTGTAACAATAGCAAACTATAAGAAAAATATACAGTTTGTAACAACAGCAATCTATAAAGACGAGAGTGTAATAATTGCAAACTATAGGAAAGATAGACAGTTTGTACAACGGCAATCTATAAAGACGAGAGGGTAACAATAGCATACTACAGGAAAGAGAGTATAAAAATGGCAACCTATAGGAAAGATAGACAGTTTGTACAACTGCAATCTATAAAGACGAGAGCGTAACAATTGCAACCTATAGGAAAGATAGACAGTTTGTACAACGGCAATCTATAAAGACGAGAGGGTAACAATAGCATACTATAGGAAAGAGAGTATAAAAATGGCAACCTATAGGAAAGATAGACAGTTTGTACAACGGCAATCTATAAAGACGAGAGGGTAACAATAGCATACTATAGGAAAGAGAGTATAAAAATGGCAACCTATAGGAAAGATAGACAGTTTGTACAACGGCAATCTATAAAGACGAGAGGGTAACAATAGCATACTATAGGAAAGAGAGTATAAAAATGGCAACCTATAGGAAAGATAGACAGTTTGTACAACTGCAATCTATAAAGACGAGAGGGTAACAATTGCAAACTATAGGAAAGATAGACAGTTTGTACAACTGCAATCTATAAAGACGAGAGTGTAACAATAGCAACCTATAGGAAAGATAGACAGTTTGTACAACTGCAATCTATAAAAACGAGATGGTAACAATTGCAAACTGTAGGAAAGATAGACAGTTTGTACAACTGCAATCTATAAAGACGAGAGGGTAACAATAGCATACTATAGGAAAGAGAGTATAAAAATGGCAACCTATAGGAAAGATAGACAGTTTGTACAACTGCAATCTATAAAGACGAGAGGGTAACAATTGCAAACTATAGAAAAGATAGACAGTTTGTACAACTGCACTCTATAAATACGAGAGTGTAACAATAGCAACCTATAGGAAAGATAGACAGTTTGTACAACTGCAATCTATAAAGACGAGAGGGTAACAATAGCATACTATAGGAAAGAGAGTATAAAAATGGCAACCTATAGGAAAGATAAGACAGTTTGTACAACTGCAATCTATAAAGACGAGAGGGTAACAATAGCAAACTATAGGAAAGATAGACAGTTTGTACAACTGCAATCTATAAAGACGAGAGGGTAACAATAGCATACTATAGGAAAGAGAGTATAAAAATGGCAACCTATAGGAAAGATACACAGTTTGTACAACTGCAATCTATAAAGACGAGAGCGTAACAATAGCATACTATAGGAAAGAGAATGTAAAAATAGTAGACTACTATCATAGGATACATATAACTTACTGTAAAGTTAGATTAGCTCCCAATTGTTCTAGTGACGCGAGATGTAGCTTTAAAACCAATTATTGTTTGCAGAAATCATGTTTGAAATTAAAATACGGTTTGAATCAATAATCATTCTATTTGTAATCAATAAAGCACAGATTTGTTGATCAATAATGCATGGAGATATTAATCAATAAAACGTGGAGTTGTTATTCAATAAATCGTAAAGTTGTTATTTGATAAAGCACGGTGTTGCTAATCAATAAAGTACTCGTGTTTATACGAATTTTTCTTTCAGCTCATTCTAGATTTATTTCTATGGCAAGAAGAAGTATCAATTTCTTTAAAATTTTTGGACAAATTTATTGTTGCAAAATAATTAAGTAAAATGCGTATTAAAACACTCCTTACTTCTCAATTGGATTTATGTAAATCATTTTGTATCATTTAATGATTACTTTTGTTTCACTGCCTAAAGTAATAATCCCAAGACTCTTTGTGTTGGTCTGTAAAACTATAAATTGCAACCGATTTGTACGCATAAAATCCGCAGCAAACAGAATCACCTGAGCAGTTTACTTAGGCGGTGCGTTTCTCAGTTGAAACGCAGTGTGTAAGGTTGAAGTAGGTTGCTTACATACAGTTTAGTGGGAATAAACTCTATCCTCTGAATTAACAGAACATTTACTTTACTGCAAACATAACGGTTAGAAAATTCAACTACCGCTAATGTTTTCTATTTTCAGCGCTGGCACTAATCGCCTGCGTCAATCATTAACTAGTATCAAGTCCAATGATAATCACTTTCAGAGTTTGTTTCACATATTATCCAAGCAAACATTTCCGGTAAGTTATCTCGTATTCCAAAGAGCTGCTCTTCTTACTCCAATTAAATTCGTTTAAAATCTTTCTTCTCCAGGTCCATCTTATCATACCACTCACATTCCGTAAGTCGCAATAGTTATTGAAATGTGTTTACTTGTATAATGCTTCTTAATTCCTTTAGATACATTCATGTATTCCATTACACTCACAACTACTCATATCTCACAGTAAAATGTTTTAATCCCTTTAAACATATTGCCGTCTTCAGTGACTGACACGCACTATCAATAAATCTGCTTAAATGTCTTGATTTACCTGAAGATCAGTGGAGAGGCGTGGGGGTCATCTTCAGATGTACAGATGACTAATCAAAATTGTTTACATGGAAAATTATATTTTTAAAAACAAATTGAGAAATAAAATCCTAAGAGACGCAAAATCGTCCAAATTCGACAAAAGAAAGACGGAAGTAGCTATAAGTAAGCTGCGGATTCTCTGTAACCAGCGCATCTCATTCCGTGCCAGCTTACTAAACAACCCCACTCTTACTCCCACCACCTAATATTCCCTAAGTGTTAACCATGGTAAGTCATCTTTCTGAATGTCGAATCTATTTTACGCTCGGATTTCATCGGTTTTCGTCGGTATTCGGCATCGGCCCCGTCTAGTAACATCAATTAGAATACTATCATGATTAATGGCAAAAGTTTAGGCCACTTAAAATAACGCTTCTGTCAATAGAAAATTTGATTTTTTTTTAATTTTAAAATAAACAACACTCAAAGGCTTTCCCTAAAGGCTACCTTTGTTCAGAGAATTTATTGCCTCAGATTTATAAAATTTATCCCATTTTTTACCAACAAGAACTTAAAAAGGAATTATGAATTCTGAAACTGATATTTCCCAAGACAAAAATCCTTGAAAGTAATTAGTTTTCACACAAACAGACATTTACAAAATGCTTCTAATGACGTATTACCCTTCGTTAAGCTTAACTGCATGACATCAGCAACTAATACATAGGTGGAGAGACGTTTTGCGGTACTTAAAAGAACTCACTCGTAGAAGAGATACTCACAAGGAGATAAGTGGATGAGCATATTCCGCCCTGTCATTACTATCTACTGAAAAGAGTCTCTTGGAAAAATCAAAGCTGACAAAAACCTATAATACTGTAATCTAAGAGTTTGCTTCTTGAAAAATCGAAGATTCGTGTTAATAAACAAATCAAATATATAAGCTATTCTAATTTCGTTCTACAGTTTGTTATTAATCTAGTTTTAAAAATAAAAAGCCTACAATAATTAAATATTGTTGGCAATGTAAATAAATATAAATTCAGGTAAACACATGGCCTAACACTAGCATTCATTATTACCGAACGGCAGGATAATCATTACAGTTTTTGTAATGCAATGAGGGATTGGCGACCGACGGACTCGGCCTCAGTGTCAGAGAAGCTGGGCGAATTTATCACGCATCGGCACTGTTGAAGAGAATAGGTTGAATCGATCTAAGGATTAATAATCCTTTCAAAGAGAAATATTTTTTTGTAAACAATCCTGAATTATCTCTTGACCAACGTAATAATATATTCAAATATTCTTTGTTTCGTTTCGTAAGTGGTATTACAGTAACTAGCCAATCTTTCGCTGAATTTGATAAAAAAAATTTAAGATTTAAGTCCAAGACGTTTCTGAAAACATTAGTTTTTATTCAAAAAGCTAAATTCTCGCTGTTTGTACATTTTCGATTAAACTAATGTTTTCCAAAATTCTAAAATTACTTTTTTTTTTAAATTTATATTTAACCATTAAGATGACTATATTCTTCAAATGCGTTTGGTGTAAGAAAGGTTTGTTTATGACTTTCTAGAAAGTTCATATTCTTCATAATGTCATGTTATCTAGTCAGTATCGTATTGACCAATTTATTGGTAAATTGAGTAAAGAATTACTTATAAATTTCAGTAAGGTAATACTTATGACCCCAGACTAAGACAATAGTAAGGCAAAAGAAATAAAAACATACACAAAAGTCACAAAATAATCATTTATTGACTCGTACACGTTTCAATGACAAAGTTATCCTCAGTGAGTGTTACTACTACAAACTATAACTTACAACTCCCAGTAGTAAGTTAGAGTTTATAGTTGTAAGACTCACTGGTGATGATGATGATGATGATGATGACTTTGTCATTAAAACGCGTATGGGTCAATAAATGATTAATTTGTATGTTTTTATTTGTTTTAACATAATCTCACAAGCTAAGCTCAAAGAATAGTTAGGTAATAGTAAGGTAACCTATTTTCCATTTCTATGAATATATTCTCTAAAGTAATCCAATAAAAAGCTAATAAAACTGATAATCATTAACAGTGTTGTTTTGTTACATTTGAACTGATATTAAATTTAATCAGTTGTCATAATTATAATTAGTGTACATTCTCCTTTGATGATGGCAACACAGTTGCTGAAACCTGTCTAACGAAATTATAGACTGTTAGGAGAATAATAATTGTTTTATATGTATATTCTGATATTAGAATTATAAAATTTAGAAATAATTCGACCATAGAATTCGTTTAACATATAAATCCCGTTCAGCGTCCTTCTAGGAAGAGATACCCTTTGTTCGGGTCCTAATGATTCAGAACCAATTTTTTACAAAACAATAAAAAAACCCAAGGTCCCGTTACGAAACAGGTCTGGAGTGAGACCGAAATATGCGGGCGTTATGTGAGAGAGTAAGATATAATGACAGACCGTTAACTTTACCCATGTAATGATCCTTTGTTCACCTGCTTGTAAGCAACTGTTGCTACGGACGAGGCAAAAAACACAGCTGCCAAGCAACACAACGGGAAACCTTTTTACCTTACTAAGTAATTGTTTACTGTGATATTTTATCGTTTGGTTTATAGACTATACAGCCTCAAAAATACTTGTTATTATCGAAGTCTTCTTATTACGGCAAGATTTTTTAATGTTAAATTTACTTAATCTTTCTCACACAAAATATAGATAAATGATTGTTGCTAAAATCTTTAGTGGTATATTAATATATAATACTTTGTAGTGATGGTTTCTTTTAGTTATATATAGACATAAGTACAATATTTATAAACAAGTTTTTATCAAACATCGCTAAATGCAATGTGTACAAAATTTAAAAGTGTAGACTCTAAATTTACATTATAATAATTGTTATTAAAACTAATATTTTTATTTAATGTTTGTTAATAACTGTTATTTTTTATATAGGCTAATGACAGATCACAGATAATAAATTCATGTTTTTTTAACACTCAACGTTAAGTCTCTGAAAAGGAATTTCGGAAATAAATTCGAAACGTTGAGTGTTAAAAAAGCATGAATTAATTGTCTGTGATCTGCCATTAGCCTATATAAAAAATGTTAATAAAACGTCAAACTCCCAATATACGATAAATATTTGTTTTTTTTTTAATTAAAGGTTTAGTGACTTCAATAAGATTTATCAACAGAGAGTAAATAATTTGAATATTAAAAATATATCTCTCTATATCAGTGACATTAATGCCAATGGTCAAGTCAATAAGGTTTTTCCTCGTTCTCTGTTTAACATTAAAACAAAAGTTGCTCCACGACATTCCTAAAACATACATAGTGCCAGAAACTTTGTTTACTCGGACTACGTCTACTTTACGAGTAAAATGTCATAAATCCAACATTACATCCTGTTGAGTAGATAGTAATTGAAAATTTTACATTCGACAACTGATGGAAAATTAGATTTGAAGGTGATTCAATTTCAAGTCCTACAAAACACATTTATCGATTATTGGTTTCGTTGAATCAGTAATCATCAAATTCAATTCTACTCTTTCAATTCACATACAGAGAGATTTAACCAGATTTGTAGGGCAAGTATAATGTAATATTGTAAGTAAAAAACCATACTTATAATTATATAGAGAGTATAATCTCAGTGTTGAGATGTACTTGCATAATTTGAATTGGTTTGCAAATGAAACAATGTAATCATTTTGTTTTTAATAAAATTACTTCACTAAAATTAAGGGTCTGGGAAATGACAACTGAGGGGTAATATTATTATTAGTTGTTAGGTCTTCAGTCAGTTTGGCGAATTTTCGATTGTTAAATTGTCGGCGTAAAATACATATATATAAATCATATTCTCTAAAAATTTTTAACTTCTTACTTTTTAACTTATACACCTTGAATTACTTTTAGTATATACTTTGTGAAAATAAATTTTTAAAAAATTGAGTTTGTAACGCAATTAAGAGATCTGTTTAGTTAAGGGATGATAAAAAATAACAAATAAATGAGGAAGCTACTAAAAAATACAAGTAATTTTATATTTTGTATAGTTTTAATGGAACAAATAAGCTATTCTATGCAATAACAATAATATATAATGATTTCATGTAATAACATAAAATGTAATTTAAACAATAAATAATTGAATTAAACTGCAACAAAACAAGATTAACAACTGACTGCATTTGTTTAAAAGGTAATTGCATGACTTTTTCTGTCTATATAAACAAAAATCCTAAAAATTAATAACTGGAGATTAGGTTTGTAATTATTTTAAAATTTCAAAACTTTCTTCGAAGATATAAACAATATGGCAGTTATAAGCCTTGAATTTATCAGTATAATCAATCTACTATAATAGGTCATAATTAATTAAATTCGTTTTTAGTGGAGAAGATATTAAATTTTCATATAATCTGTTTACCAATTGTTTACTCATTTCAAAATTATTATTTTACAGGGTAAGCTGAGTACATCTATATCCCGTTGGTTTTATAGATTTTAATCCGTTTGTAATGTTTTGTCACATCCACAACCATAACGTTATATATATATTTCTTGTAATTATGAGGGCAGTTTTATTCTTAATAAAAAAAAAGTATTTTGTTTTCTTCATAACCGAGATTTTCCAGAATTATATATACAACATGCGATTGACGTTCCACCAATGGTCTGTGTTAGTCTTTTTCTATAAAAATATGTTGAAATGTTTTTCGGTCTTTTATAATAAAGCGATTCTTAGTTTTGGTTTATTTAAAACTATAAAATAGTTTTTTATTATAAAAAAAATTCACAATAAACATTTATAGTCGACAATTTAATAAATTGAACATTTCAATTTCATTTTGCAACTCACTGAACCAATTTACTAAGAGATAAGTCTTTACAAGGTGTCTTGAAGAAAGGGTTAGGCGCGTGACGAAGACAAAAGATGCCAGGTAGCGCTCTAAAGTGGGAGCAAACATCTGTTGCTTTTGTAGAACAAAAAGAAATCTTTAGTAAGGTTTTGTTTGAAATGTTGTGGTAAAAGTATCCAGGTAAAAATAGAAATATTTTCAAGCCTAGCTATTCTAAATATAAGTAGGTATAAACAAATAAATTTATTTCTCTAGTGTACTAGAGTATATTTAAATAGCTACTTGGTCCCCAAATATTTCTCTAGTGTACGAGAATATATTTAAATAGCTACCTGGTCCCCAAATATTTCTCTAGTGTACGAGAATATATTTAAATAGCTACTTGGTCCCCAAATATTTCTCTAGTGTACGAGAATATATTTAAATAGCTACTTGGTCCCCAAATATTTCTTTAGTGTACGAGAATATATTTTAATAGCTACCTGGTCCCCAAGTATTTCTCTAGTGTACGAGAATATATTTAAATAGCTACTTGGTCCCCAAATATTTCTCTAGTGTACGAGAATATATTTAAATAGCTACCTGGTGCTAAAGTATTTCTCTAGTGTACGAGAATATATTTAAATAGCTACCTGGTGCTAAAGTATTTCTCTAGTGTACGAGAATATATTTAAATAGCTACCTGGTGCTAAAGTATTTCTCTAGTGTACGAGAATATATTTAAATAGCTACCTGGTGCTAAAGTATTTCTCTAGTGTACGAGAATATATTTAAATAGCTACCTGGTCCTAAAGTATTTCTCTAGTGCACGAGAATATATTTAAATAGCTACCTGGTGCTAAAGTATTTCTCTAGTGCACGAGAATATATTTAAATAGCTACCTGGTCCCCAAGTTTCTATAACACTATCACCAGAATGAAAATCACTATAGGAGCCGTTGTACATGTATAGCTTATACCAAAATAGGATATTTGCCACAATAAGGTTTCAAATATTCAAGCGATATCAAATGGATTCAGTTACAATTAGAAAGCTTTCAACTTCTAAAATACACTTTCAAGTTCTAAAAATCATAATCAGTGAATTAAGTCTATTACACGTAATTAAGTACAATAGAAATTTATTAAAATTGTGTAATTTTCTTGCTTTTGTATTACTTAATATTGTTTTTTTTTTCAAAGAATATAGAATTTAAATTACGTTTATCGAATAACCCTTCATCAGTGTAGATACAATAACTCTTTATTGATATAACTTTTGCCCTGTAAATGCTGCATCAATTGGTGGGTTTTTAAAATAAAAAACCCTTATTATTTATTCAAGTGAATCTCAGAGTTTAGCTAAATTGTTTGTGCTTAATATACAACAAAGATTCTCATGAATCAATATTTATGTTATTGATAGGGGTCTTTGAAACCAAAGAGAAATGTTAGGTTATAAGTAGACCTATATATATAAAGAACTAAGTCAAAATACAAATACAAGAATTATAATTGAATTTACAATTCAAAGCTTTTCATTGGCTAACAGTACCAACATCATCAGCAGATGTTGGTACAGCCAACGAAAAGCTTTGAATTGTAAATTCAATTATAATTCTTGTATTTGTATTTTGACTTAGTTCTTTATTAATACACAAGAATACATATTGCGACATATATATATATATATATTTAAGATTAAATAATATACACTAATTACAGGAATAATTTATTGAATAATACACTCAAAGCTTTTCGTTGGTTAACATTACCAACATCCTCAGGAATTACAATCCTCATTGTAATTCCTGAGGATGTTGGTAATGTCAACCAACGAAAAGCTTTGAGTGTATTATTCAATAAATTATTCCTGTAATAAGTGTATATTATTTAATCTTAAAAATTATTCTAACAGGAAAACATATTTGATATTCTACATACACACACACACACATATATATATATATATATATATATATATATATATATATATATATATATATAAGTGTGTGTGTGTGGGTGTGTGTGTGTGCACGTGCGCGTGCATACTTTTGAGTCAATGAAATAATAAAGCTAACACACAGAACAAAAACAATATATAATTATATAAATATAGACATAACTGAGATACTTGAACAGTATAGTTGTATTAATTGAATTTGACCATTGAAGAGCGTTTGATATTATAAAGAAATTTGTTACAGATTGTTAAAGTTGTATAAAATCCAAAAGTAACACTTGAATAGTATTTGAGGTATATTTAACCCCTTAATTATTAGGAGTTCCAACTGAGCTATTTACGTTTTTCATTTATCAGCTTGTGGAATTTTTGACAGGAACAATTGTCACATTGTAGTGTACATTTAAGACCTTTATTTCTAAAAAAATGTAATCTATTTTGAACCTACAGCTCACAGGTTTAATTTAAGTAAAACAGTGACTAAAACTTTGAGAAAAATAACAACCCGCTTTGACACCAAACCAATTATTTTACTACTTATTTAAGGTGAATAACCACGGGACTTTGCAATTACTCAATGAACACGGTGCTGAACTTGAATAATGTTTTTATAAAACTAATGGCATTTGACTGAAGAATGTTAACGACCCGGAAGATTATTCTCTTCAGAGAAGGCCATCGTTGAAATCACCAACGATGACGTCACCTGAAGAGTGAGAGTACGAACAGAAGACCTCGAGTTCATTGTCCGTGGGATCGGCGTTTTCGGGTGCGATGCCATGTTTGTGCTGTAAGTACAGTACAACACAACTAATAGAAGAGTTATGATAAACTCAAAATTAACCAAATGCTATTCTTAACATTAAAAGATTTGTAAATAAATTATTTTTGAACCTCGCGAGATTTTTTTCTCCACTAGGTATAATTAAATTTCTGACAAGTTTGATTTCTGTGCAAGAAATAAAGCTTTGTTTAAAAGTGCATTTTTGCTTTTACTATAAAGTTGTAAAAGTTCTGATGAGCAGAAAAGCAAAATGTTTCAAAATTATTTCAAGATATCAACTCGAGTTACTATTTAAGATGAATAAACCGTAAAATAACAATGTTGCTAAATATTCCTAGCCATGTTTTATTAGACCTTTAAGAATATTTTTAAACGAACAAATTAACATTATACAAAATATAAAAATTACATACGTTCTACATTAGCAACTTGAAGTATCAGTGACGTAATTGTTATTTAAATGAGTAACACCGCTAAGCCACAGATGAACTCTTTTATTAAACCCTTATGTTCATTTCGATTTCAAAGCAATCATCTACAGAGGAATTTATCACAAAAATATTATGAGTATATCCTGAAGACGTCTGCTTTGAAATAGAAATGTACATAAGGATATAGTAAAAAAGTTTCTTTGTTCTTAAGAGGTTTTATTTATTTAATTATAAATAGAGAATTTTACATTCAAGTTACGTTCAAACAATGATATTACGTTTAAAACATGTGAGCAAATATTATATCGTTTTAAATATCTTACTTTACGTATTACATTTTACGCTGTTGTAGGTGACTAATTTTATAGATGGCAAAGAATACAGTTTATTAAAATAACTATAACATTGAAAAAGTTGAACAGCTTCAACTAAAGTGCAGAAAAATGTGTACGTGTCAAGTGTATTCAAGGAGAAAGATAATTGAGAAGACCAAGCAAGGCTGGTCGGCCAGCAGGTCGTTCAACTCGGCCTTGGCCCAGGAGATCTGCCAAAACTTCAAATTACAATTTCAAGTTGGCAAAACAAGTGGCTAATAAGTCGTAGGCGTGTGTCAAGAGTCATCGACCCCTGCAGTAACTTGCAAACTTATTTGCATTTCTATTCAATTTCCATAGTTCAATTATCCCATCTGGTCTGATTTGAATTACAGCTCAGGATGAACGTATTCTCTTTGGAATCGAGTACATGTGAATTTACATAAAATCTGCGATATCCTTTTATGACAAATGACGGTTTGTCAATCTAACATTGAAAATTGTGGAAGTGTGACAAAATGTTACACAAAGGTTATTTGCCCCTTATACATGAAAAAATGTTAAAGAGTTTGTTATTTCAAGACGTCATGTTGGTTTTAAAATGTTGTTTTAAATGTGAACTGCAGTAAATATTTTACGATAAAACAAAAATTGTTTAATTTTAATTGAGCTTAGTAATTGAAATGCAAAAATAACAGTAACTGAATTTGTAAATTTGCTTTTATACTTATATATTTGTTCTCCATAGAAGTCTTTCAATGAGAAAACTTTTAAATTTAAATTTGCTATTTTGTAATTTCATGTCTTTACTACAATTTTGTATCAACAATAATTTATTTTTAAAAATATGAAGTAGTGTAAGTTTCACCCGTATTCCTAGTTCACCTTTCCACGTGGCTGTAGAGTTTCGGATAGTATCCATCTTCTATTTTAACATTGGTAGTTCTGTATTCCAGCAGACCAATAGGCCTATAAGATGAAGGTTGTATCTAACGCTTTAAGTACGTAGATTGACTGGCGTAGTTGAATAACGCAAGAGCAGGAGGTTTTATAGTGAACACAGACGTTATTAAATTGCTGTTATATAAGTCACATCAGTTTCAGAAAAGTTAAACAGAAAGAAATGCTTAATATTAATATTAGTCTTTTTTAGAAAAATAATTATTTTTAATTGACATTACTGATTTTTTGACGTGTTTGAAATGATTGAACGATTAGATACGTTTCTGTCATTAAGATGCCAGTAGCATTGCAATAAAAGTGCTATTAGTTGTAGGTAGTCTTTAGGAATAAGAAAAACAAAAATTTAACTTTTACGCCAACAATAAGCTTAACAAGCCAACAATAAATAATCTGTTTCAGAAATAAAAAGAATACAACTTTAAATTATAGTTTAGGTATTATACAATTTTAATCAATAAAATATACCCTATATATATATATATATATATATATATATATATATATATATATATATAAATGTAACTGGAAACTTTATTGCTATGAAGTGTAACACGGTGCTCCGATTTTTTCCTTGCTTTGAATTAAAGCAATTAGTGTAGCCAGCCCTCCCTTTTGCGTTGTGATTTACCATTATATAAACTTAACGAGGGGTTGAAATTTTCCAGAGAAGTATTTTATTTTGTGCGTTATTGGCGTTTGTTACATATCCTTTTATCACGACTTTTATCGTCGAACAAAAGGAAAATTTTTTTGGGGTTTAACAAGTTTCATGCCTGTTTTTAATTTAAGGTTATTTTTGTACTTCAGTTGAAAGCATTTCTTTTTTAGGAAGTCTGGGCAATGTCGTATTATTTCCTTCGTGTATCCAATAAATCTCGATATCGCATGCTACACTTTTTGTAGGAATATCGTTGGCGCCTACATAACCAATTTACAAACAAAAACTAATATTTTAGTTTTTGTTACCTATTTTACAAAATAGTGTTACTTATTTACAAAATTATTTTTACTAAAACGAATTCGTATACTGCTCGTTGTCTGTATTCTTGATTGAATGGTTTTATTCAAACATGAATATAAAGTGCTGGGAGCAAGGATATTAAGTTAGGAATGCCCCACCGGACCAACCGTCGACTAAGTGCAACTTTATTTAAGAACAGCTTTTAAAGCAAATGGTTATACTTGCTGATATAGTCGTCTAATGTGTTAAACATTTGTACTTAGTAGCCTTGTTATTCTTAAAGATGTTCTAGGGTTACTGTCAAACCCACCGTTAAAGTCACTGGAACTAATTGCTTATCGAACGGTCATTCAAAGCGTAGCCTTCTTGTGGCGGTGAATACAATTTATTTATTTTTAAAAAAACTTGTGAACATAAAATATTACGTTTTATAAGATATTACTAGTATGTTTTAAATTTTATAGAATTTTACACTGTTTTAAGACTTGAAATGCAAGTAATTGTAAATCCACTTGTTTCATATACAATAATGTTAGCGTTATTTAAAATACTAATTTTAAATACGTTGTTTAAAGAACAGGTGCTTAAAAAAACTTGTGAACATAAAATATTACGTTTTATAAGATATTACTAGTATGTTTTAAATTTTATAGAATTTTACACTGTTTTAAGACTTGAAATGCAAGTAATTGTAAATCCACTTGTTTCATATACAATAATGTTAGCGTTATTTAAAATACTAATTTTAAATACGTTGTTTAAAGAACAGGTGCTTTTTAAAAATCTAATTTAATTAATATGTAGAATGTATTTTATTTTACTATGTCTAATTCAGTTTTAAACATTAGTTCTTAAGTTATTCTATCTGAAAATTTGCTAAACTCTAAAAAGCAACCACTTTAAAGATTCATAAGTGACAATAGAATCTTTAAACTATTATGTCTATAATTCTGAATACATATTGAAAATGAGAGGTTGATATTGTTACCAAGGAATAACATTTTCAAAAGCTTTTTCTAAAATATAATTATAACACGAGAAATGTTCTAGAAGTATTTTCCGTAAAAGTGAGTCACACTTCCCCCCTCCACAACTAGTTGTATGGCACAAGAATGAGTCATTAAATTTTCGGAAATACTTTCACACACAATATTTTAAGAATTTATTATTAATAGAAGGGAACATTATTTTCAGGAACGGTGGCAGTAATATTCATATAGAGAAGTACTTGTATATTCTGGCCTATATGGTGTGTAACATTTTGTTTTGTTATTTTGGCAAACCTAAGCAATAATAAAATTTAGTTGTAATTGGGTTTTAGATAAACGGAAAGGTTGTTACACCTCTGAGTGACATAAGAGACGAAACCTTTAATATGATAACCATTATTTGCATCACTCAAAACGTAACTGAAACCTCCAATAAAACGAAAATAATAACTAATTTAATGAATAAGCTTGACATAGTATAAAAGTTATGTTTACTATTTTAAAGTAAGTATAATTTATCTGCGACATCCCATAAAAACGTATCGAATTGCCCTGTATTTTTACACAAGGTGTTTTATAAACGAACCTTCATTTCACTTCATATTTAATTTTTATTGCCAAATATACAGTTATACCATATTTTATACATTTTTACCCCTTTAGCAAATATATACTAAGCGATTTAATTCTCTTTCAAAATGATTTTTAACATCTAGTTACATTCCCATTAACTACATTTACTGGTTCGACTCGCTTTGTTACAAAATTCTATCGATTTGTAACTTATGCTCTCAGATATATATAAACGCTAAATACATTTTTCAGTTTAGTGTCTTTAAACTAAAAATACACTAAATTTAATTGTTTAATTGTTATTAAAAAAAATTTTTTTTTTTAAATTACACTTAAACTGTGCCTTGAATTTTTACAAAATTTGGTTTACTCTAACAGTTTCTTTTTATTGCATATTTTAAATAGGGTTGAGCATCCAACTTACTATAGACTTGCAAATTCATCCGTCTAAAAGAAGAGATTATGAAAAGGGGAATGCGGAAGAATTCAACCTTGACCGTGGCCAGGTCCGGAGTCTTTGCCAAGGCCGGGTTCCTGTAGCGCTTGTTTACTATCGGGAAGAGAGTTCTCAACTATCGCCTGTGATAACGTTCATACACGATTAAATACTCGGGAAATGTCATTTCTTACATTTATACGTGAAAGTTACAGAAGATAACTTTGTGGCACGTTCGCTGTAAGGAACTTTATTTATGAGCGCTTAAACAACACTTATTGCAATACAATTTGTTTATTGTAAGTGTATTGAAATGATCTCGAGACAGGTATTGTGCTTAGACCTAACACACATTGGTCAAGTTTAAGTAAAAAAATTGTAACTACTAAACCTTATAATGTTTGGTACAAACATCTGTAAACCTTAGTTTAGAATGTTTGCACACAAGTTTCCGCAATATTATATTTAATAATAATTTTATATATTGAATGTAGTTATATGTAGAGGTTTTTACTCATTTCATAAGTTGTTAATTTGTAGTTTAATTGGAAAAACATTTTATTACGTAAATATCGCAATCTTGTTGCTGTTTATGACGAGCTGGTTGTTAATTACTTATTACACTTTTGTTATTACTTGCGACCAGACGTTTTGTCAACTAAAAGTTGTTAAATTGTTGACTTACACTTAGAGGAAACGTTTTCGTATTACGACTTCTTCGGCCTCCAACGGAGGCCTTACGGAGGCTGAAGAAGTCGTAAGACGAAAACGTTTCCTCTAAGTGTAAGTTAACAATTTAACAACTTTTATTTGATAAAAAGTCTGGTCGCAAGTAATAGCAAAAGTGAAATAAGAAATTATTTTATTGGTAGGTGTATAATATTAAGTAAAATGCCTTTAACTCTTACTGGTACTTTTAAAAAATTAATTTACCTTAGTTAATCCATAATTCTTGAATAATCTTCTGTTTCAGTAACACATAGGACTAAAATCCGTACTAATCCAAATGTAAAAACAAAACAAATCACTCACTAACTATAGTCCACACACTGTCTTCAAATGTCAAACTGTTATTGTCTTCTGCAACAGAATAACTAAACTGTTTCCATTCACAAGTCAGAATATTCCTAGACGTATTCACACACCTCACAAACACTTGTACACAAAACAGTAAAAGTATTATTTCTAAGCGTTATTAGCAAAGTCCATGGTCAAACTAACCGGGAGCCTTCAAGAATAGTACTTCCTTCAACTTAACCTTGTAAGCGACTGTAGAGCTCCCTGGCGGCCACTCGTAGCTCCAAGAGCAACGGTACTTGAGGTCTTTGAACTCTCTTGTGCCAGGACTGCCTACCAAGTGAATGTGAGCAAGGGTGCATCCCTAACCTCAAGGTTGTTCCTTTTTATCAAAACTTATTCAAGGTAATGTTTGTTCTTTGCATATTTCTTTCAGTGAGTTTTATTGCAAATATATTAAGATTAATACTAGAAAGAAATTTATTATTTATAATGTTTATTAATCTTATTTTAAATAGAAAATAATTATAAATATTTACTTTGAACAAAATTACAATTTCCTTTACACAGTTTTTTAAATATCCTTTGAAACAGTATTAGAAAATATATTTATGAAATAATTTTTAAATTTTTATATTTTATAATATGTTATATTTTTATCACTGCACAAAACTGAAGTTAAATTCATAATAAATGTAGCCATTTATTTATAGGACCTCTTTATACGAAATATGACCATGAAATTTAATGAAAGTTATTAAGATCATTAAATAAGTTGATTTGGATTGACATTTACTAGCAATGACACACACACACACACACACACACACACACACACACACACACACACACACACACACACACACACACACACACACACACACACACACACACACACACACACACACACACACACACACACACACACACACACACACATACACACACACACACACACACACACACACACACACACACACACACACAACACACACACAACACACACACACACACACACACACACACACACACACTACTATTACACGTAATCAGAATTTTAAATAGTAAGCTTTATAATATAGTGATGTCTAATATTTTTGGATATTTGTACGACACATTGAAATACTAAAAATTAAATCAGTTATTAATTAGAGATTGTTTATTTGAAACAATCAATAAAATTGTAAAATAAATTATAATAAATATAATAAAACACTGTATATATGCTTACCAAAATATGACAACATTTATATAAAATCTTTTAACAAAAATAAACAAGATAACCCATTTTTACATTGTATCGCAGAGTAAATTATATCCTTTGCAAATTGGTATGGTATGATAACTCAGGCGATGCCTATACCTAAACAATATTTTAAAAAAATCTTGTTCACAACGTTTTCCTATGGCGAATAACAAATATTAAATGTGATGATTTTGTTATTGTTAGAGTAAGATTATACAAGTTTGATAGCTCAAATGTTTTTTTTTTTCATTTTGCATTAGCAATGCCTACAATACACTCAACTCGGAATCATGAAATGGTGATATGTCAGTTACTAAAATGGGTCGGCAATATAAGGGTAGATAAGCAAGTTTCAATGAAACAAATGCAAAACTCTACTTCTGATCTCCCACATCTGATTTCTCCGGTTGTCAAATTCTTTAGTTTGTAACATGGTCACAACTTAAGCATGAAGATATCATTACTTAAACTCAAAGTCGTTAATATGAAGATGTTAATGCTTGTACTCAAAGTCGTTAACATACAGATGTTACTACATGAACTCAAAGTCCTTATTATGAAGATGTTACTACATGAATTCAAAATCGTGAACGTGAGGATGTTACCGCATGAACTCAATTTCGTTAGCATGATAATGTTACTAGAGGATCTCAGAGTAGTTAATATGAATATGGTAATACGTGAACTCAAAATCGATAACATGCAGATGTTACTACATGAACTGAAAGTCCTTATTATGAACATGTTACTACATGAATTCAAAATCGTGAACGTGAGGATGTTACCGCATGAACTCAATTTCGTTAGCATGATAATGTTACTAGAGGATCTCAGAGTAGTTAATATGAATATGGTAATACGTGAACTCAAAATCGATAACATGCAGATGTTACTACATGAACTGAAAGTCCTTATTATGAAGATGTTACTACATGAATTCAAAATCGTGAACGTGAGGATGTTACCGCATGAACTCAATTTCGTTAGCATGATAATGTTACTAGAGGATCTCAGAGTAGTTAATATGAATATGGTAATACGTGAACTCAAAATCGATAACATGCAGATGTTACTACATGAACTGAAAGTCCTTATTATGAACATGTTACTACATGAATTCAAAATCGTGAACGTGAGGATGTTACCGCATGAACTCAATTTCGTTAGCATGATAATGTTACTAGAGGATCTCAGAGTAGTTAATATGAATATGGTAATACGTGAACTCAAAATCGATAACATGCAGATGTTACTACATGAACTCAAAGTCCTTATTATGAAGATGTTACTACATGAATTCAAAATCGTGAACGTGAGGATGTTACCGCATGAACTCAATTTCGTTAGCATGATAATGTTACTAGAGGATCTCAGAGTAGTTAATATGGATAAGGTAATACGTGAACTCAAAATGGATAACATGCAGATTTTACTACATGAACTGAAAGTTCTTATTATGAAGATGTTACTACATGAATTCAAAATCGTGAACGTGAGGATGTTACCGCATGAACTCAATTTCGTTAGCATGATAATGTTACTAGAGGATCTCAGAGTAGTTAATATGAATATGGTAATACGTGAACTCAAAATCGATAACATGCAGATGTTACTACATGAACTCAAATTCGTAAATATGAAGGTGTTACTACATGAATAATTACGTTAAATTTATTTTTTTAATAATATAAAATTGTATGTTTTTTTTTAATAAATACTAAACCAATGCAAACTTCCCGAAAAACAAAGTAAATTGTAAAAGGCTAACACTGAATACCAAGATAAATATAGGAATGTAATATAAATAAATAATAAGTGCATAATTACTTCGCAAATACAAGATTTAAAACTAACTGTTTTAGATGTTAGTGGTTTGCGAGGAGGTGTTTAACTCCTTGCAGGAAGAGGGGGGTTTAACTCCTTACAGGAGGAGGGGGTTTAACTCCTTACAGGAGGGGGTATTTAACTCCTTACAAGAGGAGGGGGTTTAACTCCTTACAGGAAGAGGGGGTTTAACTCCTTACATGAGGAGGGTATTTAACTCCTTACAAGAGGAGGGGGTTTAACTCCATACTGGAGGAGAGTGTTTAACTCCCTACAGGATGAGGGGGTTTAACTGCTTACAGGAGGAGTGTGTTTAACTCCTTAAAGGAAAAGGGGTTTAACTCCTTACAAGAGGAGTGTGTTTAACTCCTTAAAGGAAAAGGGGGTTTAACTCCTTACAGGAGGAGGGTATTTAACTCCTTACAGGAGGAGGGTATTTAACTCCTTACAAGAGGAGGGGTTTATCTCCATACTGGAGGAGAGTGTTTAACTCCTTAAAGGAAGAGGCGGTTTGACTCCTTACAGGAGGAGGGTATTTAACTCCTTACAGGATGAGGGGGTTTAACTGTTTACTGGAGGAGTATGTTTAACTCCTTACAGGAGGAGGGTGTTCAACCACTTACAGAAGGAGGGTGTTTAACTCCTTACAGGAGGAGGGTGTTTAACTCCTTACAAGAGGAGAGGGTTTAACTGCTTACTGGAAGAGGGTGTACAACAGAAATGTTCTACGATTACTTGGGATCTTTGACGACAATCACCTGTTTTCTATTTAGTGAATTCCTAAAATGAAGCGTATTTGCGGACAGTCACGTGGTACAAATGTCGGTGTTTGGTGCAACGGTGATTTAATGAGTGGGTTATTCCGTAGTAGCCACATAACTGGACGCAATGGTACCGATTAGAAAGTCCTACCGAAAGTTAAGTTATTAGGGCTTCAATGTTTTCGTCATTTTAGAGAACATTAGAATTAAAATTTATTCTTTATATAGCGTATTTAAACTACTAGTTGTTATTGTGGTGTGAAGAAGGTATATAATGTTACATGTCGTATATTTAGACGCTATATATTCATTGATTCTTCAGCAAACTATATCAATAGTTGAAAATAATCACAACTTATATAATTTTGTGATCATTTACCGATTTTGTTTTAAAAAAAACTTATATTTTATAAAGGTTATCATGCAAATCACATTTATTTCAATAAAACTTGTGAAGTAAAATTCGTAGAGCTGTTTTAAAATATACATTCAACATATTTAACAGTAAATAAAACAACAACAAAAAAAAACACTCAAAATACCCAAAAAAACAAAGTATTTACATATCTGTAACTAATTACACGCCTAGATACATTTGAGTGATTAGTAACATTAATTTTTTAGTTAAGACATTCATCTTCAATTCAAAAACTGAGTTCTCTGTATTTCGTGAATGGCCTCATAAAATATTAGAATACCATTAAAATAAAGACATAATTAGATATGCACGTGTAAGTATATTATTTTACTATAGTAAATACTCTTTACAGTTATAAGAATGTTATTAAGCTCTACATAGAGACGGCATTAGACAAAGCTACTTAAACCTGTGTATCAGGTAACGTGTACACTACACTTACATTATCTAGTAAGCCCTCCCTAATGGGAATATCATTAAAACCTATAAACACTTGAATAGATAGAGCTTGTGTATTTGGTTACTGTAGTAAGCTTTCCCAGAGATATTAAAATATCGTTAATATATATCTATATATATATATATAAACGGAGCTATAGCTATTTCGGAACTAAGGTGGTTATTTCATAATATTAATTAAATTCACACGAGATCCAAATTTTTGTGTGGTCGTCATAGCTATGCAAGGTTTTGTAGTAGTTTACTCTACTAAGCCCCTTCCCCAATATAAGGATGAGCTTCAAATCTATATAAATACTTTATTTCATATAGTGTTAAGTTTTTTATTTTTATCTTTAATGTATACATAACACAACAAGTATTTTAGACTTGTATTGCTGATCATATCAGTTCAGTGATTCATAATTTATAAAATTTTATCTATTACTGATTACGTTGTTAAATTTGATATTAATAAAGTCTATTTGTTTAAAATATCGTAACGCACCACTTTGTTTGGTGTGTCGAGTATAAACAAATCCCAACTTTGCTGACAGCGTGACGTCACGGCAGAGATGCATTGACTACTTGATTTGAAGAATAATTATAAACTACAGGATTGGAAAAGAGAGAGGGATATATATATATATATATATATATATATATATATATATATACATATATATATATATATATTATATATATATATATATATATATATATATATAGAGAGAGAGAGAGAGAGAGAGAGAGAGAGAGGGAGAGAGAGAGAGAGAGAAAGAGAGAGAGATCGATAGAGATGGATAAATAGATAGATGGATATATATATATATATATATATATATATATATATATATATATATATATATATATATATAAGTTATAGATAGATAGATAGATAGATAGAGAGATAGATAGATAGATAGAGAAAGAGAGAGAGAGAGAGAGAGAGAGAGAATAATGGAATCAGTTACTGTTAATTAAGGCAAATTGTTGGACCAGGCGTATAACCAAATTTGTGGGGTCAAACGTGGCACAGGAACAGATGCACAGATGTTGGCGGAACTATAGCTCTCAAGTGTGAGTCTTCATATAGTGACCAGAGTCTACTCGCCCTCCTATTTTTTGATTTATTTAAGTTTCCGTTTTTCAAATATAGTGATAAAAATATAAGTATTTGTCTATTATGGTTTACTACTTAAATTTAAGTTTCATTACCTTCCAAATCCTTTCATTACAGATTACCTTCCAAAACCAGTTTTACCTGTGAGCTAGAGTCTCGTAGAATACTTGTATTTATGTTGTGTTGCTCTAGAAAATGAAGGATCAAGATTTTACTCAATGGATTTATTTCGAAGGTCATATGGCGCGAGTATTTTTTAAATCAGGAAAGACTTTCCACTAGAATTGCTTTTGGAAAATACCACGAAAGAGGGAACCATTTTAAATGGAACTGATCAGAATATTATTTGTTAGATGCTTTTAGACTCATCGGAGAGGCGTCTCTAAATCAAAATTAGCTAGAACTATGCTAGAGAATGGAAAATTAGAAACAAAATTAAGTCGAACGACAGCTAGGCCTGAGTAAAATGGCTGTAAGGAAAATACCTACTTGAAGAAGACGCTTCCTTGAATAAGAAGAAACTGGAATACAAGTCTCTTTCTGACGTTAGTCGTGAGTGTGATATGATATGAGTGCCTTGATCAAACAAAGTATAGTATACTAAGCAAACTTGAATGAATTCAGTGGATAACATGCATTCGTGAAAATTCCAAATTTACTCTGATGATAGAAAGTGTAGAAATAGTTGGAAACTAATGCAGAATAAAAAATAAAATGATGGAAGCAGGGTTTAAATTAGATAACCCAGTTTAAAATAAATTGTATTGTAAGCCTAGATGCAAAACTTTGAACTTATGTAAGTTAAATTTTAATTATTTCACATTAGGTTTCATGTTTTAGTTTTTTAAATTTAGCATTAAATTTCAAGTTAAATCTTTATTATTTTATTTTACTTTGTATTGCAATTAAGGCTGTTCCACGACATCATGGTTTTCTTGATGAAACCACGGTAGCTAATTTCTCCATAAGGCATCTGCCTACAACCATCGGCTGAAGGTCAAACGTGATATACAAAAATAAACGTTCAGAAACAAAGTTATGTTTATTAAAATAATTTGATTTTTTTCAACATAGACAATTGATTATAAAGAGTCTAAACAACTATGATGACATTAAGTTTATTGTTGTCTATAATGAAAATTGGAAAACCTAAAAAAGAAAAAATGCTACATCAGGCCTTATATTACTATAAAGCATTGAACTGTCTACATAAGTACCTATACTCAAAACCGGAAGTACATTAATAGGATAGGATTTTGATAAATATAATATTTAGTTTTGAAATTATTGTTTCTGTAGAAACAATGTTTTATTGAATCCACAGTCACGTTTTGCGAATATCAACTTGTTCATTTCAGATCCTCGGAAGTAATTTCTGTAGAAACATGAGTTTCATGGAAGCATTCGTTTACACATATCTCTCTCAACAAGTAACGATGTCTACACGGCTGCCATCCTAACTGACATTACATTAGCTACCATCAATTTGCCTTTATTCAGTATGCTTTCCTGACTTTACACCAGCTACCATCTTGACATTTCACTACCTACTAGTATCTTGCCCCCATTTTACATGGTTTATATACCGTACACTAGATACCATGGTGACACTCCACAGGCTTCCAACATCTTGCCACCATTCAGCATGCTTCCAGACTCTACCCCAGCTACCATCTTCACATTCCACTACCTACTAGTATCTTGCCACCATTTCACATGCTATATATACCTTACACTAGATACCATGTTGGCACTCCACAGGCTTCCAGCATCTTGTCACCATTCAGAATGCTTTCCAGACTCTACCCCAGCTACCATCTTGACATTCCACTACCTACTAGTATCTTGCCACTATTTCGCGTGCTATATATACCTTAGACTAGATACCATGGTGACACTCTACAGGCTTCCATCATCTTGCCACTATTCTGCAATCTATTTAGACCTTACAGTAGCTACCACGGTGACACACCACAAGCTACCATTCTTTGTCCAACAATCAGCATGCTTTCCAGACTTTACCTCACCTACCACTTTGATACTCCACTACCTACTATCATCTTGCCTCCATTCTTTATGCTATTTAGACCTTACACTAGCTACCAAGGTAATTCACCAGAAGTTTCCATTCTCTTGCCACCATTCAGCATGCTTTCCAGGCTTTACTCCAGCTACTATCTTGACATTCCACTACCTGCCATTATCTTTCCACCATTCTGCATGGTATATTGACCTTACACTAGCTACCTCTATAACACACCACATGCTTCCATCCTTTGGCCCCATTCAGGATGCTTTCCAGACTTTACTCCAGCTATTATCTTGACATTCCACTACCTGCCATTATCTTTCCACCATTCTGCATGCTATATAAACCTTACGCTAGCTACCAAGGTAACTCACCACAAGTTTCCATTCTCTTGCCACCATTCAGCATGCTTTCCAGACTTTATTTCAGCCACTATCTGGACATTCCACTACCTACCATTATCTTTTCACCATTACTCATGCTATCTAGATCTTACACTAGCTACCATGACTTCTACTATCTTGCCACCATTCAGCATGTTTTCCAGACTTTACTCCAGTTACTATCTTGACATTCCTCTACCTGCCATTATCGTTCTACCATTCTGCATGATATATATTGACCTTGCACTAGCTACCTCTATAACACACCACATGCTTCCATCCTTTTGTCTCATTTAGCATACTTTCTGGACTTTATTCCAACTACTATCTTGACATTCCACTACCTGCCAATATCTTTCCACCATTTTGCATGCTATATAGACCTTACAGTAGCTACCACGATGGTAAACCCCAAGTTTGTATCTTCGTGTCACCATTACTCATGCTATCTATCTAGACCTTACAGCACCACCCACCATCCTGACATTCCACTACCTTTCATTTCTTGTCACCATTCTGTATCCTATCTATATCTTACACTATCTACTTCGGTGACACTCCACAGGATTCCATCATCTTGTCACCATTGAGCATCATTTCCAGACATTACGTCGGAGGAAATTCATTACCAACGAAGCATGAATTCTTAACCTGCGACACCATCAATCAGGTTGTCAATACCAATTATAAATACATGAACCATAAATCTATTAATCCAGATTCATGGTCTTTTTTATTTCTTAGAAAATAAAAACGAATTCGTCAACAATATGAATATCCATAAAGGTATGAATATAACCAATTCATAGTTTTCCTCTAAAAAATATACCTTTAATATTATATCTTCACGATATGGTGTTATTGTATTAATTCATAACTATTGTTGACGTATTTTATCCGTCGTAAATAAAAGCCAAAAATATATAAGATTATCTAGTAAAATGACGTTTTACAAACTGAGGCCTTTTGCTTCGATGAATAAAAAATGACAAAACTAGACATTTTTATTTTAAGTAATACTGTATGTCGCAAATAAATGAATGCTTTTGAACTTACTTGCTGACGCATTTCAAAACATACATTTCGATATGATTATTTTGAAATGCATCATCAAATAAGTTCAAAAGTATTCACTTTGTTACGCAATAATGGATTAGTTATAATTTAACTACTGAATTCAAGATGATTACTACAAATATTCTAGACGTTTTCAAATAATAGAAAATATCAACTATAGCAACATTGAAAATATTGCTTTTATAAATTGGTAGAAATCTAGGACGTTAATACTGCCATTATCTTTAGTTATTTGTGAAGGAATTTGTTGAGCAGAAACTGGGTAAGAATGGATTACATCTTCGAAACGAGATTAGGAAAAGTTTTTTTACGGAATGTATATATATATATATATATATATATATATATATATATATATGTGTGTGTGTGTGTGTGTGTGTGTGTGTGTGTGTGTGTGTGTGTGTGTGTGTGTGTGTGTGTGTGTGTGTGTGTGTGTGTGTGTATTTTACTATACGCACACACACACACGCACGCACGCACGCTCGTTCGCACGCACGCACATACACACACACACACACACACACACACACACACACACACACACACACACACACACACATACACACACACACACACACACACACACACACACACACACACACACACACACACATACACACATACACACGCACATACACACACACACACACACACACACACACACACATATATATATATATATATATATATATATATATATATATAAATCAAAAAACATTAAACACTTAAAGAAACTGAAGCTAATTAGAGATAAGGAAGAATGGCAAGTGGATAATTTCTTTATTGAATAAAGCGAAATATTTATAAAACAACTTTATGCTAAATTGTTAGAGTTTACTAAAAAAAATACAAATTTATTAGTATACCATTTTATTGAAATGAAATAATAACAATATTATTAAGTTGAATTATTCAAGGTTTGAAGACACATAATTGCTTCATAATGGTCATACAACTTCAATCGAGGATAAGTGTCCATATTTTATTTTCGCAAAGCCGTTCACTATACCCAGTAGGTAAAATAAAATGGATCAACGTTGAAATAAAGATACGATAAGCAACTCGTTCCCCTTTATAGGAAGAAAGGAGAAGTTAAAAGAGCCGAGGCAATGGTTAAACTAGGTTAAACAGAGGAATAAAAGACCAAAAACAAAAGTTGAAGAACTAGTCGAACTAAGATAAAACATGTGCACGCCATCAAAAGAAGAAAAGAGCTGGCACAAGTGCTGGAGATCAGGTCAGACTAGGAACACAAAATCGTTCGTCACCAGAGGAATTAATGAGCTTTCACCACAGCTGAAGCCCTGGCCGGACTAGGATAAGAAAATCGTTCGCTGTCAGAGGAAGAGAGAGCTCTCACAAGAGGTGAAGCCCTGGTCGAACTAGGATAAGAAAATCTTTCGCTGTCAGAGGATGAAAGAGCTGGCACAAGATCTAAAGTCTCGGTCAAACTATGATAAGAAATTGGTGGGTTTCCAAACCACGTATGACAAAGTATGGAAGAAAATGTTAATTCATAAACTAATAAGTTACGGCGTGTCTGGCAACTTACTGAGGTGGATCAAATCCTTCTTATCCCAAAGACATATCCGGGTTCAGTTCAACCGAGCTACCTCAAGGTACCAATCCAGAGGGACGGGCTGCCACAAGGGGCGGTGCTCAGCTGTGCATTATTCAACGTTATGATCAACGATATCATAGCCACTGTTACTGCAGTGCCAGGCGTAAACGCCCTCCTTTACGCAGACGACCTCCTTCTATGGGCTACTAGAAGTAAAATTGCCGAGCTTGAAGAAGCACTCAATACCTCATTGATTAAACTTCATCAGTGGGCGGAAAAAATGCAATGACCGTAAGCACTAACAAAACCGTTTTTCAGCTGTTCAGCCTCTCCACTAAAATAAATACCAGACCTGCTCTTCAATACAATGGCATCTTTTTAAAAGAAGAAACCCTTACTACCTACCTGGGAATATAACTAGACAAAAAACTATCGTGGAAGCAACACGTTGAAGGCGCTGCCTGCAAAGGTTCTAAAAGATCTCGGATTTTGAAGAGACTGGCGGCAACCAAGTGGGGTGCAAGTCAAGACGTACTAAGACGCACTGTATACAAATCATACGTCAGACCTGTTATGGAATACGGAAGTGAAATTTTCGGAACAGCATGCAACAACACCTTATCAAACTCGACAAAGTCCAAAATGCTGCCTTGCGAACAATAACAGGAGCAGTCAAATCTACACCTATTAACGCTATGGAATTACAAGCTGAAATTGAACCACTGCAATGCCGAAGAGACAAAAACTGCTTGAAATTTTGGGGAAGAAAAAAACGAGCTCACTTCCGCTTTTGGTCTAACTACCGACCTGTTCACACCAGATTAAAACGCAGCAAACACCGATTGTGCACGCACTAGCCCTAGCAGAGAAGTATAACATCAACACAGGAGAACCTCTACTTTCTCAAGTACCCTTTCAAATTCACCCCAAGTTACCTTGCGTTAGCCTCAACCTTCTGGGCCTGGACTCGACAAGACGAAACTCTCATATTGCTGAACTTAGGAAAGCCTTTTACCAGACTATCCATAGTCTGTACCCCCAAAACCATTGGCTGGATATATATATATATATATATATATATATATATATATATATATATATATATATATATATCAGACGGATCATCGCTACCACGAAACGGCAAAACCGGTGCAGGCTGCCATTGCTCTCTATTTGAGGGCTCCATCGCTGTCGGAACTCCCAGTAGCAACTCTGAGAGCGAAGTCGCAGCAGTAAAAGAAGCATGCACCAAACTTTTTCAGTTAGAAAAAAAAAATGTAGCCTTCCTGATAGACTCACAACCCACCATACATAGTTGCTTTATCACAAAACTCACCTACGGATAGCAATCTCAAATTAGAAACACGAGAGATCCTGAATAAATTAATTACAAACGGCTGAAGCATCAATTTGCAATGGGTCCCTGGACATGTGGATGTGGCTGGGAACGAAAGGGCCGATTTCCTAGCCAAATATGGAACTACACTGTTACAACCGAAACTGAAAATGCCACTGTCAGCTGCCAAGCCTCTCATTGATTTGTCAGTAAAACACAAAATGAAAGCTGTGTACCAAGAGGCTGCCACCGGAAAAACCTGGGAGAAACTATCAAAATCCGGACCGGACTACTATCCTGACAGCTTCATAGCTGTTCCAGCGTTCCGCACCCTCACCGGACATGACTTCCTGCCTGTTCACCTCCACCGTATAGGTATCCTGGACAGCCTCGAGTGCCCTCTGTGCTCCTTCAATTTTTTTGATGCGGGCCATCTCCAAGCATGCCCTGCTCTGGAACATGTCAGACAACAGATGGAAGGGTCAGACCTGAGGAACAACTCTCCATGATTTACTGGTCAGCGCGTCACCAAATGGCAGAAATGCCAAGAGTGGGCGTTGACTAGTAAGTAGTAAGTAAGTATGATAAGAAACTCTTTTCCATTAGATTAAAACGCGGGCAGTCACACGTGTCTCGGTCAGACTACACAGACGCGAACTTAAATTCAATGGTCGTCTCATCATCATACAAGCATTTAAAGTATTTAGTAGATTATAATCATAGATCCTTCTAACGAAACCAACAGCAATGGTCTTTATTATATGCCAATGAATCGATCATTATTTGAATGGCACAAATGCTCCATAAATTTCTTGATTGATAAATGTTAAAAATATCTCACTGTACCAAAGGTGCAGTAAACATAAGAGAAACTATAAATGTACTACCATCCAGTCTCGAGTTTAAATCCACAAAAATGTTAAGTTCAGTTGAGAACAACTTAATCACATGTAACGTGGTAGGGGTTTCTGAAGCCACCTAGTGTCTACATTTTGTATTAATCCCACTATATCCCACTCTGCGTTCTTTTCTCCGTCTCGTCATGACTCTGAATTTTGATGTGACAGTTGTTTAAAAAAAAATCTTTCGTTACTTAAATTAATAAAATAAAACACTAAATATATTTTTATTAATATATCGAAGAAAATATAGTCTATATTTCATCCTATCGTTAAATTTAAGTGTACACTATATTTTTAAAATATCACCTTCTCAAGTCTAAGTTATCAATATTTTTACTTCGCTTTACTACAATTAATTACCAGTTTTAGTTATGAATAATCATTCACACACTTCTAAACCAATTACCTAACAAGGAGAAGTTGGTTCATGCTAATTCTAGGTTACATTATCTTATTATAATTTCTAATTTTGTATTACGATAAGGAACAAAATACAAAATTTGGTTATTTAAATTTTGTTGTCTTATGAAATTTAAATTATATTACGTCGATCATAGATTTATTTCCAGATTAGAGAAAGCAACCGACTGATAGACACTAATGCCATTATGTTGATTTATAGTAAATAAATTTAAATTTGTTTTGTGTTTTTCCTGTGACCAAAAATCAAGTTTCATCACCTAAAATAAAATGGTAAATATAAACATTTGTATATTTAATACGCTACCTTCAGGCCTCTTTTATTTTTTATTTTTCCATTTTGAACCATAGTAATCGTCCAACTATTTGATAAATAAAACTATTAAAATAAAGATATTTTTAAAACTAAGACTTTGAAGTGAAAACAATATATTGTTCATTAAAGGATAGAAACGAAAACCAATTAAAGCATATGAATGCAATTTGATCGTCGCTGCGTCCCGGATCCTAGCCGTGAACTTGTACCTAATTATTCCATTTACTTTGATTAATTAACGTCGTTCCATTGAATGAATCTTGCATAAGCCGACAGGTCATTGTACTCGCCTGCATACGTGTGACGTCATATGGAAGCAGGTTACGAAGAAAGTGGAGCACATGCGTTGACGTCAGGCGTTAACCTAGGCCTGCACCTACAAAAGAACCATCAATTTCCGTTGATATCGCCTACTTAGTTACTTCTTTGGTTCGATTTAAAATGAAAAATTTTAAGTAAAGACATTACCATAAACAAAAATAGGCAGCTAAGGAAATAATGCATAGAATTGTACATGCCAAAGGAAACTATTCTTTTACTCTGTACTTTTAAATAGGCTAATAAAATTAAATGTAACTAATACTATTCACGAATTATTGCTTTTAGATTTCAACAAATGACTATTGTTTTGTGATACCACGTATTATTGGATTGGGGTAGGTTTATTCAAAATTAGTTTGTGTTAAATTAGTAACAAAAAAAACTCGTTATTGGATGGCACGCCATGATGACGTCATGAAGCGGGCAAAGGTAATTCGAAACGGTATCTAACTACAATCTGACGGATTAAAGTTTTTATGTTCTTAGAGAAAAAGACACAGTATTAAAAAAAAGATGAAAACTAAATACAACAGCTTAATATACCATAGTTTTTTTTAAAGTTTCATTGCTATTGCAATTAGCACGCGTTTTTTAATGGCCGTATAACTATGGAAGCCTGCCATATTACCCAAGTCCTCATTCAACTGTTCTCGTCATTTCATCTGACAGCGTCAAATGTTTTAGCTGCGCTACATTAATAAAAAATAGAAAAACTTGCTAAACTTTCTGACATGTTTTCACATATCTTGCTACTTGAATACAATTAGGTACATCTAAAGATAGCATGAAAAACCAGGGGAAGCATTTTGACCTCTTTTAAATAAATAAATCACATATTTTAATGGCATTGGTACGACTATTTAGTAAAAAAAATTCTTCGTCTCACAATACTTTACTATTTTTTACTAACAAATTTTTTTTTTACATTTCAGATCATTGTTATCTATTTGAATTAAGCATAATATCAAGTATTAAAGTGAAAATCTTTTAAGATATTCAGTCTAAATACGCGTGATCAAGATATAAAAATATACCTAAAATTATAAAAAATAAAACTTTTTAAAGTATAGTTTTTGATAATTTTAAAAATAATCTAGCAAGTAAAAATAGCACTTTAAAAATATCATTTTAAAAATAGCACCAAGTAAATTTACTCTCAAATTCCATTTATACATTTATTTTGGTCCTAGAGATTTATTTACTCATCTTAATTAGTGTTATTTGTTCATACCATGACACACACACACGCGCGCGCGCGCGCACACACACACACACACACAAACAAACCAAATATATGGAGAGGAGATTCTATATTCGATTTGTATGTTTTTTTTCTGTTTGTTCCTCCATAACTTTGGAAGTATTTAACCAATCTAAGTGATTTTTATGTAATTAAAAGAGGAAACCTTTCCGGTGGCCCAATTATAGTTATATCTCAATACGTTTGTTTTGGAGACAATAATACGCTTTTTAAGTTTAAGAAAAACGTTTTTGGAGGGAAAAAGTATAAAAATGTTTTTAGTAATGATTATGAATTATAAGATAATTTATAAGCAAAATAAACAATTGCAGCATTTATTTTAAGTAGTATTCTACAACACATAAAAATAACAGAAAAAATAAGTATAAAACAAATGGGATAATTATCTTGCTTGATAAAGCTGCTTAGAACCAGCATCATCGGACACTAATGAATGAATTTTCCTCCGAAAGCGCCTTCTTCGATGGTCTACCCATATTGATATATAACTTGATATAACTGGAATGAGATAAGGCAAAATAAATACACTGAAAATCTGATTTAGTTCATTTACCATAAACGAGGTATTCAATGAAAACCTCATTACTTCGCAAAATGTCAAGAGATAAATGTATTAAATATAAATTTACTACATAAAATTATTTATTAAACGTTTATGAGTACAAAATGTTTTTCCTAATAATTTTTGTATATTTACCTGAGATATTGCATTACGTAACTATCAACACTTTTTTCACCTAAAATGAAAAAGAATAATTCAAGATACGATGTAATATGTAGGATTTTAGGAAAATTCGTCAAATGAATTTCAAATATAAATTACTCAATGTATTCGTCTGACAAACTGATATGTATGTCGTACTCTTCAAGGGCGTGTCAATTATTTGAACAACGATCAAGCAATATGATTAGAGGGATATATAAATCGGAAATCTGTTGAATAAATATTGGCAACTTTGCCAACATAATTAACAGCATGAAACGAAATTCTATTATAAAGTAAATAGAAATTAAAGATCATACCTCTTAAAATAAGGAAATCATTTTAAAAAAACCAGAACAGACTTCAAAAAAGAACCCGAAATATAATTTTTACTTACTAAACATAAAAATAATTGTCTGATAACGAAAACATAATTTATCACAACCTTATTACCAACAATATTTTGAAGTCGGCGCCTCAATCATGTCTGCTATTTGTTAATCCATCAAATCTGTTCCAAGCATTTCCGAAACTACTAACTTTTTGATTGCTTGATTTCCCATGACTAATTATAGCAAACCATAGAGTCTTCTCACGAAACAAAAATTTCATGTATTCGATATTATGATAATATGCAGGACGATAATTGATCTTTGTCCTCGGCAAAGATCGTACAACATGTGATTGCATATTTTTCGTTCAGATATACAGATTGCGGACAATTCAACCTTCTTACACGGAATGTGATTACTGTAGATGCTTATAGAAGTAAGAGATCATATCTCCTTAATCCTTTTGTATCATAAATTTAATAAATTTCTTATACTGTATCTATAATATAAGTGTTTGCCAGAAATGATCGAATAGCCTGTGTTTATATCATAATTTGTTAATCTACTTCCCAAGGAGATCCACATCATGTAAAATTTTTTTATTTGTTACGCTCAGTATGTTATATATGAGTCTAAGTATGAAATTCGGCGCCGACTTCAAAATTTTGTGGGTAATAAGCTTATGATAAATTATGTTTTCGTTATCAGGAAATTATCTTTTACTTTTTAGTGTCGCAACGTTTTATAACAAAACACTCTTCTCTAATTACACTATAGTCAGTAAAACATTTCTCCGAGTAGCAACGTGATGGAACTGTGGTTTATTTTTAATTTTAAATAAATAAACCCCCTTGATCACAAATACAACTTCTGTTTCAACTCTTGCAAAGAGAAATGTAGTTATTTTTGTAATAATTTCTTCTGAAGATGACTGCTTTGCAATCGAAATGTATATAAGGGCTTAAATAACAAGATTTATTTTTGGACAAGAGGGTTTATTTACTTGCAGTTTTTCCGATTCTTTAGAGTAGAACACATAATAAATGTGGATACATAGTTTATCAGTAAGAGGTTGATAGAAAATTCGAAGTAGATATTACCTTAGGAGAAGAACGGACAATGCTATGCTTAATACTTTCCCATTTCAAGTTTTAAATTCTGTTTAGAAATTTATACTTTTAAAAAAAATGTTTCAAAAATTATAAGGTTCTTACCACCAATACGCTGGCTCCTCTTCTTATACGCTGGATACAGCCTTGAGAAAGAGTTGTGCACAGCTCGTGCTGATATATTATTTTTCAACCAGTAATTTGAAATCTATCGAGTACTAAACTGATCTTTAGACTTCATGCCATTAAGGGGTTTAACCAGTATCTGAACATTACCGTTACGTGAACGTCACACACGGAACCAAAATAACCTTCCGGGAAGTTACAGTTAGAAGCAGTTAGTTATCTTTTGTCTAAAAGCAAGTCACTTTCAGGGTGCAATCTTTGCTTGAGGATCATAATGATCTGTTCTGCAAGGAGCTTCTACCACGCAACCTTCTACACGACCATTATCATAGGCATTGAGTAAGCCGTAAAACTTAGTTTGTGAATGTTGAAACAATTCTAGTTGAATCTTATTACAGAACTGGCAAAACGGACACATTAAAAGCCTATATAAAAAAAATGTTGATTAAGGCGGTTTTTGGTCCAACTTATATTATTAAATGTAATTAAAAAAAATCTTTTTCATATAATTATAACTATTGGCTAGATATGTTAGTAAGTATTACATATTCGGGTTTTAGTTAATGTTGATACAATTGATTTTGTAACTTTTAGCATTCCCGGAAAGTAAATATGTTTTAAATTTTTAGTGGTATAACTTTTGCTTCTTATAAATTTAGGAAAATATTGAGAATATTCTTTAAAAGAGTCAAACAATTTTAAAAAATGTTAGAAATAACAAAATAAACATTTAATGACTATATTCCTTAATGTTTGAAACTTCGTTAGGCTTTTTTAATTTCTGTTTAAATTATAATTTTGTCGAATTTTAAGTGATTATCTTGAGACATACATTTAGAGCTTAGAATGAAGTAAATATAAAAAAGAATAATTTTGGTTTCAGACAAAATTATAAGCCTAGTTAATTTAAACAAATACAAAATGAAATACAAATTATTGTTTAAATTCATATAGTATGTGTATTGTTTAAATAGTATATGTAGTTTAGAATACTAAGCCAATTTTAAACATTTACTTTGGTTTTTTAAAAGGTATGAAGGAAAACATGAAACAAAGGGGTAAATATTAGCAATTAAATTATAAAATGATTTACTCTTATTTACAAACAATAAAAAATGGTATATTATTTGAATTTTTAAAAAAATCCAAAATAGGGGATGTCGTTTTATAAAATTAGAATTATTATAAGTAAACATTTTTTAAAAACTAAACAGTATTTCAAGAAATGAAAAAAATTTTCACTTAGAATTATTTTAAACTGTAAAATTTAGGTAATGTTTACTGATATGTTTAGATTCTACATACTATTCCTTAGAAATAGAGGCCAAACCCAACGACATTATGTCACTCCGAAAGATAATGGAAAAGATAAGTAATTAAATATCTATTTTCGATATTTATTAGATTATATTAAGTATCAATGTACCTACGTTGTGTTCGGCCTCTATTTACAAGGAATAATTTGTAGAAAAAAATACCTGTAAAAATTAGCTAAATGTTACAGTTTTGTAAACAAAAGCCTAGTATGTGAGTCATGGAAAATCATCGGCAGGTCGGTGCGTGTGGTTGTGTGCGCACGTGGATTTGCAAGAGTCGCTTAATATTCTGGGGCACTTCCGAGTTTGGATGAGACATAATGAAAGTTTTCAAGTATAGCTAACCTGTTAATATGGAAGGACAGTTAGTAGTCATCTGCGGCATCTGACTCGCTTAATTTTGTCCTTGTAAAATAAGGAATTTAGGCTCCTTGGAAAATGTTATACGTGTGGATCTACAGCTAGAATGTCTACCTACAAACCTATGTATCTACAGCTTGTACCCGTGTTAAGCATAACTTTGCCTTTACAGATACGATAGCCTTAATGGTGGTTCAACAAGATTGGCAAATCTTTTATACGCGGTCTCAGGGTAAGTTGAAGCAAGCCTGGTAGCTGAGGCATTAGGACCGGCCTGGCGGATGAATAGGTGGGAACGGCCAGGCGAGTACATCTTATTAGTGACATATCACCAAATACTCCACTTAAAAACGTTAATCTAATAAATAAACATTATTTTGGAAAAATATGATACGGTTTTCTTAATTATTACTAAAAAAAACAATTGCGCGTTTGTCTCATGTTAATGCCGACTTTAAGTGTGATACCGGTTCATAAATTGAAATTAAAATTTTAAAAATCTTCAATACCGGTTCATAAATTGAAATTAAAATTTTAAAAATCTTCATTTATAACACTTCAATCTGACCGACCAGTTCCTTCATCGGCTGAGCAGTTTCTAATCCCCCTAGCTACCTGGCTTGCCTCAACTTACCCTGAGAAGGCGTTGAGCTTGATGTTGCCTTATCTTCTTTTGAATGTCATAATTCCCAATAAATGTCATCTAATGCCAGGAAATAAAAACAATGGGAAATTTTAAAACAAACAACAGAGGAAAAATAATCTCCTTTCCAAGTTTATTAAAGTTGAGAATAAAATATTGAACGAAGCTCGTCGAAATAGCATATCACCTGATTTGACGAGTAAGTTGTTAGTAACGTGCATTCGGAATACTTTAATTAGAGATGGGAAGGACGGATGTCCAACAATGTACTGTTAAGATTAATTGAAAAAATGATTGAGGAAGAGATATTGATATAAACAGAAACATTTAAGAATCAGTAATAAAATTTCAATATAAAATTCGTTCCAATTTATTTCGTATCTAACAACGAGATATGTTAAATAAACTATAAGCGTTTCATTTCAAGAGGAACTGTTTCCTTTGGTTAAAAGTCAACGCCCGTCCAAAGTGATAATTGTAAACTCTGCTAAATAGATCAATGAACTCGAACCATGCTCGCAGACTTGGGTAAACACTGGCCTCCATTTGTTTACGTTACTAGTACTTCGTAACTTTACAAAATGCCCTAAACATATTTACATTAATTTCAATGTTTTAATATTAAATGCCAAACAATTTATTTTGGTAAACGTACAGGACAAACAATGTACATCTAATCAATTTTCAAACAGAATTTAAATTCAACAAATTCATTTTATGATCCACTCTTTAAAATAGTTAAAAATTAATATTAACATATTTTAATAGCAATCTATTTCTTATTATTTGTCCAGGTTTATGCTTTACAATAATTATAAAAATTATTAATTTCTCCCCCAAAATAAATATAATTATTATGTCCAACAGTTAACTCTTGACGTCTTTGTCAGAAATCGAGTAATTAAAACTCTGATTAACAAGTTTTTATTTTTAATTCAAATCGTTTATTGTTGCGTTGAAGATACTTTTGACTAATTACTTATTTCTCTTTAAATAAGGCCATTGACGTTAAACATTTCAGCAATAAGAACTGTGACAAAAGTTACTACCACGGACGACAATACTCAAATCACTACGTAAAATTGTCTTGTTTTTTATGTTATTTTCCTATATTATTTATTTTATCACTGGATACGATAATAATTCAATATTTAGATTAATTATGGCATACATTTTAAAAAAGTACCGTATAAAAGTGGACTTTTCTAGAAATAAATCTTTAAAAATTAAACCCGATGCGCTGTCAAGAATTTTATACACGCACACTCTTACCTAAGTCTGTAGCCTATAGTACGTAGCTTATATTCCTTTCGTTAGCATCTGACTCGTTACTGGCAGTGCAAATATGGCAAAAGGGAATGTACTGTATCATGTTCAAAAACATTGATCCCTGCATGGAAATACGCATCGGTGTGTGCGTCTTAGGTGTAGTTTGAATTTTGATTAATTCTAGAAAACAAAGCTAAACGTTCCATAAACCGGGTCGCTATAAAACTACAGGATGTAACTGAAAACTACATAGGTGTCGAACATATAGAAGCTACAGTTTAAAACATGCAACTTCTACATGGAAATCTTTTCGTGGAACCAAGAGAAACTTGACTTATGGAAAAATTAGGTTGATAAACGTGGAATGGTATTACTAATAACTTGTCTAAAAATGTTAAAAAAATTGTATAAAATATTTCTGCAAGGAACAAAGCATTAAACAAACCAATATATCTATTAGCTTTTTAGGTGGGAGTTTCGCCTTTTTCCTCAAAAAGAGTGCCTCGATCAGTAGAAGTTAAGTATCCACCAATATGTCATGGTTATAAATAATTGGATTATGAGAAGTAAAATACACAATCGAGGCGTTCAGAACGAAAACATGTTATAAAATGAAAAATAAATATATCTGGGAAAATATAAGGAAGAAAGTTGCACTCTAAAAAGTACAGTGGTATGACCCATGGGTAAGGTGACTAGATATCTATATAAAAAAAAAACAGTAGCAAGTACTGCGTTGGAGCGCTGCGATGGACCGACGGGAGCGGCTGCAGTTGAAAATGATCTTGACATCATTGCCATGGCAGTAAACTACGAATAAAATGTATTAAGAAAGTGTAACCTACTTCCAAGTCATTATTACGAGTAATTTAATTAGTGTTTATAACATTCAATATTTATCGAAATATTTTTTTAAAATATTGAAATTGTAGTATATCAGTTACTATTCTGCCGAAACGGGACACATGCCTGAAAAACTTCCCTCTGTAATACGGAACACATTCTGGAGTCTACTCTCTATAATATATTAAACCTAGACAAAGTTGAAGCAATGCAACCGACCGATGAGAGCTGCTGCGGTTGGAATCAATCTTGGCATCATTGCCATGGCAGTAAACTACGAATAAAATATACTTCCAAATCTATAATATGAGACATTTAATTAGTGTTTATAACAATCAATATTTATCCGCTCAAAATAAAAAAGATTTATGTCTGTTACTATTCAAATAAGCGTCTCCATATAGTCGGGACAACGGGATACAAGTCTGAAAAACGGGACGTTTGTTACGTTACCCATGGGATTCTTCGCCTACGACCACAATAATTTGTCATTTCGTTAGTTCTCTATTTCATTTCGCTTGAACAAAACATTAATAGTCATCTTTACTTTCCGTCAGCAGTGTTTTAAGTGTTTTTCTTTACTTTCTTACACTTTCAACTCCCGCTTTTGTAACGAGGTAAAGATGTGTTTCCTTTGTCTTACAAAGGAAACTGTGCATGTAACAGCATATTCACACTTTGCAATACGATATGTAGACGGTAATGAAAATTATAAATCAGGCTCATAAATTGTACACTTTACCATATGCGAGTCTTGTAAATGTGTTCACTAATTAAATATGGGCCATAACCTACCCAATAGTTAAAACATATTCATTGAAAACAAACAGACTAAATGGAGTGGATGAACATCCGGTCGGTTGGTAGAACTGAGGAAGTAGTACAAGACTTCATTCATTGAATGCACGTAGCCGGCGCACGTATGCTAGCAGTTATATTGTACGCACACACGCATGCACTAGTGCATAGTTCTGAGAAACGGAGAAACCCGCTGTCGATCTGTTATCTTCAATGTGTAAAAATCAACACTCATTTTCTGACTCGTCGTTTTTGAGTTTTGGTATTTTAAGACATCGTAAATGACTACAAGACATTTCCCTGCCATTGAGCAAACACCGATACAGGTTTACTGCACACAAAACAGTTGGAAGATTTATGGTTACTGATCGCTAAAACTAGATAATCTTCTACTATCTATTACCATTTTTTTAAAATTAATATATAGTTTTGACTTAAAATTGAAAATAGTTTTCAGACACAGATTAAAAGAAACCAAAATTAAACTGAAATAGCTTCACTGGAGCTACGGGAGAAGTAATTTGAAAAAATTGATATTATTAAAAATGTACTTAACCGAGCTAGCACTTGACAAAAAATACAGCACATTACACTCGACTCGTTTCGACGTTGTAAGTCAGTTAGAGCTCTAATGAGACCAATTTTGAAGTTATAGTAATTTCCTTGTGGTAATTTGAAATTAATATGATTGTTTTACAAACATTCATCAATTTAAATATATTTAGCCAATAAAATATAATTTTAAAAATTCCTGGAAGTTAGATTTCCTCTACTGCACAAATCGTTATATCTAAAAATCGAATTTATATTTTTTGCATTATCAACAACCTCTAATAAAAAGAAATTATTACGATTTGAAATGAGAATTATCTGTTTGCGGTCATTAAGTTTAAGTGTTGACAGCGTACTTTCAGATCTGTTGCTACCACCAACTTCTCCGGCGAGATGGAGGGGATTGTTAACTGTTACAAAATCATGCTTTGTTTCGAATCTAATGAAGTTTCTCAGCACCAACCTAAAACCTTTAACAAGCCAATATGGCTTGAAGTGACTACCTGTTGATATTGTCTGTTGACTTTTGTCTGCTTCGACAAACAAAGATGGCATCCGCTTCCTGAGTAGGTTTCAGCTCTGTTTACACACAGCCCACTTGTTTCTATTTAACAACGTCTATTTTGGCGCCGAATACGATGTCAGATCATAAATATAACACTGTCTTCAATACAATGCCTTTTTACTTTCTTGCTATAAACACTTTGGTTCTCAGCTGAAGCACTGACAACATATATAAACGTGTAGTTAATATAAAAACCACTGCCTACAGGGTATTACTGCAGAAGGCCTAATCATATGGACCCTCGTATTAGCCAGGACTTTAGTGGTCAGAAAGGAAAATAAGCTTCATTTAGTGCAATACCGTGTAACAGATTTGCTGGACGATATTAATTACCATTTTGGCAAAATCCTGGTACCACGAGAGTCCCAATAATATTAGAGAGTAATGTAACTGCCATTACAAAAGTGTAACTGCACGCCAGGATTATATCCTTACACCTTTAAACCAGGATTCTCTGGGAACTACGTCGTGCCTTAAGGTTCACAACCTGGCTGAAGTGCTTCAAAGAATATAGGAATGCATCGAAGTGCGCCTAAACGTGCACTTTGTGTGCACGTAAATGTGCAAGTAATCTGTTGTACGTAGGCCTCATCATATGTAGAAGGTAGTCGAGGCTATCTAGTCTTGTATGTAATTCTAAGACTATAGTTTTTCATTACTCCTGAAAATTATAAGCTTGAGAATAAATGATGCCATTAGGAAATGGTAGATTACAGCAGATTTCTTATTACTGAATGAGTAATGTACTGCTTTGCCTTTATTACTAAACATGCGCGCGTGCGTGTGTCTGAAGTGTTTTTGTTATATTGTTTATTCAATATAAACTAATTATAAAAACATGATCGAATAGAACACAACACTCTTCAAAGCTTTCTGTCGACAAATTGTGTCACCTTTTACAAAAACTTGGAACCTACTCTAGTATCTAATGGTAGGAAGAAAAGGATAAACTATCAAAAATAAAATTGGACATGAAAAAGTAACCCATAACATACTCCGTTGAAAATTACGCTATATAGCGGAAAATAAAGACTAAGATCACAAAATCGTGGTAAAACCAGAGACATACAATGTAATCCAACTACCAACAGGCTTTTCTCTTTTCTACTTTTTTCCAATCATCCATTCGGCTGTTCCTGATCACTCTCCTACAGACTGGTTCAAAAGAGTGTCTCATAAACTACTCTTTTACTTTTTCCCAATGATCCATTTAGCTGTTCTTGATTACCCTCCTACAGACTGGTTCGGAAGAGTGTCTCATAAACTACTCTTTTCCTTTTTCTCAATGATCCATTTAGCTGTTCTTGATTACCCTCCTACAGACTGGTTCGGAAGAGTGTCTCATAAACTACTCTTTTCCTTTTTTTCAATGATCCATTTAGATGTTCTTGATTACCCTCCTACAGACTGGTTCGGAAGAGTGTCTCATAAACTACTCTTTTCCTTTTTCCCAATGATCCATTTAGCTGTTCTTGGTTACCCTCCTACAGACTGGTTCGGAAGAGTGTCTCATAAACTACTCTTTTCCTTTTTCTCAATGATCCATTTAGATGTTCTTGATTACCCTCCTACAGACTGGTTCGGAAGAGTGTTTCATAAACTACTCTTTTCCTTTTTCTCAATTATCCATTCAGCTGTTCTTGATTACCCTCCTACAGACTGGTTCGGAAGAGTGTCTCATAAACTACTCTTTTTTTCGTTAGTATCAGTGTTTACATTTCTTAATCTTTGTTTTATTGCCAACTTTGTTGTTAGTTTATTTTACCACTATAAGTCATATTCTACAAATGCTTTCGTAGCATTAAATGGCTATTTTGTTTTGCATCGTTTCAGCCCCAAAAACTGTTAAACTGCAAACAAAAACGAAGTTGCTTTCAAATTTTATACATTAATTATTTCTTTTTTCTTAATTTTTTCACTTTCTGACCAGAGTTTTTATTAAAAGAAATTTTAAAAAAAACACATGATTTATGAAGATTTTGTTTGAGTGTCGAATTGTTTGTTGGAGATTTAACATATTACTTTAATACTATAATCAAAGTCTTTATTTCCACCTGTAGTTCACTCACAGAATTATATGTTAATATTGTTAACTCGTAAACAACATATTGACATAGTTGACTTTGAGCTCATAGAAAAATTGTATGTTAATAACTACATAGTTTATCTACAGCTAACACACAGAATTGTATCACAATATCGTTACCTTGTTAAAAACATATTGACATAGTTGACCTGTATTTAACTTGCAGAAATTTATGTTCATATCCTCAACTCTTAACAACATATTGACATAGTCTATCTACAGCCGTCACGGGATTGTATGATAATATCGTCAACATGTTAAAAACATCTTGACATAGCTGACCTGTAGTTAAGTCGCAGAAATGTATGTTAATATCCTTAGCTCGTACCAACATATTGACATAGTTTATCTACATCTTACTCACAGAATTGTATAATATCGTTTACTTGTTAACAACATATTGACATAGCTGACCTGTATTTGTCACAGAAATGTATGTTAATATCCTTAACTCATAACAACATATTGACATAGTTTATCTACAGATTACTCGCAGAATTGTATGATAATATCGTTTACTTGTTAACAACATATTGACATAGCTGACCTGTATTTAAGTCACAGAAATATATGTTAATATCCTTAACTCGTAACAAGATATTGGCATAGTTTATCTACAGCTTACTCGCAGAATTGTATGATAATATCGTTTACTTGTTAACAACATATTGACATAGCTGACCTGTAGTTAACTTGCAGAAAGCCAATTCAGTAGAAATTCCTTTGCTATTGGACATTCACTCTCTGTTATCACATATTTTGTTCTGGAAAAAGTTTTTAACTACGAAGAGTTGAAGTACTATATCCATCCAATGTACTTTCTTTTGCCCATGGTTGTTTATCTAACTCACTTCAAAACATATTGAGAAAACAAACCTGGAAATTCTTCGAACCACTCGGAAAAATAGAAGTGATTTAGTAGGCTTATTCTTCTGAATATTTAGGACAGGTCCTATTATACAGGGTTAACGGTACAACCCCTACCTACTTTATGTGTAGAGGGAATAAAAGAAAGCTCCTGGGAATACAGGGGAGGTCTAGTTTGTTTGAGAACACTTTCAGTAGGAAACATTTTCTGTCTGGACGAAGTAAAAGCTGGCTTTCGTATTGTTTAAGGATTGAAGTAGATAAATATAATCAGGGGTATATAAATGGTATTACAAGAAACTGTTGCTTTACAATCTTATTAAAAAGTTCGTATAAATGGCTCAACTATATTATGATTTAAATAGGTTTGGTTTTAATAAAAATACATAATTACCGTTGTATTGCTACCTGTTGTAACGAGGTTATTACGTAAAAAAATATTTAAACGTAGTGAGGTTTTTTTTAAAAATAAATATGTCGTTTTGTGTATGGAATTGTTTTTTCTGGAAAGTGTCTTTGTTTATAGCTCTTTAGCTATAATTTCTTTAAATTCATTGTGTATTAAAACTAACAGGAGTATATCTAGGGGTATACCTAGTAAATTAAAACTAACAGGGGTATATCTAGGGGTATACATAGGAAATTAAAACTAACAGGGGTATATCTAGGGGTATACCTAGGAAATTAAAACTAACAGGGGTATATCTAGAAATATACCTAGGAAGTTAAAACTAACAGGGGTATATCTAGGGGTATACCTAGGAAATTAAAACTAACAGGGGGGTATACCTAGGAAATTTAAAACTAACAGGGGTGTATCTAGGAACTAAGTTATTCTCGGCTACTATTTATTCACTGTAAATATTGAAAGGTTTTATAATTTGGTTGTATGGTAGTATTGCACCTCCTACTTCATGTTTCTATCTTTAACTCATCATACCATATTGCTTGATAAAAATGCATTAAACAATTCATTTACTTAAAGAGCTATTGTGTTTTTATAATGCTCAAGAGTATATGCAGTCTTAGATTAAATTAGAAATACGACGATGGATTAAGCAGAATTCATATAAAAGCCTATATTGGTTGCATGCTATCAAATACATTTCAAATTACAGGTTATCAAATTATATACATATTGGTTGCATGCTATCAAATTATATGACATCAGTCAGTATGAGCATAGCGTGTCTTATTTACTGTTCCCTGTATTTATACAGGTCTTTGACAGAAGGGTAAGAGAGTGAGTGAGAGAGAGAAGCTCTTTCGTCTTCTTTCAGAGATAGTTTCAGCTGCTGTAAAAGTTGCCGGTCATCATAGAACCCAAGGCAAACAATCCCAAGTAGGAAGATCAGGCAATACATTTTCTAAAACATGAAGAAGGTTTGAAATTAAAGCATTTCCCTTAAATTGAAAACATTTTCCTCAAAAAAAAAAAACACAAAGACTATTCGTATTAACCTTATTTATTCAACAATTCCATTGTTAGACTATTATGTAAATCTGTATGGCTTTTAGTGAGTCGTTTACTGTAACTCCTTTACTAAAAGCTTATTTCGTTTCTTAAGTTACTTATTTGGATAAAGAAATCCTCTGAATCTAAGAATTTATTTTAGACATCAATAATCATCGTGATTTTTCACTGTTATAGTCACAGTCATGGGTGCCTGTTTACGCTCCACAGCGACCGGAAGTGAAGAGATTAGTGTGAAGAAGTTCCTCAAGAGAGTGCTACTGTTATCAACCGGAAGTGCAGAGTTACTGAACCGGAACCCACCACTCCTCCGTATCTGTGGACAATGTAAGAGCAAATAATAGTTATGCAGAAGATTAATTTATTCTGTAACATTTTGGGGGTTATGGTAACGATTTGTAAACAGCTCAGAGATCGAAACATTAAAATTACATTATTTACGTATGTTAATAAATTGCATTAATTGTTCTCCACTCCAATAAGAAGTTGTCATATACGGTAACTGAATACGGTTTCTATGTCAACTAGAAACACAAGTGAAACTAATTAGTTTCTAGCTCTTATAATTATATTCACTTAGCGTAGAAGAAAAAATACTAATACCAGAAAGCAATAGCCTTATATTAAACCGTATAAAATTATGAATTAAGATTTTAATCTTGATTTTGTCAAAGTGATTAAAATTATACAAATACGTACAATAAATACGTTTATTACATCAAACTGGTTTTGATGGATACGTAATCATCATCAATAATTTGAACTATGTTTTACAAGTTGGCACAATTATCTCATAGTACTTACAATAGGCGTAATAGTTTTCAACCCTCTTCACTGCACGTAAAAACAAACAACTTTTTTTTACTGTGCAAAATAGACTACCTATTTTCATGTTGCGTACTTATCTATAGGCCATATAAAGAAGAAAATTTTGAGTTTTCATTTTCGACCAAATTATAGATTGAAAATGAAGAAAACGTTAGATAGTGACATTTGGTTTTATTTTCAGTCAAATGTTAGTTAGCACCTTTATAGCGTGCATTGAGTAGTAATATGTGGACTTCTACTCCAATGATGCAGATTTAACAACTGTAGGGCTACAACTAGTTTTATGTAATAAATCATTTTGAAATTTCATAAAACGATTTGTTAACAATAAAAAGGGAGTACCAGTTTTTGTTGGCATTATATATAAATTTATTAACTTATCTTTTACAATAAAAAAAACTAATTCTAAACATTATCAAGAAACTGAACTATTAATGTCTAACTGGCGTCTTCTGGAAATAATATAGCTATTTGTTTAAAAAAAAAAAATGAAGAACTAAGCTTATGAAAATTCTAAGAGAATACACCTCGTAGCTTTGACGTTTTTAAGTGAACATTGTGGAGAATCACTTCGGGGCAACATTGAGGGACAAAATTGATGGGTAACATTGCAGGGCATCATTGCAATGCATAATTTCGGAGCAACACTGCAGGTAACGTTTCGGGGCAACATTGCGGGACAACGAACTATTAATGTCTAACTGGCGTCTTCTGGAAATAATATAGCTATTTGTTTAAAAAAAAAAAAAATGAAGAACTAAGCTTATGAAAATTCTAAGAGAATACACCTCGTAGCTTTGACGTTTTTAAGTGAACATTGTGGAGAATCACTTCGGGGCAACATTGAGGGACAAAATTGATAGGCATAATTTCGGAGCAACAGGTAAATATTTGGGGCAACATTGTGGGACAACACTAGGGGATAACATTCAAAGACAACACTGCGGGTAATATTGCGTGGTAAAATTGTGGGACAACACTGCGGGCAATATTGCGTGGTAAGATTTATGAACAACACTGCGGGCAATATTGCGTGGTAAGATTGTGGAACAACACTGCGGGCAATATTGCGTGGTAAGATTGTGGAACAACACTGCGGGCAATATTACGTGGTAAGATTGTGGAACAACACTGCGGGCAATATTGCGTGGTAAGATTGGGGAACAACACCGGAACAATATTGCGTCAATATTTCAGCTGTTGAAAACTGTAAATCTAATGTGTACCTAATATAGCCGATGGTCCGATTTTTACATCTTAGAGTTAGCTACAACTCTAAAATAGCTTTGCATTTTATTGACAGTTTAATTAATTTAGAAAGTATTTAAACCGTGTTTTATTTCTAATTTATCTAATAGCACAACAATGGTTACAATGATTTTAAGAAATGTAACAGTTATTTTGTGTATTTATAAAGATAAAGAATGTATTTTTCACTGCCGAGGGTTTTAAAAATTTGACGAGTAGCATACAAATTATATTTAAGTTTTTTGTATATACTTAGCGAGGGACAATGGCATGTGTACATAGTGTGGAATCATAGCATTTAACACTTTTACTGTTTGTATTTAAAATGATCATATTTGAAATTTTATGAAATTACACAACTAAACCTAATTACGAGCCCATATTTTTAGTAGCAATAATCTATGCGCGGGGTGGATCGAAAGTGATTCCGGGTGGTAGTGTGACCTTAATATTCATAATCAGTTGATAATTAGGATTCCGATTATTCAAGTCCCTTGAACCTTCGAGAGGCTGCAATAGGCCCATGTCAATGCTGCATTGCCGTACTCCTCTCCCCCATAAATAGATTTTCGAGAGTTGACAGTTTTGATTAATCTTAAGAAGAACTAGCCTTTAGTGATTACTTCTTATATTTTGAGTAGAAAATATGGAGTAAACAATGAAAAACTTCGTTTCTTATTGCTTCTTTTGGATAATTATTAGAACAAAGATCCGATTACATCTTCAATACAACAAAACTCATATCGGTAAAAAAATTTACAGATTTGTAGATCTTTTTAGCGACGAATGCAATGTATAGTAAAAAATGTTGGTAAATAATGAAAATACGCAAGCTTGAATGCAAAAGAGCAAAAACATCCACTAGGAGGCATTTTCTAGAACATTTACAACATAATAATTTTCAGGTACAGTTTGATAAAATACCACGAAATTACAGAATAGACTTTATACGAGTATAACTGAAAGGTTAGGTTAAAACACATGAATAATAATGTTATTATTAAATAATAATAATAATATAAATAGGTTATTATGAATAATAATGTTTCTCTTCATGGGCCCCCACAAGTTGGTACAACGCCACGTAAGGAGTAAAGTGTTAATAGTAGTAAATGTCCAAACGCCTGCTGCATACATTATCTCAAGTCAACAACATCTGTAGGGCATCACTTGCGAATAGGATTCACTTATTTTCTGAACTTCTACAGCTTTCAATCTTCCTTTACATAATTATAAAGAATTTGTTTCTAAGAACGTGTTGTGGTTACCCTTTTTGTTGTGAAAATACCTTCGTTGTTTGCATTGGAGTCCTTCAAACAGCAGACCACAAGATTCTCTGCAGGGTTATTTTAAACTAAATTACTGAAATATAAGAATACAATAACATCTTTTAAATTATTTATTTCCAGCCCAGTCATGATCAGTCAACAGCCTGGAAAACTAACAATTTATTTAAAAGTCCATCAGGTATTTAAGTCTATAGAGAATGTTTTAAAAAATAGTACTTTTGTTGCATTTCTTGTAAAATTTCTTCAAAACTTTTTGTTACTTTTAAATGTGTGCAACTTTTAGGAAATGTGAAATACGTACATGCGTGGAGTTACAGGTTTTGCTCTGGGGGAAGCACAAGATTGCCCTGGAGGTATCAAATGGTGTTCAGGGGTACTTCACTCAAAAAATAAAAAATATTTAAAACCTTGTCGACATTGCGCCAGAATCCGAATACTTACATTATAAGGTCTTAGTTTTAAACTACATTTTCAAAACTTGCAGTTTTTGTGTTGTGCACCTTGAGGTTTTTATAGAAATTACACTTGTTGGTATTACCTTGGGAAAAAAACACTACTTACTGATTTATTCAGCAGACGCGTATCGCCATAGGTCAGCGCATTTTTCAATGCTGTGAATTACTGACAAGACTATTGCTCAGGTGTGTTGTGTTGGTGTGAGTCTGTGGTGTATTTCTGTTCTGTGGTGTGTTATTGTTCATACAGTAGTTGTTAATTATATGCTCAAATATGGTGTTTGATTGTGAGTGTGTTTTGACATGTAGAATGTGTTGTGGATAGTATTTATGGTGTTTATAGATCTCATAGTTTTCTACAGTGGTAAGTTTTTTCTTTTTATTGATGTAATGTAGGATATTTAGATTAGTGTCTATGTCAGTTTGTGAGTGTACTATGTTTTGTATGTGTATGTAATTTGATTTGGGTTGTATCTTTCTTATCTGTTTTACGAGTTCTTTGAATCTCGTGGTAAATGTTTTCCCTGTTTGTCCTTGTTAAAGCTGGGACAGTTGTTGCATGTAATCTTGTATTCATCATGGTGTGTTTCTGAACTGTGTAGGTGTTTTTTAATTGTGTGCTACATAAATACAAAATAGCATTCGCAACATCCAACACGATTAAAAAACACCTACATAATTCAAAAATGCACCAGGATAAACAAGACAGGGCAGGCGTATACAAGATTACATGCAACAACTGTCCCAACTTTAATAAGGACAAACAGGGAAAACATTTACCACAAGATACAAAGAACAGATAAGAAAGACACAACCCAAGTCAAATTTCGCCATACACATATAAAACACACTACACTCACAAACTGACATAGACACCAATCTAAACATCCTACATTACATCAATAAATGCAAAAAACTTAACACAGTAGCAAATTATGAGATATATAATCACCATAAATACTCGTACTATCCACAAAACATTCTAAATGACAAAACACATTCCCAATCAAACACTATATTTGAGCACATAATTAACAACTACTCTATGAACAATAACACACCACAGAACAGAAATACATCACAGACTCACTCCAACACAACAAGCCTGAGCAATAGTCTTGTCACTAATTCACAGCATTGCAAAATGCGCTTACCTAGCGCGAAACGCGTCTGCTGAATAAATCAGTAAGTAATGGTTTTTTGCCAAGTTAATATAAACAAGTGTAATACTTTTTAAAATTGGTATGGTATTCAACTACATGTTTCTCATAGTACGCAAATCGGAAGCTTTTAGTCTTATAGTTTTGATAAATATTTTATTTTTTCGAATTTTGCAGTCATAAGTTCAAGTGTAAGCCTGATTTTGATTCTATGAGAAACATAACATTGACTACCAAATTTCATCTGAAACAATTCCTCAGATTTCATTTGAAACATCACGACTTGTAACATTAAAATAAAGTTCATATTTGTCTTTGAACTTACAGTCATATTTAGAAAATTACTAGCATATGTTCAAAATAACAAACAATACAGCAGAGTATATCTCTTGTCAAAACTATTTTTATTTTTGTAGTATTTTAATAAGTTCATTATAAGATTTTGATTATAAAATAATAATACAACTGTACAGAAAGTTGGGGGGGGGGGCAATGCCCCTTCCTGCTCCATTACTACGTGGGGCCCCTCCTTAACTCCACCCACGAATATGTGTTCAGCCTATATATATGTATGTATATATATATATATATATATATATATATATAATATACATAATAAACTAAAAAATGAGAATTTGTATTTAATCTTAGAATATTTTTTTAGGTTTCTCTTTTGAATCACGGTTCAACCCGTCTCCTGAAAATCTGATTCGGAGATCTATTCTTGAAAATTATGAATCACATTTCACTTTAAGATTATAATATTAGTTCTCTAAGGCTTTTTTCAAATGACTCACACTTTCAGGTTAACCGTCAATGGGCCAAGAGAGGGGAATTACCCGCGAAAGGAAGATGAATGTTTTAGTAAGTCTCTACTTTTTCTTCTTCGCGGTAGTCGGTCACTTCCTCTGGAAACCACTTTTGCTCAGGTTTACGCAGAGTTCATTGAACCTGTATGACGTAGTAAGCGTTACCTTGAACGTTCTACTGCTCTACATTTAGTTGCTAAAAGTCACCACCAGTATCGCTGTACTCAGTTATACAATCCAAAGCGTAACAATGTATCTTGGTGATGGAATTTAAGATTATTCTAGAAGACAGCAAAAATGGGAGTCTTTATTTATTATTACAATGAGCGATATATTTCATGAAAATTTGTATTTATGTTAGTCAAATGACTGTTATATAAATGCAATTAATCAATTCTCTAATGTGCATTCTGTCATTACTAAATATTTACCAATAATTGGACCTTGGGCTTCCTTATAAAAATTGTTTGCGATTTTTTTTTTTTTATTTCTGAATATAGTTTACGAATTTAAACTCACAGTTTATCTATTTATACAACGTTTTTAAGAAAACATTTCAAAATTTGAATAATTATTTACGTTAATTATTCAACTACATCTACTTTATTGCTTTGTTAATAATATTTACCTTCAGGTAGATTATCTTTACTTGATATTAGATTTTTTGATTCAAAGTACTTCAAAAAATTACTATACAACACTATGATGGTCTTACACATAGGTCTCACTTTTAACATTTTCTTTTTTTAACTTAAACTAACCCTAATCCTTATCGATAATTAAAAGTGATTAATCATATGACATTCATCAAATTCCTTTTATAGTGAGGAAATTGTGAAAATGTCAACTTTTGCCATTTAAGAATAATTAGAATGTGTTAAATTGTAGCCTAATACAAAATTAAATAAAATTTTCACTGTGTGTTTTAGTTATTTTTTCAGGTTAGTCTTTAGATTATTTTATTGAACCCATTTTCTTTTGCATGACATCCAAAATCAATTTTTGAGTTTGAATTTAATTTTATTGAGTTCTGAAATCCAAACAGAATTTAATACTGTAAATTAGATTTTAATTTTTAATTACTTTATTGTTTTATTATTAGTACTATATAAGTCTTTATCTAGACATTTTTAAAAAGTAATGTTTTTCTAAATTTTGTTTAAAAAAAAATATATCAAAATTATAATAGTGTGTTTTTTCCAAATAAAACGGATTACTTCATAAGAAAACCTATAGGCCTAATGGAAACAACTTTTCGAGCTATCTTCGTTTCAAGATCTTTTATTCTTTGCTAACCTACAATACCGTCGTCATGTTTCCTTTTAGCAAAGATTTAAGTAATTTTTATTACGCCCCTAATTAAGGACGTAAAATTTCTTTAATAGTTTATAGGCAGAAGGAACCGTACAGTAACCAACACTGAAAGCTATAATGTCATTGCTACACATTCTCACAACATTACTTACATCTCCTATGGCAGGGGATATAGCAATGGAAACAAGATAAGAGGTAAAAACAAAATATATAATTTTAATTTCTAAATAGATCCTTAAAAATATTAATGTTAATATTAATGTATTACTAAAGCTATGCGTACAGCGAAGTTTTTTTATATAAAATTTTTATTTGATATTACTTTTAATATTTTGAAATCTAAAGATGCTCACAGTTACTTTCAGAAAACCCTTGAGAAATATTAGTTTTAGAAATGAATACATTTATACAAATGTCAGTTTAGCTTTAAGACGTCATTATTTAACTTTTCTTATGGATTTCTAATATATTTATACTAAAAAACATGCTGGAAGTTTTCTCAGAGTTTTGAAGGATTTAATTTTGTTAAATTAGTAATCAAATGAAACAAGTTTTGCTCTTTTACAATTATACCAAAATTTAACAAAAAAATCGTTGTCTTCTCAATCTGTGCTGACTTTAAGGTTAGTTGCAATTATATAAAAATAAGCTCGTGTCTAAAGTGCAGAAAGAGGGCTCTAACATAGAGATAAACCATTATGTATGGTGTATTGTATTCAACGTGATACTAAATATATGTGTTTTGTGTAATTTGAAATGTTTGTATATTTGTACTGAGTAATTGTGTGAAATTTATCGCAAAAAATAAAAATAATGAACCAGAAAACAGAACCGTACGAAATATACAAACCTTTCAAACTACATACAACTGACAAAGGCCTTCACAATACATCACAGTTCATGCAAACGTTCCAAACTTCATACAACTCACATGGCCTACACAATACATCACAGTTCATGCAAATCTTTCAAACTGCTTACAACTTACACAGGCCTACACAATACATTACAGTTCATGCAAACCTTTCAAACTGCATACAACTGACAAAGGCCTTCACAATACATCACAGTTCATGCAAACGTTCCAAACTTCGTACAACTTACACAGGCCTACACAATACATCACAGTTCATGCAAACCTTTCAAACTGCATACAACTGACAAAGGCCTTCACAATACATCACAGTTCATGCAAACGTTCCAAACTTCATACAACTTACACAGGCCTACACAATACATCACAGTTCATGCAAACCTTTCAAACTGCATACAACTGACAAAGGCCTTCACAATACGTCACAGTTCATGCAAACGTTCCAAACTTCATACAACTTACACAGGCCTACACAATACATCACAGTTCATGCAAACCTTCCAAACTGCCTACAACTTACACAGGCCTACACAATACATTACAGTTCATGCAAACCTCTAACATCCAAGATAATTATTTGTAAAACTTTTTTTAAACCAACTAATGTAGATTTCTAGTTCCAAATATATCCTCAAAAGCCCAAATATGAATGAAGTCAGTTACGAACCAAGTTCACAATGAACCACATTTCCCGAACTCAGGACAGTCCACATTTATGAAAAACCTAAGTGGTTATTTCAAGAGCGGTTATACTTTGTATGTGAGTATAAAGTATAATATAGTAGTTTGTTACTGAAAAATTAAAGCCACTTGGACAAAAGTGTAACATAAATGCATTAAGCTACTGCCATAAGAGGAACAGCAGGTACTTATTATATTCAGGCTACTGTCCAACATAATCAACAAGTTAGTTATTAGCCTCAGCCTAATGTCCCAACTAGGTCCCAACATTATCATCAAGTGACTTATTAGATTCAGTCTACTACCCCAACAGAATCAACAAGTTCGTTATTAGACTCAGCCTAATGCTCCAACATAATCAACAAGTTAGTTATTACCTTCAGCCTAATGCTACAACATAATCAACAAGTTAGTTATTAGCCTCAGCCTAATGTCCCAACTAGGTCCCAACATTATCATCAAGTGACTTATTAGATTCAGTCTACTACCCCAACAGAATCAACAAGTTCGTTATTAGACTCAGTCTAATGCTCCAACATAATCAACAAGTTAGTTATTACCTTCAGCCTAATGCTACAACATAATCAACAAGTTAGTTATTAGCCTCAGCCTAATGCCCCAACAGAATCAACGAGTTAGTTATTACCGCCAGCCTACTGTCCCGACGTTATCATCAAGTGACTTATTAGCTTCAGTCTACTACCCCAACAGAATCAACAAGTTCGTTATTAGACTCAGCCTAATGCTCCAACATAATCAACAAGTTAGTTATTAGCTTCAGCCTAATGCTACAACATAATCAACAAGTTAGTTATTAGCCTCAGCCTAATGCCCCAACATAATCAACAAGTTAGTTATTAGCCTCAGCCTAATGTCCCAACTAGGTCCCAACATTATCATCAAGTAACTTATTAGCTTCAGTCTACTACCCCAACAGAATCAACGAGTTAGTTATTACCGCCAGCCTACCGTCCCGACGTTATCAACAAGTTACTTATTAGCGCCAGCCTACTGTCCCAACAAAATCATCAAGTTACTTATTAGCGTCAGCCTACTGCCCAACACAATCAGAGTTACTTATTAGCGTCAACCTACTACTGTTCCAACATTATCAACAAGTTACTTTTTAGCTTTTCCCCTACAGTCCCAACAGAATCAACAAGTTACTTATTTCCGTCAGCCTAAAGCCCAACATAATCAACAAGTTAGTTATTAGCCTCAGCCTAATGCCCCAACATAATCAACAAGTTAGTTTTTTAGCTTCAGCCTAATGCCCCAACATAATCAACAAGTTAGTTATTAGACTCAGCCTAATGCTCCAACATAATCAACAAGTTAGTTATTAGCCTCAGCCTAATGCTACAACATAATCAACAAGTTAGTTATTAGCCTCAGCCTAATGTCACAACTAGGTCCCAACATTATCTTCAAGTGACTTATTAGCGTCAGACTACTGTCCCAACATATTCAACAAATTACTTATTAGCGTCAGACTACTTCCCAACATAATCAACAAGTTACTTATTAGCGCCAGCCTACTGTCCCAACATTATCAATAAGTTACTTATTAGCGTCAACCTACTGCCGTAACATAATCAACAAGTTACTTATTAGCGCCAGCCTACTGTCCCAACATTATCAATAAGTTACTTATTAACGTCAACCTACTGCCTTAACATAATCAACAAGTTACTCATTAGCGCCAGCCTACTGCCCCAACATAATCAACAAGTTACTTATTAGCTTCAGCCTACAGTCCCAACAGAATCAATAATCTACGTATTAGATTCAGCCTACAATCGCGATAGAATCAACAAGTTATTTATTAGCTTGAGGCTACTGTTTCAAGGAAATAAATAAGTTACTTAATAGCTACTCCCTGCTGTCCAACAGAATTAATATTTTACGTATTAGCAGTGGGTTACTGTTTCAACAGAATCAACTAGTTATTTTCTAGTTTCAGAGTAACTCTTGAAGAGGTGCAACTTCTGACTTGTTAGCTTCATTCTACTATCTCAACTGAATCAAAAAGAACTTTTTAGGTTAAAGCCATCGCCCTAACGTTTATACCATCTTGCTCATTAGCTAGAGTCTAATACTTCAACAGAATAAACTAGTAATTTATAAGCTTCAGAGAAACACCCTAAATTGTGCAACATGTTACTTATTATCTTCAGTCTACTACCCCAACAGAATCAACAAGTTACTTATTAGCTTCAGTCTACTACCATACTAACAGAATCATCCAGCTACTTATTGGTTTCAGATTACCGCCCTAACACGTACAGCATGTTACTTATAGCTTCAGTCTATTACCCCAAGAGAATCAACAAGTTACTTATTAGCTTCAGTCTAGTACCATACTAACAGAATCAACAAGTTACTTATTAGCTTCAGTCTACTACCATACTAACAGAATCAACAAGTTACTTATTAGATTCAGTCTACTACCATACTAACAGAATCAACAAGTTACTTATTAGCTTCAGTCTACTACCATACTAACAGAATCAACCAGCTACTTATTGGTTTCAGATTACCGCCCTAACATGTACAACATGTTACTTATAGCTTCAGAGTATTACCCCAACAGAATCAACAAGTTACTTATTAGCTTCAGTCTAGTACCATACTAACAGAATCAACAAGTTACTTATTAGCTTCAGTCTACTACCATACTAACAGAAGCAACCAGCTACTTATTGGTTTCAGATTACCGCCCTAATATGTACAACATGTTACTTATAGCTTCAGTCTATTACCCCAACAGAATCAACAAGTTACTTATTAGTTTCAGTCTACTACCATACTAACAGAATCAACAAGTTACTTATTAGCTCCAGTCTACTACCATACTAACAGAATCAACAAGTTACTTATTAGCTTCAGTCTACTACCATACTAACAGAATCAACAAGTTACTTATTAGTTTCAGTCTACTACCATACTAACAGAATCAACATGTTACTTATTAGCTTCAGTCTACTACCATACTAACAGAATCAACAAGTTACTTATTAGCTCCAGTCTACTACCATACTAACAGAATCAACAAGTTACTTATTAGTTTCAGTCTACTACCATACTAACAGAATCAACAAGTTACTTATTAGCTCCAGTCTACTACCATACTAACAGAATCAACAAGTTACTTATTAGCTTCAGTCTACTACCATACTAACAGAATCAACAAGTTACTTATTAGTTTCAGTCTACTACCATACTAACAGAATCAACAAGTTACTTATTAGTTTCAATCTACTACCATACTAACAGAATCAACAAGTTACTTATTAGCTCCAGTCTACTACCATACTAACAGAATCAACAAGTTACTTATTAGCTTCAGTCTACTACCATACTAACAGAATCAACAAGTTACTTATTAGCTTCAGTCTACTACCATACTAACAGAATCAACAAGTTACTTATTAGCTTCAGTCTACTACCATACTAACATAATCAACAAGTTACTTATTAGCTTCAGTCTACTACCATACTAACAGAATCAACAAGTTACTTATTAGCTCCAGTCTACTACCATACTAACAGAATCAACAAGTTACTTATTAGCTTCAGTCTACTACCATACTAACAGAATCAACAAGTTACTTATTAGCTTCAGTCTACTACCATACTAACAGAATCAACAAGTTACTTATTAGTTTCAGTCTACTACCATACTAACAGAATCAACAAGTTACTTATTAGCTCCAGTCTACTACCATACTAACAGAATCAACATGTTACTTATTAGCTTCAGTCTACTACCATACTAACAGAATCAACAAGTTACTTATTAGCTCCAGTCTACTACCATACTAACAGAATCAACAAGTTACTTATTAGCTTCAGTCTACTACCATACTAACAGAATCAACCAGCTACTTATTGGTTTCAGATTACCGCCCTAACATGTACAACATGTTACTTATAGCTTCAGAGTATTACCCCAACAGAATCAACAAGTTACTTATTAGCTTCAGTCTAGTACCATACTAACAGAATCAACAAGTTACTTATTAGCTTCAGTCTACTACCATACTAACAGAATCAACCAGCTACTTATTGGTTTCAGATTACCGCCCTAATATGTACAACATGTTACTTATAGCTTCAGTCTATTACCCCAACAGAATCAACAAGTTACTTATTAGCTTCAGTCTAGTACATACTAACAGAATCAACAAGTTACTTATTAGCTTCAGTCTACTACCATACTAACAGAATCAACAAGTTACTTATTAGTTTCAGTCTACTACCATACTAACAGAATCAACAAGTTACTTATTAGCTCCAGTCTACTACCATACTAACAGAATCTACAAGTTACTTATTAGCTTCAGTCTACTACCATACTAACAGAATCAACATGTTACTTATTAGCTTCAGTCTACTACCATACTAACAGAATCAACAAGCTACTTATTAGCTTCAGTCTACTACCATACTAACAGAATCAACAAGTTACTTATTAGTTTCAGTCTACTACCATACTAACAGAATCAACAAGTTACTTATTAGTTTCAGTCTACTACCATACTAA
>JBAIZL010000003.1:10738872-10766372 GCA_036971475.1 Prosapia bicincta | reverse complement strand
TAATATTATATATATGATAACTATTATATATATATGATACACACACACACACATATATATATATATATATATATATATATATTATAATAAAGATGATTATTTTTTCTTGATTTGTTATAATTATTAAATAACTTCAAAAAGTTCATAATCAAGATATATTTTATTCAATATTTACAATTATGCTGAAGCTTTTCGCCGGAGTATAGTTCCAGCATTCTCAAAGACTACTAACATGGTTTGTAAAATTATTTAAACATTACTCTAATTGATTGCACTATGTACATAAACCACTGATATCATATTTCTTTAATCTATTTGCTTTACATTAAATGAACTATCTGTTTGATAAAATCTTAAATTCTATCTAAAACATGAAAAATTGTGTTATGTTTAGATTTAATTTGGGACTGTTCTTTAATAAGTATGTAGTTTAATTTATGCTTGTAGATATATAGGTTTTCCAGAACATTCATTTTCAAACCTTTATTAATATGTTTGATTAAATTCATATTTTGTATGTCTGGAAAACTATGGTTATTTGCAATACAATGAGTGGCCATATTCGATTTATATATATCTGGTTTTATATACGCATTGAGATGTTCTTTGTAGCGGTCCTTTATTTTCTTTTTTGTTTGACCTACATAATTTTTATTGGAATCTTGGCAATTTATGCTATATATCCCACATAAATCTAATTTACTAGTGTGATTACTTTGATTTAAAATACGATTATTGATGGTATTGTTTGTATAAAACGCAAATTTAATGTTAGTATTTTAAACAACTTTTCAAGTGATTTAATTTCATATACCGTGTAAATAAATTTAGTCCATTTTGTTTCATTTTTACTTATAATTTGTCTGTTATAATTTAGTAATTTATTCTGAACGTTACTATTCAATTTATCTATAGTCTTCCTTTTATAACCGTTTACTGAAGCTAATTGATATATTATGTTTAATTCATTTTGTCTATTTTGTTTATTTAATGGTATTTTATACATTCTATACAATAGGTTGTAAAAGCATGCCATCTTTTGATTATATGGATGATTGGAATGGTTTGGTATAATATTATCAGTAATCATGGGTTTTCTATATATTGCGTAATCTAATTTGTCATTCTGGTTATATATTGCAATATCAAGGTAATTAAGTGTGTTGTTACATTCAATTTCGTGGGGAAATTTTATATTGTGATGCAAGTTGTTTATTTCTTCAATTATTAAATGTAAATTTATGCCATTATTTGTAGAAATATAAATTCCGTCATCTACATATCTGTACCATATTCCATTTTTGTCATATTTATTTATGATTTCAATTATGTCATTGTCTAAATTTTGTAAAAATATTTCGGAGATTATAGATGATAATGGAGAACCCATTGATAAAATGTATATGTTTAATAAAACCACTTTCATACAAGAATAAAACTTTTTTTTTATTTTATTATAAGGTTTAAGCTTTTCGCCGATTAGCATTATCGGCATTATCAAAAATAACTTAGCACACTTCTAACTTATTCTGTTCCTACATTAAGACTACTCATATACAAATTGTACTACGTTCAAACAGATAATTTTATTGACTTATTGTGCCTGAACAAATAGATAATATTGATTCTTATTCAATTACTCTTTCATTTCCAGAATATCATTAAATATGCTAAAGATTGTGTTGTGCTTAGATTTTGTTTGTACCTGTTCATGAATGAGTCTATCTGTAATTCTATGTTTGTATATTTCCATATTTTCCAAGATATTCATTTTTAATCCCTTCTTCACGTGTTTAATTAGCGTTATATTCTCTATTTTTGGGAACTCATGATTATTTAGTATACAATGTGTCGCAAGATTAGACTTATAAATTTCCGGTTTTTTTAATGCATTCAAATGCTCTTTGTATCGCTCTTTTATTTTCTTTTTAGCTTGTCCTACATAATATTTTTGGCAATCATTACATTTTATACTATAGACTCCATTTATATTATAATATTTAGATTCAACATCTGTCTTTAAAAACTTATTTATTTTATTATTGGTATAATAAACCATCTTGATATTAGTATTTTTAATAATAATAATGTGCTTCAAAAATTGGGAAATAATATTAGTAAAATTGAGAATGCAACATATAAAAATTTAAAAAAAATTGGTCCAAATTCTTATTTACGGGGTTTGAAGTTACACCTATTGTTAAGTTATTTAAAAATACTAATATCAAGATGGTTTATTATACAAATAATAAAAGACTTTTATTTATAATAAAAGTTATATAAAGTTATCTGATGTTTAATTGACCTAACCAGCTTAAGTTTCATACTCAGGTTGTAATTTCTTTCCAAAAATAATGCATTCTTACCTCAGTTATACAAAGAGGGCCGTGGAGCCTGAAAGGTTGAGAACCCCAGATCTAGACCACTTGTATACAAATTGTATATACACCTGTATACGTAAGGTCTAGGCCAGTGAGACGTTCGCTAATAGTGACAAGAATAAAAAATGAGGAAAGTATTTGTAAACGAACGTGTTTATGTAGGATGGTATGTTTAAAAATTTGCTTCTCAAAATATCCAAGTGTCAGAAAATCAGAATTTCGCAGAACTCTGCTTACTGCCTGGATGACTAGTCTAACAATATCCACGGCGTACTCTGGCCATGGACTAAACCGGACAATTTTTTTAAATGCCAAATTGTTTACTCTTAGCACTAGCTGAGATTGCGTTTACATTTTGTAAATGATTGCTCGGTGAGGTAGTTCTGCTGTAAGTGTCGCACGGACATACACAGCAAGGGGTCAGCATGTTAGAACTAACACGTAACCTGTAAGAGTAATCAGTCTGATTGGTTGTAAGTCACACCAGTCCTTCGCATTGTTTACCCAGTGTTTTCTTACATTTAACTAAATAAGTTGGTTAAACACAACTATCATTCTTGTTTAGCGGTAACAATTTATATATGTTAGTAGCAACCTAATTTATCTGTAAAAGATTTACCATTTTCAATAGGTTACATGTAACTAAGTAAGTTTGTAGGGGGAATTCGAAACGAGTAAGTTGGTTATTTCAATTGTTTTTTTTTGTTTACATTTACCGAGTCGTTTTTTGAGTGTGCTTCTATTCTATATTCTAACCCATATGAAACCATACTTGTAGATTAAGTCACATCTCCCCCAATATTTGATATATACCTTTGCGAACCTTACTTGCGGATATTTTGAAACCGTAAAATAGACCTCTCGGATATTTTGAAACTCGTTATAGAGGGTCCATCTTCCTTTCCAATATTTTGAAACTGTTTTTTGCCGATTTCGTGGCCGGATATTCTGAGACTACACGTATTCTAAATACATTTAAGATCATCACTTGATAAATACGTGGTAGAATACATGATATAGTACTTGGTAGGAGAGGACTTGAAAACGGTACTATCTCCTTATTAAAAAAAAGAGTACAATAGGATTTGCGGATATTTTGAAACCGTATTTTTCTTGGGGATATTTTAAAACACGAGGTTATTTCGCCATGTCCTGCAAACCACGAGGAACTGCAAACATTGGCCTCCTAATAGAATGGTTTCAAATTAAACGGTAAAGTTTGCAATATGTGGCGAGGTTATGTTTAACCTGCTCATGTTATAAATGAATCGAAATATTTAAAGAGAAACACTTATTACGTTCATCTCCACTTTAGGCCAGAATTTACCAATCACACACATTAGACTATACTGAACCGATAACTAAAAGCTAAAAAGATAGTTTCAAATTAAATTTACTGTCGTCGTGGCTATATAGACATAATTTATTGGTTTGGGTAACAGCTTGTACGTTATATAATACAGGTTTAACTACCGCAAAATTCTAGCTTATGGTATTTCAAGAAACGGTATCCACGGGGTCATTGGCTGAGTATGTTATAAATCAAATGTCACAAAAGCCAGTGCCGACATTTCGTTAAACTCGATTCTATGTTTCTGCAATAAATATCTTTTTACCAAAGCAACGTATCCATTGTTCTTGAATGGACACGGTGAAATGGACAAAAGAGAATAAATTTACTGCTAAGACCCGTTAAAAGTTTGCAAAGTTTTTGGCGTTCGTTGAACTTACGGGCATTGGCGTAACCTGTTTGAAGGGCGTCAGTAAACATTAGTTTCGGGACAGGATCTTTGGGACACCATTAGAGGGCATTTTAAGGCATTTCAGCAAATATTGCAAAATAAACGTAGGCTAAGGTTTGACCAGATGTGTCGTGGTTCAATGACATCTCTATTTCTTCTACAGTTTATCTGTATTGGTAACCTATGCATCTTTATATATATATATATATATATATATATATATATATATATATATATATATATATATAAGTAGATGTAAAGAATAACTTGAAGCTTACATCAATCAAACATTTATAACTCAAACCTAACCATACACTCCAACAATAGCCATACATTTGCCTTAGCGACACAAGCTATCAAATATCCATACATTTTTGAAGACACAAGTGCCATCAAAAAACCATACATTTACCATAGCTACACACACAATTAAATAACCATACATTCCCTATAACCACATACGCCGTCAAATACATCATACATTTTCCACAATAAAAAACATAAATTTAATAAAGTACGAAAAAGGGCTTTCAATGACAAACTGGAAAGAATTATTAATTTATAAACATAAAAATAATATAATAAACGAACAAGTTGAAATATAATCGAAAATGATAAATCATTCAACTACATAAACAAAGTTCACCCCAACATTGACCAAAATTAACCCACAATACAGTGAACCCGAAAATAGAGCAGTACCGTTATGCCACGTGACAGGGAAGTCTCATACGCTCAACTACTTCAAGGACTGCGCAATACTGTAGCAAAAATAAGTCGAAAATGAGAGCACTGTAATTTACATAAGTCTCGAAAGTCCACTCGCAAATATACCAAGTAAGATTCTGTAAGTGATAAGTAGATACAAAAAACAGTGTTCCTGTACTCTTGTACACTACTATACTGTTATATATACAAACACTGCATTTAAATATATTTGAATAAGTTTCAGATTTATCATTTCCTGGTATTTATCACGTAAAGAATCAAGGCTCAAGTTGGAAAACAGAATCACTGAAATACGTTTAGAAAAATAAACATGGATTTAGAAAACAAAGATGGATATACAGTAGTTCCATTCCTCGCTATATACTATACGGATTTGCTTACGGACAACTTAACCTGTTTTGGTAGATGATTCTGGACCTGTGAGGAGAAGACGGCCAGCTTATGCAGACTATTCCATCTAGCCAGAACGAGCTGGCTGTTAGGAAAGACTAGCTGCTAGTTAATACTTTGTTAAAGTCGCCTGAGGTACTAAGAGACCTGATGTACACGTCAGAACTTACGTGCCTCTATTCGCAGATTAATTAGGCTTCAAACCTTATTTGAAACCTGATCTAATAAAATATAAAAATCTTAGTTTCAAGTACAACTTTGTAGTAAAAGCAATTTCTGTTAAAGTAATTGGCAATATCTTCAAAGTAATAATCATTGTAATTTTATAATACTAAATATTAAGATAATTTTTACAATCAATAATAACATGTTTCGGTATTTTGTCGGAAAAATCGTTGTATATTTATAGATTAATCACCGTTAACCATTGTAGAGTACAACTAACATTAATACATATATAGCATTCTCATTACTATTGAAAAATTCAGTACTTTCTTCTTTTCAAAATCCACGTCTCCTCGAATGTCGATGGTGGTTGTAGGTGGATTTTGAGCTTTTCTCCCATTTTCAATGTAATTACAGTGTTTTTCAAAATCTACAAAAACCCTTCTCTCTGCTAATGGCTTAGTTTGATTTCAATTTTTCCCTTTAATGTTTTATATCCTACCCCTTCGGTCCTTTTAACTCTCTTTCTCCCTTTATTTGTAGCTTACTTAACTTATTTAAAAAACACGAAATTTCTATATAAATGCGACCGTAATTGGTGACCCCTAATTTGCCCGTCGCAACACACACACACACACACACACACACACACACACACACACACACACACACACACACACACACACACACACACACACACACACACACACACACACAAACAAAAACACACACAACACACACAAACTCATACACACACACACACACACACACCACACACACACACACACACACACACACACACACACACACCACACACACACACACACACACACACACACACACACACACACACACACACACACACACACACACACACACACACACACACACACACACACACACACACACACACACACACACACACACACACACACACACACACACACATACACACACACACACACACACACACACACACACAAACACACACACACAACACACACAAACACATACACACACACACACACACACACACACACGATACTTAATTAAGTGAATACGTAAGGGCTTATTTGCTGAAGACTCATAGGGGCTTTGCTTCGTAGAAGAAACGATTGTTTTGAAACGCGTCAGTAAGTAAGCCCTTACGTATTCTCTTAGTTAAGTATATTTTAACTATAGTGTAATCAGTGAATTCAAGATGATTACAACAAACAACTTTAAAAATATTATGTTTCGATAATAGTCGACCTTCTCTTTAAAAGCATCAACAGTGGCTTCAGTATGTTTGTAAATAGCTATTATGAAGATACAAAGATCATTCATTGCGTATAGAACAATCACATCTAATAGTAACTCCTACTTTTTCCCGAAATTCCCTAGTATTCAGAAGCAGTAATAAAAACAAATATTAGAATAGACTCATCGTCTCATGTAAAAATGGAATAAGGGTTACTTATGGACAACTACCCAATCTTGGTTTAATGTCTTGGTCGTCCGTTAGACCAAAGCAGGTAAAATATTTTGTTACATAATTTTGGCTGGTTGTCCGGACGAATAGGAGGGACAATAATTTTCCTTGGAACTTAAGACAGAGAAAATCATGATAGTAGCGATTTTGTAGCGCTTCTTGTTTGTAGCGATTTTTGTAATAATTACTTTATAACAATTTCTATCTGCTTATATAATATAGACAGATATAGGTTGAAGTACGAAATTTTCTGTAGAAAATTGTTCAAACAAATATCTAAAAAGCATTAATCAAAAAAGTTACGTCATAAATGAGTTTCACAACGAGATAAGTTCAAACAGTACTTTACCAACACCGATAAACAAGACATTAGCAACAACAATGAAAGAACAGAAAGTAATGACGCAAGTTATAGTTCTTCTTTTCTAAACATTTCTCATTACTGGAATGCCAAGGATAATAATTTCAACAAACACTATTACAAGAAAATTATAATAGTTTTGTTTGAAAAATTAGAATCTTTCCACTTGCCTAGATTATCTCAGTTATTCGATTGTATTCTAATACAAAATCTATAAAGCTCTGCCCAAGATGGGACCTAGGGAAGATTTTTCGAAAATATGTACGTCTTATGGACGGACGTTTGGTGTTACAGAAAATTAGGTGAAAATGAGAAACCGCCATCGAGGCTAATTTTATAATGAATCTTTCAAATTTGTTACAACTTCACTGACTAAAATAGAGGTATGTGTATAGTAGGTATGTGTAAGTGTTTTGTTAATATTGTTACACTTTGAATTGGATAAGAAGGTTTACTTTGATACACCAAGAAAATCCTTTCAAATCTAATTAGTCGCTTCCGGAGAAGAGGACGGTATGAAGTCATTGTAATTTCTATTTTTTTTTTATAACTCTAAAATATGGTTAAAACATCAAGTCACGCATCTCCATCATTTGCGGAGAACACCAAACAATTTTACACTAGTGGAAACTAATTTGTTTTCATTTTAATTTGAATACTTATGTTTCTTTCATTGGTATTTTTAATATTAAGAAGAATGTTTAGCTTCAAGCGGGCTCTTTGATTCTGTTTCACATCAAAGTCAACTAGTTAAGAAACATCCGACTGTGTTAGTGCCTTGGGTAATAAATGTTAAATTTATTGATTTAATTGTGCTTCTATATATGATGTATATTATTGGGGATTATGGTGTTCGTAATTTAGAGGCTCATCAATATTGGTCTGTATACTCAGAAGCTCTGCAGCGATTGGGATCAAGTTTTGACACGACATACAACCCGCTTCAAGCAATCCGCTTGATTGTTTTTAATCTATTTTTGAGTCAGCAACACAACTGCGACTGCGAGAAAAAGGCTTATTCACTTGCCTCTAATTTAGATTATTATACAATCAGAATTGAATATTCATCTCAATCAAGGTACTTTTGTGTGATTGTTCACCAACCGTAGTAGAGGTTATTTGGTGAAATGTAGCCACCCGAGCTGCGACTGCTTCATTTGATGTAGATTTGTGCCATCTAGTTTATAACACACTATGATCTCCAGTCATATGTCTAATCAAGTACTTCCAAATTAACGCTGGAACATAAGGGCGTTTATACTCATAATCAGGAAATTTGCATCACAATGACTTAGACTCAGCTCTGTATTTCCTTAGACTCTGAAGTATTGTAAAATTAAAGTTCTATGAAACGAATGCTTTGATGTGTTCCTCATTTCTCATCCATGCAACCACAACGCACCAACCCATGGCAGGGTGGAGCTAGTGTTGTATATTTACAAAACCTTAATCAGAAATAAATTATATGTGACTATTTAGCTGGGACGTGTCAGCTTATTGGTGCCAAAAAAATATAAATGATTAAAGATTTTCAGCTGTATAAAGGGGAGAGTGTGTTAAAAAAACACGCCATTGGCTAATTTTACATTAAATTAGAAATTCCTGATCAATGAAGTAATAGTATATAGATATATGACTAACAGAAGTTCTAGAGTCGGGCACATGACCAATCTAAATGTGACACTGTTAACGGCAGCTTTCTCCGAGGGTGCATTGACACCAGGGAGGCTTTATAAATACCCCATGACGTACTTTCCCAAAGTCTTTATACGTTGGCTTTGTTTTGTATGAAAGTTAGCAGATTTCTATTTTGGGGGATGTGGTTTGCTTTGTTTAGTTTACTGCTGAACATAACAATGACGCGTGTCTTCTAACTAGAAGTTTTTATTTAACATTTTTCTGAAATTCTAAAATCAAGAATGTTATTACTTAATGATAAATAACAATTTCAATTTGTATTTGTGTAATGACATACGCCCCGATATGACATTATATTGACGCGTTGTAACATTTTAGTCCCTAATACATTTTGTTCATATTATTAACAAATACGACCAACAAGGCTGTAAATTATCTCATTCTTTTTGCAAAAAGTAAAACATATAGTTTTTCAATATGCTTACGAGGTGCAATAAATAACACACACACACACACACACACACACACACACACACACACACACACACACACACACACACACACACACACACACACACACACACACACACACACACACACACACACACACACACTTACACACACACACACACACACACACTTACACACACACACACACACACACACTTACACACACACGCGCACACTCAAACAAACACGCGCGTGGTCGCGCATGCACGCAACCCCTATACATATACACAATACCATGGAGGTTTTCACAAAGAGACGTTCACCATCCCAATACTCTAGAAATGTCTCAGCTACCCACTTACATTCCAAAGTGGTCGCGTCTGTTAATTGCGTTTCCGCGGTAAAATGCTTTTATGATGACTTCCGTCCAAGCCCTGCATCGACAATGCTGGACAGAAGATGTAATAGCTGTGGGCACTTACCTTTACCACAATAATTACACTGCGCTGATTCCTTACCTTCTTGCTTATTTTACCACGTGAACTTATCATATCGTTTATTTGTTAAAATGTTACTCCTCACTTTTCCCCACTATTTCTCCTTTTCTTGATTTCTTTTTATTGTTTTAGGATAGTTCCTTATTTGTTTTAGTTTCGCTAAATTGTGATAGCCTCTTTGCCCTTTTTTTAAAATAGCTCTTATACAAATTCCTATTATTAGTTTACATTCTCCCTATATATATATATATATATATATATATATATATATATATATATATATATATATATATATATATATTATTTATATATATATTTCTTCATCCAATGTTCAATCGATAATAAAATATTTTTATTCATCTACTCTAGTTGAACTTCTATTCTATATATTTTTAAAACTTGTAATGATGACACAATGTAATTGATGATACAGTTTTTGAAGATGTTGATTAATTATATAAATTAAAATAATTTAAATATTTAATTTCAATTTTAATTTTCCCTCGTGATATTGTGATTCTATCATATGTAAATAGATATTTATATTATTTGTAATTATTTATTAAAATAAGTAATCGAAATAAAATTTTTCCTTTTTGACTTAGGTAGAAATTGACTATAGTTTTTTTTATATTACTTGTTTGTTTTAATATGCCCATTTCTCGTACCAATTTTCTTTATTTCAATTTGACACACTTGCAGATAAGTTATTTTAGCCCTATTGTTTTCCCCATTTCTTGACTAATTTTTTAAAGTTTTTAGCCCAATCTACTTCTACGCAATCTACACCGGGATGATCAATAAGTTTCAACCTCAGAAACTGAAATTTGGTTACATCCGCTACAATCCCGAATTTAATCTCTCAGGAATCTCCTGGGGATTTTTTTTCCTAAATTTAGAACAACGAACAATCTTACAAAACTGATTAAACATTCGACGCTGTGTGGGGGTGATAATTCCAAATGCAGTGAGTGGAAGTGGCAAGAGAAATCAATGTTGTAATATAAGGAATAATATACAACAACCGATTGGTATAAGTATAAGTATTTTGAATTTTAAACCTATTATGGGATATAACTAATTATTTTTTTTAAATAAAAGTTTTTAGCACTACCTCTTTCTTTAAAATATTTGCAATATTTTAGATATTTACAAATACATTTAATTTATTTATCCATTTTCTATAAGTATTTATATGCGCGATTTATTTATACAAATTATTTACTACCAGAATATCTTACTAACTCAATTTATGTCTTCTATAATACTCATTTATTAAATTTAGTTGCTACCCGAGCATACATCTGTATTTAGCTAATCGAAATTTCCAAATTCCTTTCGTAATTATTTTGAACAATTTAATACTGAGTTAAATTAATTCAAATTTTAACCTAAAGTCTTCTGTTGCTAAATAAAATATATATGTATATGAAGCATCCAAAACAATACTGAAATTACCACTTACTCTAATATTATCTCTACCACTTTAGTGTTTAAAATCTGGAAATTAAATTTATCAAAAATGGGAATTTTCTTTCCAGGTTACTTTCATAGGTTATAATATCTTCACTGTTAACCATAAACACGCAAAGCATATTTTTCAAGTGGATGCCACCCAATTGACCCAAGTTATGTTTACCACCCTCTACCACCATTACTTTACAAGAAACCTTTTGTTTTACAAGCTTTAAGAAATTAATTGTTTATAATCTTACAGCAATTGATTCCATTGTACATACGTCCCATGTATTGCAAACGTATTGATTTGAAATAAAAATTAATTGGGATTACTATCTTAGTGATTGTTTTATTTTTTTAATAAAAATGTTTAGAGAGATATACAAAAATATACGTTGCAATATTGTTAATGTGCTGCAATAACATTAAATACATAAATATTTAAAATATATTTGTATTAAATACTGAAATCACTTTACCGGTATATTAAAATTTAAATTAATATATAACATTTAATTAAACTAAATATTTTGGAAAAATTATTAAGTAAACTTTTAATAAGCAACTAGCTTTATAGTAATTTTAAAGAACACACCTTGGCTACCTTTAAACCAAAATTATACTTTTAACATAACGCCTTGTTTCGGTTGAAAGGATCGAACAGTTTTGCTAAATTCTTCAATTTGCTTAATTTATTCAATCCTTAGATTCTTGCGTAGTTAGTGTCAAGTGCAACACGGGCTAAAACATTGTTAAAAATTTGAAGCAGCAACAAATATTTTAATGATTTCATTTCAAGTTTTAATAGTATTTTTATAAACATTTTTGCATTTTATACGCTAAGAGCAACAACCTGTGTGTGTGTTTTGTTTTTTTTATAACAGTGCAGAGTTGATTTTCGGTGCCCTTCTGTCAGTGTTGTAGGAGCCAGGGCACTGCGTGCCCACGTCCCATTGTGCACACCACCTACGCGGTTGTATGAAGGCATTCATACAACTTATAATTATATCAATATCATTGATAAATATTAATTACACATTTTCTAAATACCTACCAGTTTCCTAAACACATGAATAAACATTACAATATCATTATATTAATTACAGGCCTTTACAAGCTACTAGCCAATAACATTTTATACCTAGCAAAATGTAGAAAATGTATACAAATCTGTTTATTAAATTGAACTTATGATTGAATTTTATAAGAAAAATGCAATCAGCTTTGAACTTATTTTTTTATTCACACAGTATAAGATATAAATCCCTTCTGAACTACTACTAACAGTAAAATATTTCTTTCTGTTTAGTAACTAAAATCTTTCATCTTTTAATTATTATTATTATTTTAATTATTATATGGATTTTTACATTTTATTATTTTGTTACAACAGACTCATTTATTTATTATATTTTATAATTTACATCTATTATTTTATGAGTTACCTTATAAAATTTATTAATTATTTTACCTAATAACTTTTCAATTATATAATTTTAAAAACATCTACTTTTATCATTTATATTTCCTGTTTGTATGGCAACAAAGCCTTAGGACGATAAAAATAGGGTGAACAAAATTTTGCATCCGTGACCGTGTGGCCACAGCGTATGTAAATTTCGTATTAATATAAAGAAATGGTTTCGAAATTCTCCTCAGTCAAGTGGAACCTAAATTTCGTAAGAATAACATCATTAAGATTTAGCTCGTCTAGGCTATTAGTGACAATGCGATTGCACTTTCTGCCGATTTCTCTGGTGATTCACATTTTCAAATGTTTACAATTACATACAATTACCCAAAGCTCAACAATAATTACCCGCAAATCCAACAATTTAAGAGAGAGGGACGGAAATAAATGTTACTGTAAGCAGAAAATAAAAGTGAGAGAGAGATATAATGATCCACCCCTGGTGAATAACACGCCAATCCAACAGAAACCACAATGCTCAGTCATTCACTGATCACATGCTCAGAAATATTGCGTCATTTCCTAAATGTTTTGTCAGCCAAGTGATGGAGTGTAAAATATCGATTTTTAAAATGCTCTAAAGCATTTACATGTACAAATGTACTGTCTATAATACAAGAACTGAATGAATTCTATATGTACTCTAATATCTGCACTTAATTTCATATCACCTATTGTAATAGTTAACACCTTTTTATACTTTTTTGTAATAGTTTCACCTTAATTATTATTTTTCTTTTGGTATTTCATAACTAATAAATTATTCATAATTAAATTAAATTCTTATTATATAGTTTTAAATGTAATTTGTCAATTTATTGTAAACAATACTTAATTGGAATTGTTATATAAAGAAATTATGTAATTTGTTCTAGAAGCTTCTGTATACGTGACAAAACATGTAAAATGCAATTATCTTGTAAAAATATGTCATTATCATGAACAAGAATGTAATTAATGAGTTTTTTATGATGAAAAATCTCAAGTGATACAATTCAGTCTGTCTCCAGACTCCGACTTCTTCAGACGTCAAAAATGTCAGTTTTCATAGTGAAGTGTTACATGATTAGTTTCAATTTCTAGTTAAATGTTTTCAAGCTAAGTCTTAATTCGTATATCTACAATACTCTAATTATTGTTTTGTTCGAGCTAGAAGCACAAGATGTAGCTTTGTGCTGTCTTGTGGAATGAACAGTAATTAGTAGTCATATTTCGAGTTCTATCAAGTTATATGTGTCTTATATCCAGGACAGTAGTTCCTGAAATATTTCAAGTTATATTTTATATATTCATATCTTAAATCCAGGACAGTAGTTCCTGAAATATTAAATGTTCTATTTTATATTTATCCTATATCCAGGACAGCAGTTTCTGAAAATTTACAAGTTCTATTTCGGCCTATCTCTTTTTATTTTGTTTTATATTAGGGACAGAAGTTCCGAAAGTAAATATCAACATATATTCATCAAAAACTCAACATTGAACTTTTTTTTTGAATAAATAATACAGATTTGAAAAATCTCTGAAGGGTTTCTCATTTTCCCTAAAAGAATAAGTGGTGGCAGTTTATAACCTCTAAATAACCATCGTATCAACTTAAGGAAAGGAAGCAACTAAGAAAACATCACAACTGGTGTCAGCCGTGGGATAACCAACGCGGGTTGGAAAATTTCGTAATAATATGAAGAAATGGTTTCGAATTTCTACTCAGTCAAGTGGAACCTAAATGTCATAAGAATAACAGCAATGCTACAATAAGATCGCTCGTCAATACTAGGTTATTAGTGAATATCCGTTTGCACTTCCTATCGATTTCTCTGGTGATTCAAATGTTTACAATTACATATCTATCCAAAGCTCAACAATAACTATGCGCAATTCCAACAATTTAAGAGAGAGGGACGGAAATAAATGTTACTGTAAGAAGAAAATAAAAGTGAGAGAGAGAATGTTCCACCCCTGGTGAATAACACGCCAATCCCACAAAAACTACAATGCTCAGTCATTCACGGATCACATGCTCAGAAATATTGCTAGTCATTTCCTAAATGTTTTGTCAGCCAAATGATGGAGTGTAAAATATCGATTCTTAAAAAGCTCTAAAGCATATTCAGGTACATATATATTGTCTATAATACAAGAACTGAATGAATTATATGTGTACAGCTCAAGCATTTTATAGTAATTAAAAATGAATTTGAAACTAAATAATTCAAACTAAAATTTAAATTTACGTTAGCCTACTTCAGCATATGTAAAAGCTTTTATTAAAGAGGTAACCAACTTTTATCTAAAAGTACTTTGGTAAAGTCCATCATACCTTTATGTTTCTGAAATTTAAGCTTTTTTCCAATTGTTTGACAAAGGAACTTCCAGAAAACATCTAAATATGTTCAGAGTGGTCATTAATTGCCATTTTAAAAAAATTGTTTGAGGTTATTTATAATTTTTTAAACGCTTGTATCACATTTTTTACAGATATTATCTAATACCAGACATTGAGAAATTAATAGATGTTATCATAGTCCGGCGCGGCTGAACTGCACAAGGTCGTTCTCAGAATTCAAGAACTACCCTAACTTGGTCAATGTGTGCAAGTGATTAGGTCGAGGGTAGTGTCGAACTGCGCAGCCTAATAATAGTATCGTTGGGCAAAACGTAAAGTAAAAGTAAAAGTGTGGAGCTAAACTTATAACGAACACTACAAAGAACATAAAAATACGTGAAAAGAAAAACAGGTCAATGAAAATTCAAATACTTTTTTGAAATTATAATCAATATTTTAAAGTAGGAAGAGAGTTATTATAATTGCAGGTAACTTCCAAAGTAATTGTGAATAATGTGTAGCATGTAGAATTTATGACCAAATTCCTTCTATCATAAGAAATATAAATCATTGCAGACCTTACCATGCATAATCTAGTACTCTCTTCCTCATAGTTGGCTAAAAGACGGCTTGTAGGTTTACGTTAAAAGATGCTACAAACCGTGGGTAATTGACCTAGGTTGTACTTGCGCAGCTCGACCATAGTCCCTGGGGCTCAGAAATATTACTAATTCCTTGACCATTTGTGCAGCCACCCTGACAAAGTCTCGTGTCTGCTGTTCCGGATTAAAAATATAGCTGGTTCTACATTTAAGGAGTATATGACTGAAGCAACTGAAAATATGTACGGAGTAACGTGTTTAAAGAGCGACTAATCATTTCAAATTAAAATTTTAAGGCAAAGAAAGCTATAAGTTTATATTATAAAGAATGAGATAGGGCAGTCTATATCCGCCATGTTTGACAACCTGTAATTAAGTTAACATTAGTCAACATTTGGATACAAAATTATTCATAATTTAGTTAAAATATTAAATTAATACATACCAATTCATTACTCTTGGCAAAACACTACTTACTGATGTTTTTCAGCAGACGCGTTTTTCACTAGATCAATGAATTGTTCGGAAAATGGAAGTTTTTATATTTAAGAAAACTCTCTTAATCTTTTTGTGTAACATATTTACGCGTTAGTAACTATTTTACACTATTACTATTTTTATATGTTATTATTTATAAATATAAAACGTATAAATATTGTAGTACTAAAATAAATACATGTTGGTTCGTATATGTTTTCAACAAATTATATATTAATATGTCACTGTTACAAGTAAAATATAAATTAGAACAACAAAAGTAATTGTGTTGTAGTAATTCCTATTTGTCCTTCATTACCGGCAACATTTTATAAAACTTAAGAAGGTTTAAAAATAACCTGAAGACCCACTTAGTTCCTCATTGCTTTGTTGTTTTAGGCATTGTTGCCTTGAGCCATATATTCACCACATGAAATGGTTACAAAGGGAAAGATTTACAACCCCCGGACGCGGAAGTTTCCCACGTTAGAATGGGTTCCTTTTGGCCAACTTTCAGTTCTAAGAAGACCTAAATTAGTGAATTCCTAAGGACGTATGTACGCGTGAGTCGGTGACATTTCAATTGTGTTGCTAGGGGAGGTTTATCTCTATTTGTCGGAGACATGTTTATATCTCTAGAAATGTTTTGTGAAAGGTAAAGGTTGTTTTCCAGAAATGGATATTTAATAATATGAGTAGAATATTCCTTGAAACCAAATCATTGCGACTGAGATTTTAACTAATTTCAACAAAATCTCACAAATACACGAAAGATGCGTACAACAAAGTATGCGTACACCAGGATTTTGGTAAAGATGCGTACTCGTACACCTTTTAAGTATGCACGGATCTCTTCAAATAATTGAGCTACATAAATGAGTTTATCTCTAAAGTAAACGTATGTGTCATTTAGTTTTTCAGGGCTGGAGATCCTTTAAAACTCTATCTACTGAAACTGGTTTCCAATATACTTTTTCCAGGCTTTAGACAAAATGATAGAGTATGTTACGCTTTGATAGACAACACTATGGCCTTTGCGTTTTTTCTATGCTTTCTATATACTTAGCCGAGGTAATACAGCATCGCTCTCCCCTTAGTAGTAAAAGTCACCTACATATTCACTAAACATAAAACACGCTGAATTGGAAAATTAAATCGAACTTATCACTACGACAGTTAAAGGGAACGTAGAAAACATTTTTTGACCCAATTTGACCGGGAAAATCCAAAACCTTGAAAGTTATTAGCAAATAGTTTAAGGGTAGATGACAGAAATATGCGTACATGAAGAAAAAATAGCAATTGACGAGGGCAGGTGGTAAATTTGTAAGCGAAAAAAACGTACAAGCCAGACTCCAGTTGTCACCTCAGGTCATAAGATCAAATAAAATGGTCAAGTTGTGACATAGATTAAAAGATTAAAAACTTTTGTAAAACTAGTAAAATTAAAAATATATAAAAAAAAAATGACACTACAAGCTGATTTTAAACACGCCTAAATGGTTGCGTAAGATATCTATCATTTTGCCAATCCAAAGCCTGGAAAAAGTGTGATTGAAATCAGGTTTAATAGATCAAGTTTTAAAGGACCTCCTGCCCCGAGAAACTAAGCGACATCTATGTTTATCTCAGAGATAAACTCATTTATGTACCTTAATGGTTTTAGAAGATCCATGCACGCTTAAGAATTGTACACATTTTTCGCCTGTTTTAATGTTCTGACGTTATAGTTTACCCCTGCCATTGTCGAAACTTTATCCTCTAAGCATCTTTCGCAAGATTCCTGGTGAACGCATATTTCGTTGAATGTATCTTTCGTGTATTCAGATGACCTGGGGTGAAACTGGAGTCGGGTTTGTACGCTTTTACCAAATTTACTAAATTTACCGCTAACCCTCGTCAGTTACTATTGCTTCCTCATGTACGCATATTTCGTCGTACGTTTTTTCGTGCCACCATATTTTACAAGCTATCTGGTCCTTATCTGGAATTGTACTTTAGAAAATTTTGAGTTAAATGTAACTCAAAATGGAGCATCCTTAATGTTCAGACGTTATTAAATTAACATTAAAACGATTCAAGTTTTAAATCCCTCGGCGGGACTGAGCTGTATGAACTACTTTCGGAAGTGTGACTTAATAATGAGACTACTTCCGTATTTTGTTTCCATAGTAGTCATCTATACATTAACAAAGTCACGAGTTACAATAAGGAGAAAATGTGGTTATTGTGAAATTGTCTACACTATGATTATCCAATTGAATGACACAGGTTTGGCAATAAACAGAGTAGTTTTTTGCAGAGTATCTGGGAGTAGGTGGGGGATACGGAAAAGGGGCAAGTAGACATCTGTCAAATCGCGGTTTATTCTTCGTCAGACTCTGCCGCAGCTTCTGAAGCCACTACTCACACGCAGCCTTTCCTCAACTAAAGTTCCGGAGGACAAAATTACTCTGGCATTTCATAAGATAGCCGCAACAGGGTTGAGATGTAATAGCTTTCTCTATAAATGGATCACCTTTATAAAGTCTTAACTCTGACGTTTCTGCCACACCTCTTTCATCTCGTTGACTCCTCCCACTACTTAAGCTCATTCATTCTTCCAAAAGCCTTTTCTTATCCTCTTGCAATCTATCAACTCCTCTTTTGTTATCTTTTTATTGTCCTTCTATCCTGCTAGGCTAACATTAAACTTTTAAACAGTTTAATCTTCAAATCCGACTTCATTACTTCTCTTACCATTTCCCACACTCAACAATCTATTTTTTCAATCTATCATTTTTATATAGTACTTACACTCAATCTTCAATGTGATACCATTATGACTGTATTTCTGTAGTAAATTCTGTGGTGTATTTTGTGAGTCTGGTACGTGTTGACACTAGGGGACCTAAAAGACCCAGGGAGCTTTAAGTATTGTTATATCTAGTTACTGCAAACCGACTAATAGAGGATAGATGTAGGTGATAAACGGATAACATAAGTACTTTTCAAAGAGGTGAGTGAACAATGAAAACTTGTTATAATCTGACCAAAAAGATGAAAAGCTAGGATTAAAGATATTTGTGTCAAACACAATGGAGGTAAAGACGAGATACGCAGTGTATCAGTTAAAAGAAGGTAAAATTCTCCCTTACGGCAACTAGTGAAACAAAAATGTTATACAAATTTCATTTTGCAGGTTTCGACAATAGAGTTGTAATATTCATAGAAAAATAAAGCGCCACCAACTCTAACTTTTTCCTACAACTAATAAGGAATAAGCATTCATTTAGAGCAAACAGAGTAAACCATAGGTGTAAAGGATAGGGAAACTAGACTGTTTACCTTCAACCTGCGGCTGGACTGGGTGGTTATCCCGGATATTACCCAGTTTGGATACCGTGTGTGATAACCAACACCCCAGCAGAACACATGACTCTTCTTTTTTAAGGAATGGTAGAAATACTTAACTTTACCCGCTGTTGGTTGTTGAGCCATTCAGCGTCGAGACTCCCAGTCACAACCTTATAGGAAGGAATGCATAAATTGTGTGTCTTGCGACTTAAACAGGAGCTGGGCGTCAAGTGTTGGGCAGGTAGACCTACCGTCGCTCTTCGTTAGTGACACCATCGATACAAAAGGACTTATATGGATTCTGCCAGGCCAAAGCGATAGAGTGCCTGTAGATAATCGATGTCTGCTAGGTGTTAGAAGCCGGGTCTAGTGGTTCGTCGTGGACGACAGAGCGGCGCTGTTGTAGAGTGATACAGAATGTGACTCTGCAGAAGAAGAGGCGCATGCCATTCCACAGACTCACTAACACGTTATGTTCCAGGTGACAGGTACACATCCCCAGGGTCCAGCCTAGCCTCAATGGTACTAATTTTCACTGCGCCCCTTTTCACTTTCGATAGAAGAAGAGGTGAATGTTATTCCTGCCATAGACTCACTAACAAGGTATTTGTAAGGTAATACCCCTTCTTTTCTCTTAGCATAAGGTGATCCAAGTCCCCAAGAGTTCATGTATGATCTGTCGCGGGATTTTTCCTGTCAGGGTTTCTTTCTTGTCAGGTGTTTTCATCCCGCTCTTAGCGTGACACTTACCGTACTGTTTCATTTCACTATCTCCTGATTCTCTATGGATAACCTTATGAGCTTGGTACATGGTAAATCAATCCCGTTTCCTTCACACGCGGTAGGGATACTAACCGCATGCGTGAGACGGAGGTAGCTCGGTAGAGGTTGGCTGCCATGAGGGCTTAGCTGCTTTTGGGGGCCCAGACCCGGGTAAAAAGAAAAATATGACTCTGCTGACTTCCCCATGCCTTTGTAGTGCTTTAAGGCTGTATCAGGGATCTGAGAGAGGTGAGGCGGGTCTTGACACTTGACTGATTCATTTGTACCCCATATTAATATATTTTTTTTAATGAAAGTTTCTAAAATCGTAATCAAAATAATATTGATATAGAATAAATAATATAAATAGAATTAAGGTAAAATAAAGAGATTTTTATGTTGAGGAACTGCTATAGAAACAGTGTTATCGTCAAAGCTATAAGAAAAACAACAGTAGTTTTTAAGCAATTGCTTAAAATTCTGCATCTTGTTTGTTAGAAATATTCTCTACAAAAAAGTCTACATCTGAATAGAAACTGTAAAATGAATCACACCTAGAAACATTAACTACAAATAAAGTTTTGGCTTTGCTGTAGCTTAGATATTATCGTGAAATAATCATGTGCTAATTTATGTAGTGTATTTATTAAAAGCTGTATAACTTACGAGCAACTCTACACAAACTGTGTTAACCTAAAGTAACTTGTGACAAAAATAGACCAATCTTGTAGGCGTTGCTGTGTCTCCATTCGTATTGTTCAACAGAAAAATAAGATATTTGTAAAGACAGAATGAAGTTAAAATTATTGCAAAAATATAACATTAAAAATACGTTCAAAGATATAATATATATGTTTTGTAGAAGTAGAGCAAAATATAATATGTCATATTATTTCTGTATTTAGAGGAAACTGAATTGAAAGAGAACAACTCAAGTTCCGAACTGGAGCTTATATTTCCCATACATTTATAACCCATAAAAAAATTAGCATAATACTGAGAAGAAATAAAAATTACAAAAAGAGCTATGAGTATAAACTATATGTAAGGTGGAATTTTCTTACCTCCTTTTTTTGTAAAAATAGCATTTAACAATAAGTTTACTAATTAAGAATAGTGAATGGAACAATATCTAATTGCAAACAATAAAACACACACACACACACACACATTATATAATATGTTATATTGTAATCAAAACATTTTAGTATATTCAAATACAAGAATTATTTATAATTTTATTACTCAAAGCTTTTCGTTGGAAAACAGTATCAGGAATGAATAATGCTATAATGCAAGAATTTAACATATTATGTTAAATTAGGATATCATGGTTTCAAGACGTTTATCACAATATTGTAAAACGTAATAAATAATTATTGTACCTGAAGATACTGTTGCTATGTATATATATGTATATATATAAACATATGTTACTTGTTTGAGTGTGTCAGGCTTATAAATTTTTCAGCTTTTACATTTTTATAATCATCTATACATTACCGTAAATGTCCGTTAAAAGTAGAAACTTGAGGTTTGCACTTGACTAAGTTTTGTACAACATGAAGTAATTGCGTTATTTTCGCGCTCAGGTTGGCAACCCGTGACGAATCTCGATACGGGACGTCATGGTTACCCCTTGTTTTCGGGTTAGATAAATTGCCTTCTTTTGTCAAAACTGTAAACTTCGCAAAGTGTTGCACAAAGTTATACAAACGCTCATATTTCCGACGAATGACAAGGAAACAACAGAATCTGCCCAACCTTTAAAGTCTACGGGCTAGTGTTGCAATAAAAAAAGGTATTGTGCAAAGTTCACTGGACTGTGGGGCTCATCAATCGCCAATTTATTTACGACTTCTCTACCAAGGCCATTGCTAAAGAATGGACCTTGATTTACACAGGTCATCGTACTTCCTATACGAGTAGACGACTTCTTGGAAATCCGGCTTTCCAAAAAGCAAAATAACGTTAAAACAACCCCATTATTATATGTTCTCAATTAAATAATTAATTTCCTCAGTAACTAAAGAAATAACGGCGAAGTTGTTATAAGTTTATTTTTAAATCTATATTTTGATGACTACTTTATAACAAGGTTACAAAACGATGAAAAATAATTCAAGTAACTATGCTTGTTTTTGTGCAACTGATACATATGAAAATGTAAATATAAATGTACTTATAAATCCTTTCCATGGCTTTTGAATCTGATTCATCCTCATGATAGACCTTTTTTTAGACAGTTTTTTTCAAATCACTTGATACAGCTTGAGGCCATTTTTTAAGGGTTTCTGCAATTACTATGAACTTCAAGGTTTTTATTTCTTTACATGCTAGTAATGTTTTTATCCATTTATTACTGACAATTAACTAACTAGATCTTTTTTACAAATGCTAAAGACTTATCAGGCATTTCATAAAATGTTTATAATTGAGCCACGGCGTGGAAGTACAACTGAAATATTTGATAATTAAATTTAATTTTGAAAGGAGAAAGAATAGGACGAAAGGGCGAGGAGAGGGGGTGGAATGGAAACGTATATACAGTAAGTTAATGCTACATTTATCTTGTGAACCATTGATCGTACGTAAATAGCTATAGAACCAATTTCGTAGCAAATTGTAAGTAGTTTAATTTAGTGCATAACATATTATTTTATTATTTATACAAATAATATATTTTGAGATATTTGACAAAAACTGAAAAAATAGGCATAAAAACTGCCCCCTCTTCGACACTCACCACCGATCGTCGGCGCCGTGGAATTCTGGTTTGTTATTTAGGGCAACTTCATACACAACTGTACCAACTTTCAGAATTAGACAATTTTTTTAGCAAATTACGTTTGTTGCCAATGGATTAAATGACACTTCTTATATGCATACTGGAACTTTTGACGCATTACTTTATGGGCGTAAATGGTGGATTATTACTGAGGGGTGGAACTGCGCAAGGTAGTTCGCAGGATTTAAGAACTACCGTAACTAATTAGTCGAAGTGCGGAGGTGGTTAAATTGATAGTGGTGTCGAACTGCACAGCTTACAAATCGTAACGTTTGTGGAAAAGGTACAGTAAAAGCAAATATGTAAAGTAAAAGTTACATCTTACAATGAACATTGTATTTACAACTTTCAATTATTATTCAACATTACAGTTAACATATATACTTAAAAAGAAAAGTGGTCTACGAAAAGTCAAATACAGTTTTAAAATTTTAATATGCCTAAACATGTTTTTGAAGTATAACTTGAAAACATAAATAATCTTGTATTTCTACTTATGGAGGTCAAAACGTTCTTGTTTTAGTAATAAATAAATTATTCATATTTTTCACTTTGTTAAATAATTATTATTTTAATTTTATTTATTATCATGATTTTAATTAACATCAACTAATACTATTTAAGTTAAGGCAAGTTTGTTGTAATTATATGCAATACAAATATTTTTATTTGAATCTGTCGCGATTTTGTACTGGAATGCCTAGGCACCTTAGTTTTGAAAGTTCATTTGCTTTTATAATGACTTTTAAAATGAGGTTTTATCGCATCTCCATTTGAGTTTACGTTTGAAATTTAAAAAGTTGCCCCCAATTTGGGAGGATTTGAGGGTAGGAGAAAAATTGTGATAGTGACAAAAACATTCAGTTATACCTTAGAAAGGCATATTCCATCTTTTCTGAATTCAGATTTTAAAAATCTAATATTTTCAACCACTCTCTAAAAAATTTTACAAGAATGAAAAGAAAGAAAGAGAGTGAGGGAGAGAGAGAGAGAGAGAGCGAGAGAGAGATATGAGGGTTCTAACTAGTATTTGTATCGCAATAAGTTATGTGTTAACCAAACGTAGGTTCACATTTCAAGATCATGTTTAGTGCATTGACACAGGACATGATCAATCGACAGCTTCGCAGGAATTCACACGCTAACGATTTCGCTAATCGATTTCGATGCGAGTTACATCGCGACCAACGGGACTTACAGTCTCGCACTAATCCCGACGGTATTGTGGCAATCGAGACGATTTCATAGGTTATATCGGGCCATACAGTTTCTTTACAATACCAAGGCAACCAGTGATGTTAAAGCATTGGCTATAGCTCAATAAACGCATTTTACAATCAAGTCAATTTTTTAAAAACTAATAATATTCAAACTAACAACGATATTTAAACAAAACAATTTTAAAATTACTCCCTATTTTTTTTTGTTACATACTTTTTCAATAAACATACCGTGTCATTGTTTACAACGACAAACTATAACTTACTTTTCTAACTTGGGCAGTTTTGACAGAAATGAGGTAATGAAATCATTGGCTATCAGAAAAGAAATCTTTGAGGTTTACGAAAACTTAGGTCACGTCAACAGATTATATGTATTATTCACATGTATGATAAAAGTAGGTGAAGGCATTTATGAAGACGGTAAGTACAACCCAAGGATAAACCTCGGGCTGCTGTTGTTACTGAATTTGATCAAGACTTGCATCGGTTGAATGACATTTGAAGCTATTATTTTGTTTATTATTTTATAATACATCAAACAATTTATAGTTAAGTAAATTGTTTTAACGCTGAATTGATTAACAAATAATATTTAAATTTTCGAGCTGTAGTTTATTCAGTGAAATCTGAGAAATCAGTAAAAACGTACATGATCATTGTAAATTAATAATTTTACCGTGGAATTTTAGGATTTATATAATTCACCGATTTCACGGCGGTCATTGCATTTTTGTGTGACGATTTCTTTTTCTTCCCCAAATAATTCTCTCCTTGTACTTGTCTTTTGCTCTTAATCTACAGGTGATTAGTTCACGAATCTATTTACAGTCTCCAAAACCAACTGGTAGATTTTATGTTACAATATTTTACAATTGTTTCGACATTCATCTATTAGTTCTTTGGAAAGAGGTGTTTCACTCCTCTTTCCAACCCTTAGGCCTACATGAGCCCATCCGCATCAGGTTATCCGGTTTTGGCCCATAGTGACTTCTGCTCCTGTTATTCTTTAACCTTTTAGTTGTAAAACTAAAAGACTATCTGTGGCTTATTGGACTATCTGTGGCTTCTGCCTATGAGAAATACTCTGTAATAGGAAGAAGTGCTTAGCGGACTTTGAAAGAAATCTCGTAGGCTCATTATTTCTTTGTAGCTCATCTTGTAGTTTAAGAAAATAAATATTAAAGTTTGCTTTTAACACCCTAATATTTCTTGAAAGCGTTTGAATTGATTTTTTAAATAAGTACCACCTTCTACATCTCCGTAAGTTTATTGTTCATTGACTACTCTTTAAATTTAGAATTTAAGTGTTTAATAATTAGTATCGTCTTTTGTCAACTTGGTTCTATTTATAAACGATATAATGACATTAGGTGACATTTAATTTTATAAATCTTTCCTTAGGATTATGAATTAGGTTCCAATGTTCCTCTTCCCAGAAATAACAAAACACAAATCCACTTCAAGAAGGAACTCTTAATCACTGGTTGACAATTTGTATTTTCAAGATTTTTAAAATTTCCTAAGCTTTCTAGTTTCTGAATGTGTAGGGCTTTCAGGATTTATCTGTATTTGGCTATTCATAATTAGCTCTTGGGTCGTGTTCCAATCAGCGGAATTTTAACAGGTGGCGAACGCCTCCTGCCTTTTTGTAAATACATCTCCAGTAAGAGTCTGTGAATCTATCCAACACAAGACTGATGACAGCCACTATCGGAAGGTTTGTTATTTATTTGTAATTTACCGATTCTAAAAGGAGCTCCATTTCTGCTGTGTTATATTTCGCTCTCTTTATTTGGTTTCTATTACGTGTAATAATATTTTGGATGATAGATGTGTGTGTGTGTGTGTGTGTGTGTGTGTGTGTGTGTGTGTGTGTGCGCGCGTGTGTGTGTGTGTGTGTGTATGCGTGTGTGTGTGTGTGTGTGTGTGTGTGCTCTATATTTTCCCAATAGCTGATTAACCGCGCAGAAGATATCCACTAATGACTAATTTTGTAGTCCATTAAGCGACTCTGCATTCACTTCAGGACCGTCACCATTCACCATTAATTTTCGACACCAAACTTGTACAAAGCCACCTTAGTACATGATCCTGAATTTTTTTTACGACAGCGAAACACACACTTGCCTGCCTCCCTGCTCTATATCATTATCTGCACTTTTTCTGCAGGATTTCAGATAAGTTATGTACTACTAAATTTACGCATATAGTATCTGTTACCTAAACCATTGTTCCAAAGGATCTATATTATTACACATGTCGCGGTTTGATAACATACTAATAAATGTATGTAGTTTATCTGTACTTATCGAATATATTTCTCTCTAAATTTAACCGTATGTACAGCTAAATTATGTCTAACCTAACATTTTCGGAATGTTTATTTATTTTTATTTTTTTAAAATTAAAGTTGTAAATATTTTAATAAATAATGAAGTTATAAAAATACATTTTGATAAACATATTTGTAGTATAGAGTTGGACACTACACGCACATATACTTAAAGTATACTTTAACACTTTCTAGACACGTATCGTTGATACCCCTAAAAGACTTTATTAGTACAGTATCCATACATCGTAATTTTAGATAACAAGCACATATGTTGGCCAAATAATTTCAGATCATTCGTAAATGATGTTATTTGAATTTAAACTTTCTGCAGTACTTTAGGCTAGAAAAACCTTGGAAAAATATTTATAGCTAAATTTTTTTTAATGTAGTTGTTTTGTTCGTTAAGTATTGAAAATTTGGTAGAATGTTTATTTCTTTCAGAAACTAACAGGTTATTTTTAACTATGGAAGAGTGCTCATCATTTTATGGAAGTTTACTAAAAATGACTGATTATTTAAGATAAAATCTTTACATTTTTTTCCAAGTGATGGAAGATTAATTTTCCTATTCTTGTCGACGCATTTTACAAGTCCTTTTGATAGTTCACAGATATTGAAAAACTTTTTGTTAGTTACTTTATATAATGAGTTACAGATCTTCTAAAGTTATTATTAAAAACTAAAGGTTTAAAGAAATCATTATTTTGCTGAAGGTTTAAAAACTATATAAAACACAGGATCTACTTCTTATTGTCTGCTTTATTCAACCAAACAATATTCGCATATTATAAGTACATTACTACTGTAAAAATAAATAAATTTTCTAAAACGGAATTTTAAAATTTGTGATAGTTTTCTGAATAAGGTTTATATTTTCAGAGCTACTGAATACACTGTT
>JBAIZL010000003.1:10731372-10736372 GCA_036971475.1 Prosapia bicincta | reverse complement strand
TAGTTACTGAGGAAGTATCTGTAACTGGGCTGCACATATTGCAAACTTAGCTACCAAAGGATTTTCCCAAACATTAACAAACGTTTAATTTAATTAATTAGTTAAACATGTAGTACCTTTAATGTGTTCTATCTCTGTTCTACATTTTTCTACCACATTATGACCACCATATTGCATTAATGTTTAGGTAGACAAAAATCAATAAAGAGATAAGTTTTGGTTCTTCATAGATAATTGTAATTAATCATTATCGTAATTATATAAATAAATAAATAGTGCCGTAATTTATTAATTTTGGCAAAGAGACATATTTACGTTAAAACTTTTAAAAGGAAGAAGGTTATAAAAAATAAAACACTAAAAACTGTTTTTTGGATAGACATTAATCCAACCAACAGCTTGAGATAAATAAAAACATGAATGTACAATAGTAAACTCAGACTCTAATATTCCAATTTGGTGGGTGAAACAGGATGATGAAAGACAGAAAGACTGAAAAATAATCTGCCCCTCACTCTTTCTCTCTTCTCTCAGTATAATGAAAACATGTATCTGAAAAGCGATTGGAATCAGGCTGACATCTAAAATTGTATACCTGTTACGCATGGTGTGATCTCTTAAGGGGGTTTAAGTAAGTTTGCTGGATTAAGTTCGGAGAAGTTCTAAGTAAAGAGAAAGTGTTACTTTAGTGTATTGTTTCTAAACGTTAATGCAGAGTTAATGTGACAAGATCCTGCTGTGGAGGCCTTCTCAACCATTTCACAACTATGAAACTAATCTCTGTGATAATCATATAAACGTAAGCTACGAACAATTTTTTTAAAACCATTCAAGTTCTTTAGTAAATCGACGTGTTTACCGCCTTAACAAATATAAAACAAATATTTCAAATTATAATAAAAATAAAGAATAGTTGTAGCTATTTCTTAAAGAAACTCTTTGTAGTAGTTTCTTCAAGTAACACGATATTTTAGCTGAACTCTATAAATAAAGCACTATTTTTGGAGCATAAACAAAATTTCATATTAGCACCACTAATTAACCAACAGTAAGTTAGTTTTAATCCCTAAATATATCGATTCCGACGATATTATCAAAATAATTCAAAATTGAATAGGATACGTTTGGGTATGTACCAATAAAATTCAGGAAAAATCGAAAGAACAATAGTATCGATTATTTTCGACTATATATATTAATGTTGTAAAGATTTTGAAACCATTAATACATGTCAAAACTTTTCATACCGTCCGTATCGATGTTTATAGGTAATATTTTATTAAAAAGAACCAGATTATAGCGAAATACAGACTCAGAATAAATCACGAAACTAAGATAATTGAAAGTCCATATAGTATATTCTGGAGTAAATACGGGAAGCATAGCGTGAAAAACATTATAACAAAGAGGAATCTCGTATATAAAAGCAAATATAAATAAAATAAAATCTGTTTAAATGAATAGTTTTAGAAAACTAACTCCAGTTGGAGATATGAAGTAATTAGAAGATTAATAGAAATTGGGGGACATGGAATAAACACGGTTAGAGAATTGATAGTAATCTAGGTATCACTAACACGCCGTAGAAGAAGAGGGAAAACAAGAAAGACTAGGAAAACAGAAATAAAATAATGAGTCACATGGATCTAGGAAAGGAAATATTTGGCCACAGGCAAAATGTTTTTTTAAGTAACAATTAAAGAAAACTTTATAAAAACGTTAAAGCTGCAAATATGTAAAATATTTCATCCTGAACAAAGCTGTACAAATTTCAGTTTTGATATAATGTCATCTAACCTCAAACTAGGTTTATACCTACCCCTCAGAATGTTCGTTTCTATAATGGTTTTTTCCAATAGAATTTAGAATACCTTTACCCCTTTACAAAATAAAAAAAATCGACTTCCTCATCTCAGTTTTGTACATTTAACACATGCAAAATCATTTTTAAAGAAATGAGAAGTTTATTCGCACAGTTTTCTTGTTACTTAGAGTCATATATTTACCACAGAAGTGTAATCAGAGCACAAGTTATACTATATTTGGTCAACCCTTGATATATATAATCGACTGGAAAACGCGTTTTACAGGGTCACGACATATTTTATTATTTTACTGATATTGTGGTCTCTATATAAAAAAATTGATACTCTATAATTCGATAACAATGGTCTATATACAAGAGAAACTGAGATCTTAGACAATACGTAAGAAATTTGTAAAACATTTTTTATTACTTTTCAAATTTGTCTGCAAAATATTGATATTCATTGAGTACCAATTGAAATTGCTTGTCACAACATTTGGGAAACGATTTTACACATCAGTTTAATTTTAACTCTTTTGATATTTCATATATGAACTTTGACATTTATTAATCTAGAAAATGTAGATTTTCTGTTATATACATACATACATACATATATATATATATATATATATATATATATATATATATATATATATATGTGTATATATATATTTGGATTTGACTATACATAATATTCAAAATTTTTAGAAGTTAACCTTCCTAATTTATTTGGTTACTTTTCATATTTTTTCCCATAATAAATATAGAGTAATAAGTTTTTTTTAAAGTAAATTTATTCTTGTAAGAAAAAATTAAAAATTGAATAGATTACATACACATTTAGCTTTATTACATGCTATCACATGTTTCTACGTAATTTTTAGAAAACAATAGTAGTTTTAAATATGTGTTAAATTATTTTAAATTAAATATTTATTAAAAGAATATTTTAAAATAATAAATTATTAGCGCCCAATCCCTGTCGCACCTCCTCCCAAAGCATATCTACTAAGCTTCTCTCTTGTCTCTACCTGCAACATATACATGCAAAAATAGTGCATTTTGTTCACGATATGACTTCAAACTACCCTGTAAATGGTTAACGTGACCTTGAGCTTTGATTGTTAACATGAAATTATCTTTCACAACAGGTTTTTCGTATCATACAATTACTATTATAAACTCCCGTGTGTTTGGTGTTTTTTTGTTTACGCAAGATCTATTTACATAGCAGATCCTTAAATTGGAGTATTTAATACAATTAATAAAATCCCCAAAACAAAATGTTTATTTATAAAACTTTATAACACTTTCATTATATGACACACCTATCATAAAACTAAATGGTTTTACAGATTATTATCACAAAAATCATGACATAAAACAGCAAATTCATCCAAGTTTTGTACTATGTACAACACGACGAACATAAATACTTCCGTCTTCTGTTGAAGTAAAACAAGTAAGAAAAATGACAGTCTCAACACCCTCAATATGCATTTTTGCCATGAGTTAGAAATTCACCACTAATATTTGAGTGAATAGTTCCCATTTGTAATTAACGATAGATATTGTAGAGGGCGCAGCTGATCTATACAATGGATATTTCCCCAATTTCAATCAGCTGACAGTTTACATAAGTCAACAGCTACAGCTGTTCTATTACAAAATTAAATGAAAATACATTAACACTAAATTTGTGTAAAATCTTTTCTTTCCAAACGAAAGTTCCCTCCAGTCTTCATGTCTGTGCTCATTACAATTTAGCTGGACGTTGATAATGAACCCATCAGTTAGAACATGTAGGAGTCTTACTTTTATAAATATGGATTGATTTTTCAAATTAATTTTTTTATCGTTTCAAAAAGCCCTATACATTTTAAATCTTTTTTTACTAAAATTTACATTGCTGTAAAAAAAAATTCCTGCAGATTCTACTTAATTTCAAAATTGTCTGAACTTTTTAACTATTATTGCTTATTTATCAGTATTATTAAAACATATTTATATAAATTATATCATAGCAGTTGACATACTCTTCTGAATCAGAATATGCTATCACCCACTTAATGTTATTTATACGAGAACTGATAAAACACAGTCGCCATTTTAGGGTTAGGTACCGCCACAATTAAAATTTAAAAAATCAATCAACATTCAATGTTTTTCTTTCAAAACAAGTAATATGAACAAAATTTGTTAAAGTAAATTCCTACCTAGTTAAGCAATAACAAAATATTTTAGTTACTTTTTAATAAATAAATACAATTAATATAAATAAAGTAACACTAAACCACCTGTTCTACCATAACTTGACAAACAAACAATAATAACCCTTGCTACAAATATTTAAACACCCTTGATGTACATTTCGCCAACACAATTATTAGCATCATCAGAAGGTTACAAACATTCTGGGATTTTATAACATAAAATCAGCTGTTTTATAAAATCACATGTTATCACTTATTTTATGCCAAAATGGGACGAAATAGCTTTATTGCATAACTTGCCCCTTTTGTGAAAAATTTTTCTGCTATATAAAACTGAAATTATTCCTTTAAATTTAGTTAATGAACTAATATTTGAAAAAACCTGAATTAACACTACAAGTTTATAACAATGTATTTGAACTTGATGTGGATTAAAAAAAAGTATTTTATTAACGATTGAAAATTTTAACAAGATGTATGTATATATATATATATATATATATATATATATATATATATATATATATATATATATTTAAGGATATTGAGAACTAATAGAAGAAATTGAATTTGTTATAAGACTTCAAAACCTATGTTACATAGGGCGAACAATTATTAAATTTTATTTTGGATGTGATTTCATAAAATGAAACTTTCTCAAGAAGTAATTTCCGACAAAACCTATTTTACAATATCAATTCTCAGATACGTTTTGTTTTAAATTATCTACAAAAAACTTAAATTTTAAAATAAATAAGGTTTTAAATACGAACACAAGTTTCTGTTTTTATAGGCTAATCCATTAAAATTATTTCGAATAAATTTTGCCCTTGCATAACAACCATCACGAGCTTAGATGTCTAGTTACACCAAATTTTAAATGAATAACTTAACATAAATTAACACTCAAAAATCACAAATGTTTATTTTTTCCTAAAGTGCATTCCGTTACCCGAGCCTATATTCAGCATGCAAAG